>OY744475.1:204014302-204466366 GCA_963556175.1 Tipula confusa
TATATATATATATATATATATATATATATATATATAATATAATTATTGGACGTTGATTCGACTGTCTGGATTTGTTTTAACTGTTTTAAGTCACCAATGTCGCAGTATTAATAAAGTTACAGCCATTTGCAGTCAAAAAAAAATTCAAAGAAAATTTCCGTAATTTTCTGAAACATACAAAAGCTATATATATGGTCACTAATAACTGCTTAAGTCGAGTTTATTTTCCAAATCTTTTTGCCAATATATAGCTGTCAAATATTAAATTAATGTCCAGGAATTGTTTGAAGCTTAAATAAAGTCACATTTTAGGACTACTTTGCGCTGCACTAGTTTCGTTTTTGTAATAAGAACTAAGTGATAATCTGATCATATTGGCCTATTTCGTGGACAAAAAATCTGTTTGTGGTACTAGCAGATCTTACGACCTGATACCAATCCCTAGGCTCATGTATCTTAAAAGTGTATATTTTCCTTTTTCGCTCTAACTCGGCGTGATCCGTATCACACTCCAAATGACCATGCCCTGAAACTATAAATTCATGATATATTAGCTCCAAAGAGCTTTCGTCTATGTTCTGCATAAATGTAATAAAACATATTTGCAACAAACGAATTCTTGTTTTGACCGCTACAATTATCACTGTAAAAAACTAAAGATTTGATTGCAATCGGCTAATTCCACATAATATAACAGTGCGGTTCATTTGTAGTACAATCATGCATCGTTAGAGTAAACGTCCATAATAATTGATATTTATAATTGACTTCCATTACGTTTAGCTTACATTTTCTTCTATTTCTCTTTTTCTGGATATTTTCCTCCCCACAGAGTGTGTCACTGAGATTCTGTATTATTCGTAATATTAATTTAATTAGCATGCTGATAATTATGTGATTCCTTTGATTTATTCTTTCTTCCAGGCACTATAATCGTAATTTTTCTGACATAAAAGTGGTGCCACGTACCGAGATGATATTTACCGAATTATCAAAAATTGTCCTTGGATCTGGTTTTGGATATATTCTGTTGATGATGTCTTGGTAGAGTACAACCACACAAATTTTATGAAGCTGTCTTTATCACATGAAACTTTTGATTATGGGTTTTTCAATGCGGAAAGTATCCTAGATGATTTACATAGTAAATAGCTAAGGGCACGTCAATCTTTGGTATTTCCAACATTTGGTTCATCGTGATAAATTTTACCCTACTTCATAGTATTGAAACCAGTATTAAGATGCAAATAAGATGCAAATTCACGTTTTTCTACAAGGCCGCCTTTATTTTGTTGGTATTTTTTGATATTTATTTCAATAGTATTGGAGCTCTTGATAACCTTGTCACCTTTAAATTGTAGCCCCAATAAATAATTGTGGAAACTTTTTACTGCTCGCACTACGGTTAGCGCATTCCGCTTGTAACTAATGTAGTACATCTCGATTGGCGATTTTAAATCAGTAGAAACTTGGATGTAGTAGATTATCCTTCATTTCGATCTTTCGAAATCTGCCACCTTGCTCACTTTACTTACATCTGTGTGCAACTCCGTCCTCATCTTCTCTGAATAAATTTGAAGTCCGATTTTACATGTGCTATTCTCTTAGCCCAATAAGTGACTTAGGCTACTTCAGAGTACCCTTCTAGAAAAAAGTAACTATACAACAGTTGAATATTTGTAAATTCTTATGTAGACTTTGAAATCGTTTTCCATTTTTTTGTTGATGGTTTAATCCTACTGCATTCTACCTCATATCCTTAATACTCCAGACATCGACATTTGGTCAACTTAAGTTGCACTTAAGTGTAGATCATAAGCTCTTTATTATTAGGTTGCTCTTACATACACACATTTACGACATCATCGAAGCACAATTGTATAGATATGTGATTTATAAAAGGATCAAATACTGAAAGCGAGTTGCAGAGACCAAATAGTACCTTTAGTTCTTCGTATTGCCCCATTGCAGTTTCAATCGAGGTATATTTGATTGGTTCCTCTTTGAAATTTACTTAGAATGATGTTTAAGGTCGTATAAACAGAAGTTATTTTATCCATATAATAGGTAGATATAATCATCAATCAGCTGCTTAGGAAATCAATCTTACTATCTTCGAGGGTCGCTGGACTAATCCCATCTAATCGCTTATTTGCGTATAGTTTCTACTTCAATGGAGCAAGTTTATGTAAGGCTTTTGATGTATAAGCGTCTCCTTCATTAAACTAATACGCATTTTCAATGTATGACTAGGTGAACCTTTCATTGAATCGTAATTTGCTGTGTCTTGTCTGACGTTCTTTGAACTCTGTTTCTTCTTATTCTCAAATATCTGCTGATACGGCTTCCATTTCTGGATAAAACTTTTAATAGAAATATTATTAATTCGCAAGGTAACAGATCGTCAGGACAAACTTGGAAATGAGTAAAAAAAACTTTTACCATGAATAATTATATTGCAATATACCTGACCCAAAGTCTCTATAACTTTAGAATCAACACAAATAAATGTTCTTTGTATTAGCTTCAACTCTTGCAGTTCTAGAGCTTTACATTTCTTGTGATATTTTGTCCTTGAGCTATCACGACTTATTTGTTGTGCAGAATCCGGAAAGTGGTCATCCTTGAATTCAAAACAGATTTTTGATTGCCTACATTTTCGTAGATTTCAAATTTCGACTTAAACTCGTCTTTGCCGGCGGCACCAAGCATAAAAATATTGGATTGCAAATAAAATAATACTGTGTATCGATAAATCGTGGACAGTGAATTGTTACATGGCTGAACTCTCATTGTCTTTTGCTTTCTTTTCGTCATCATCTTCATCAGAAATCCCTGAGTAGTACTTTTTCATGTATTGTGTCTTTAAGGATTATCAGTATTTCCAACATCTTATTTTCGTACCTTTTTTTCCCTATAGTAACCTTATAGTAAGTGGAATATATGCCCATTGACAGTACTTTAAAAGGTTTTATCTGAAACAATATTCCTTGGGTTACCGAATACTGATATCTGTATTTCCAGTCTCTAAATTAGCTCTTTAGATGTGGTTAACTCTAGAGTAATAAACTAAATGAATTTGCTAAATCAAACAATGACGCACATAATGTATTTGTAGCCCCTTCTTAGGAAGTTAGATGCCTCAATTGATCCATATAGTAATCCTCAAAAATAATCATCGCTACTGGACTTCTTCATAATGCATCCATATGGCGCATATTTGGCGATGGTCGGTACTCAAACCAATATTTGAACTCTTTTAGCTAAAGCACCCAACTCACGATATAACATGATAATTGTGGTCTTTTCTTTTTATGAGAGCTAGAAATAAATTTATTCTTTTCTTTCAAAAGTCGATGCAAAATATTTCGATGTTGTATCAACATTATTTCTAAGTCCAATAAAAAAAAAAAAAATAGTATAAAAACAATTAAGACCCTGCCAATATGCATCTTTGTAGTGGTAATCGGAAACTTTGCTGAGGCCAACGCATAATCAGCAAATCTATTGGAGCACTAAGATCAAAGGAAATTTTTATCAGGCATGGTGGTTAAAAATAAGTCTAATAGATGAGATGAATGACTTAATATACCAAGGATAATAATATACATTTCAGCAAAAATTTCAATATATTCATCTCTATACAAGTGTTATTGTGAGTATTAGAATCTCCCAAGACAACCACTTCAAACCACTAAGCAGTTTATTTCTTTTCTTGACACCGATACTCCACCAGTTACTCTTATAATACATGACATTAAAAAGGGAGTAACTGAATCTAGTCAAATTAAACTGACATACAAAATTTCTATTTGACGAGCTGTGGTGAAGTAACTCGACGGTTGTTTCAAAGTTCTACTTTAACTTACAAAAATAAATTCAACACAAAACAAAATGTTGCTAGTAAAATTCCGTACATTTTACCACAAGAAATTCTCAAACATAAAGTTCATTTAAATTTTGTATCAGATATCTGTTGAAAAAATTCTTCTCGTTTTAACAAAGCAAATAAACGAAATACAATTGAACTGTAAAGTACATATCCATCCACTTTAAACAAAGAACATACAAATAAATTCCATAAAATGAAGTTGCTCGTTGGTTTAAATAACTCGTTATGTTTCAACTCTCTACATGTTTTGCTTCCTCTGTTCTGATTTTTATTTTTTTTTTTGGTTTGTTGTTTGCAATTTCCCTGTGTCAGTTTCTAAGTACTAAATGTATATATATATATATATATATATATATATATATATATATATATATATATATAAATATATATATATATATATATATATATATATATATATATTTATATATATATATATATATATATATATATATATACATATATTTTTTTATCTTCCACTCGTGGAAATGTGCATAAAATATTCCATCTGATAACATGGACTTTATATATTTTTGCGCAGAACTTTTCTTCTTCTCAATTTATATTTGCATTTTGTTTTTATACTTTTTGCGCTTTTCACGACGCTTTTTTTGCAATGATATTTTGGTTTCTACTCTAATTTAAATTTGGTTAGAATATTTTTTTTTTGTTTTCGTCGCTAACAGTCTGAGTACCGAAATGTCATTTATTTAATCAAGTACTACAATTCATTCGATCTACCCGGTAAACTAAATTTTTTTTTATATTTTGTTTCAAACAAAATCTTTAAAAAAATATAATTTAAATAATACAATAATATAAATAAATAATCAAGCACAGCTTTATAATAAAAAAGAAAATTATTTAAACGATAGTAACTACATAAAAAATAATAGCTATACAAATAATAAATTAAAAATAATTTTTTTAAAAACAAATAAATGTATTTGCAATCAATTATTAAGTCTTCCTATAAAAATGTTATAAAAAAAACATTAAATATTATGTATTATTTTTAAAACTATACATAAAACTATAATAAATAAATAAAAACAATGTAAAAACAATAATTAAACAAATATTGCAAATAAATAAAATTTATACACTAAATGGCATAGTGAAAGACATTAATTTATAATATTGTCTCCAATATTATAATAAAATTATTAAAATAATAAAAAAAAAAAATTTAGAGACAAATAAAAATAATTAAATAATATTATTGTAATATAACTTAAATATATCTTATGTTATAATAACAAACAAAGCAAAAATAAAAAATTTTAATAATATTGTTATATCAATTAAAATAAATAATTATTTAAGAGCTTTTAAAAAAGACAACAACAAAAACAACATCAATAAATAATAAGAATTATATTTAATTCAATTATAAAAATTTGTCAAGATTTCTTTTAGTTTAATTTCGTTATAATTTATACAATTTATATTATAAAGCAACAACAACCAATAAAATAATATTTATAGTAACAAAATATATTATAAAAATTAAAATTAACAAATAAAAATAAAAATAAAAAATCTTATGAAAATATCATTTGAAATAATATTTTAATTTAATGTTTGTTTAATTTGTCCTCTAATTTGTTTTTTACGAATTTATGGAATCAGCAATTAAGTCAACTTAAACGGTAAGTGATAATTTTGTTTTATTTTTTTACTATAAAATATGACTTTGAGACAGTAATTGTGGGTTTCCAACGAGTAGTTCATTGTTGCGCATAGATTACACAAAACAGCGAGTGGCCATCTACAGTTACTGTTTTGAAGTTGACAAAATATATATAATTTATATATATATATATATATATATATATATATATATATATATATATATATATATATATATATATATATATATATATATATATATATATATATATATAATATATATTTTATTGTTAATCTAAAAAGACTCGTGTGTTTTAATTTTTTATTCTGACAATTGATAGTCCCGTTATACGATTTGTCAGTTTTGGCATGTTTGAATTTTTTATATTGTGTCTACAAATAAGATGGTATATTTTGGTATACCATTTTAAAGCTGAATTTTCAATATTTCAAGAGAGTTATAAATCGCGTTTGAATTAGGCCTAGTTTAGCTGCTTTAGTTGAAAAATGATCACTTTTTTTAGTTTTTTTCACAGAAAAAGTGGTTTAAACTAAAAAAGGAGAAAACATTTTATTCCGTTATTGATTTTAAAACACAATTAATCAAATCTTTTAATAAGTCTAAAATCATTCAGTTATGTAGCACAGATTACCCACTAAGGGTTTCCAAAAAACAGGACACTTTTTTTAGTAACTTTTTTTCATTTATAATATTATTTTAGAATTTTAGATTATACCGGGCATAATAAATGATTATTCTGATGAATTATGCATACACAAATGTTATTTGTACCAGCTTGTCCAGCTAATATGCAATATGAAGTTCCGCAAATTTTGAAAATCCAATAGTTCCAGTGGGATTTTGTTCTAAAAAATGCTGGTAAGCCTCGGTACTACGCAAAACTAGCATTTTCTGCTTTTTAATTCATCTTCAATTAGGATCACGAACCATAATGAAATAATTTTCCCCAGGAAGATGACGACTAATATCCTTACTTCGGTAAAATTCTTCTATTATAGTAATTCTTTCACAGGACTTTTACTACTTTTGCTAGTAGTTTTTAATAATAGCCGGCCTCAATTAACTTTTAACTGGTGATCCACCCAATTGTACACAAAATTCAGAGAAATTGTCATGATACACTTTTTCTAGAACTTTTGTTGGTGATATTGAAATCGGATTCGATTGATCTGAGGCGCAAGCGAAAGTGATTGGTGGCAAAAGCTCGGCTGCTGGAATTTTTGTAATTACCACGTTGTTTAATTTGTACGTTGTTTAATTAATGCCACAAATTCTCTGATTAAATATATCGCACGTTTTTAACAGCAGTCCTTTCTGAATTTGCACATACTCCACTTTTGGTTTATTTTAATTTAATTTCACTCAACAAATTTACGAAAAATACTACTTTTTGTTTGCAATTTTAAGTATTAACAAAGCACAGTACGAATTTGTCCAACTATTTATAGAAAGCTGTAGAACAGGTGTTGGTGAATCAGTAGTCGTAATATTTTGTTACCAGTGATTACTCCTAATTTTATTACCTTTAGTTTTAATTTACTCTGCAGTTCTATTACCTCTAATTTTATAACCTCTAGTTGTATTACTCCTAATTTTTTTGTTTGTTTTATGACTTATTTGAACCTTTGTTTACTAACTCAATAGTGAAAACCACTTTTGTTTCTCTTTTTTAGTTTAAACCACTTTTTTGTGAAAAAAAACTAAAAAGATGATCATTTTTCAACTTTAAAGTCCTATAGCAGATAAACTAGGCATAGTGAAAACGCGATTTTTAGCTTGCTTGAAATAGTAAATATTCAGCTTTATTATATATATATATATATATATATATATATATATATATATATATATATATATATATATATATATATATATATATATATATATATATATATATATATATATATATATATATATATATATGTATATATATATATATATATATATATATATATATATATATATATATATATATATATATATTAATATATATATATATATATATATATATATATATATATATATATATATATATATATATATATATATATATATATATATATATATATAAGCCGAGTCAGCTACTCGCAAACGTTGTTCTGCCATATAAATTTTTAGTGAAATTTCTAGTGAATATTTTCACTACATATTTATTTTTTATGCCACGTATAATTGTGACCCAAAAATGGTGTACCCAAAGGGCCAAATCTAAGCAGCAAACAGATATCGTTTGGTCTTGCGACTTATTGATTTTCATTGCAAATGCCAATCTAATAGGAAATTTGACCCGTTTAAATTTAATTGGTACGTTTATATGGAAATCATTGAAATTCGTGGCAGCAAAACATTTTTGGCTCGGAGTTTGCCATTCAAAATGGTGGCTTTGATATAGTTTTTCATTATACTTTTAATGATCCATCGCGTGTCATTGCACAGCCATGTTGTTTCAAATTCCGAAATAAAATTACGGAGATTCAACTTTCAGTCGTAGAAGATGTAATGGCATGCCTGGCAAATCCAGTGAGATCAATAACTCTGTTAGATAATTTACAGCTTCGTTGGCATCGCAAACTGTATCGACCGATTTGTATAATACCAAGCCACCTGGCAACGACTGCTGTATCTTGAAGTTTAAATCGTCAACGTCCATATTTTTTGGTATCATCAGCGTACGTTGAAATTACCTGAAAGGAGTAACAGAGTGCCGCCAAGTGTTGTTTTTTTATATCTTTGAGTGTTCTGTTCAACGCCTCAAGAGAATGTTTGTGTGCTGTAGTTCATTCATCCCAGATGATAATTTTGCATTCTTTCAGCACTGTGCCACAGCGTCTGGGTTATTTGGAATATTCAGTGGTAGCTTAAATGCTAGATGAGCTATTCATCCTCTTTCCAATAAAGTTGTTGCAATTTGATCGTATTTCAGCGAGAATTACCGAAATGAAAAATGTTTTACCAGTTCCACCTGGTGTATCAAAAAAAAGAATCCAACTTGTCCCGTAAATGGTTTTTTGTTCATTAGTCAGGAGTAGGATATTACGAGTAACAATCGTGGCCATTTCTGCAGTATCATTCTGCAGTTCGCGATTCATTTCGGTGTTCATATTAAATCAGATGCACTTCGATTTTGCGATCCTCGATAGATCCTTGATAGCATTCAATGCTTTATTGTACATAGCGTCACTGAATGTAATCGTTACATCGTTGTACCGTGTACGAATTCAGCAATCATATCGTTCCTATGATTATCGTGTTCGAGCAAGCCAAGTGCAAGGCATATGCATCTTTATATAAATGACAATGGGCCAGTGACTTTAACCAACAACAGTCGCAGATGAAAGCACTCAATCTACCTTGGAGTGACTGTATATACTCGGCCCAAAATGTTTGATTTGAATAGGTCGAGCACGCATCAATTGTTGTGCCTTGCTTGCGGGGCATCCAATTTTTTGTTTGATTCTATGTGAAATAGCGTGGTTCTTCGGAATAGAGTAGTGTTCGTGCAAAGACGCTAAAACTATTTGCATGATTATACCATTCGAAATTATCCATGAGTGTAGTTTTTGGTGGATTTATGTCACGTTCAATTGCTGTCTCGTTGGTGAGAAATACACTCTAGCCGTTTTCAAGATGGATGGCTAAACTGTCCAGATCATGAATTTGGAAACCAAATATATACCAGACAGCTTTATTGGAGCTAAGGTACCAGCCAATTTGGTATCGCATTATTTCATCGTTGTCAACACAGCCATATCACTATGCCTTTATTCACATAATTACAAAAGTATTTAATGCCCTTCACCGAACTGCAGAACTTAACATTAATATGAGCATTGAATGTTTTGCTCAGCAGAAGCAAATATGGTACCATCCAGAGATTGTCAATCTCAATGTCTGCGTTGTTGATATTTAGCGTAAATGATTGTCTGCCATTATCAGTATTTCTTCGACGATATATTGGATATCCATCGATATTTATGATCGTGTCGTTGGTGAAATCTTTAGGAAAACGCTTTGTATATTTTCCATCTGCCATGCAAGGCGATAAACAATTCAGATCACCGCATGGGCCATGAATCATGTTTGTGGTAACAAATTCGAACAGTAGTTGATCAGTAGCTGGATTTGGGATTTCCGCTAAAATTACACTATCGATTTCCTCAGGACGTATTTGGTCGACTAACAAAATCAAAATGTGTGTATGAGGTAATCCTCGTTTTTGTCATTCAGCAACGTGTGAGACCGAATACGTGTAATTTTGTAAGCTCTTCAAAGACTTAAATTTTTGTTTGAACACACGTGCTGTAATGTCATGACGATATGTATTGCATTTTGGCGTGGCAATAGCAAAAATGGAATCTCTTGCCATTTTGGATGACAAGAAAATGTGATAAATAAACACGATCGTCCGTACTCGCGCACGAAAGTCATAGCATCCTTTATGTTTTCTTCCTTTATGTTCCTTTATGTTTATGTTTCTTGTGTAGGAAACTTCTCACCTACGTGAGTCCGCGTATGCTGGCATAGCTCATGACATCATAAAATTACGTTGTCTTGACCGCGTCAAATCATCATACGATATGCATAAAAATCCATCGAGCTCACTTTCCGTTTATTTCCGCTCCTGTAACCACATTTTCATAAATACTAATTCAAAATGAGTAATGATGACCTATGGTGGGGTCGTTTAGTGTATGCAATATCCATTTTGTTCCTTCCAGTAATTTAGCGGATAGTCAAGACCGTTGTATTAACGGTGTGTGTCTGCGATGAACTACAGATTATTGTTTCTTCTTCGAATTACGATTAAATGACAATAGCGTGATTGTCACTTTGCAATTCGTGCATGTGTGATTTGAAGAATTTCAATATTTCTTTGTATTCATTCAATAGGGCGTCTAGTTTGCCGACGATGCGCCTGCCATTAGGCGAATTGAGGTGGAATTTCTACTATTAAAATTAGAATTGTACTGTTGTAATAAGCTTTCAATTTTAACATGGAGTAAATTTGCTCCTTTGATATGATTTTGCAATTTTTTTTTGCATTTAGATTATGTTTGATTTCATTTTTGAGTTCTTTCATTGTAACTGGTCGTAATGTCTAACTCGTCTTTTTTTGCATTAGAAAGGTATTTTCATCTGCTGTTTGTCTATTCGAAGGTTTAAACGATTCTTCTAGATGTTCTGCAAAAAGATCTGCTTTAGTTTTGGGGCCCAAGTACCATCTGCTTTTTTGATTGATGGTATCTGCGCTTGTTTAGTCCTTTTGTAGCTTTTCATAAAGAATACTCACTTTTTTTGTGGCCAGATAAGATTTTGCGAGCTTTCCGCTTTTCTTTGACCAAGTTTCTTATTTCCTGTGTAGATGTTTCATTCTTGTGAGCTTTATTTGTAGCAGGAGGAGTGCTTTGCTATGATGCGATCTGAATCACGTTTGGTATTTTGTTTGTGTGCCAATAATTAGGAATACCACTTGATTGAAACCTGCAGTTTATTTGATATCCAGCTTCCAAAAGTTCTTGAAACCCAATGCGTATGTTTGTCATTGAAGTCTTCTTGTATGATGAAACGTGAGCTCATTATTTTGAACATTATAAAGTAATCATCCTTTTTCATCATCATTCCAAAGTTGATGCCTTTGGTGAACTTTGGTGGACAATATATCGCAGCAACCCACAGCTTTTTGTAATTATTTAATAGCACGCTAAGTGATAGAAATCCATTAGCATTCCAGGTTAATATTCTTAGGTTTGATGAAATCCAGCTACCAAATCGATAGTACTAAAGTAATTTGCATTATCTAATTTATCTAATATATTGGTTATGTTAGATAATGGATATTTATCATCGATTGTCTGCTTGTTAAGCTGACGATAATCGATAACTACTTTCCATTTTTTATTACCCTGGGCATCTGCCTTCTTTGGAACGAGCATTATTGGTCTGGACCACGTACTGAATGAAGGTCTTATTATCCCATTTAAAATTAATTTTTCGATTTCTTTTCGAATTTTGGCTTTTTGATATTCTGGGTATTGACAAAAACAGGTTCCCTATTTACTTATTTATAAATTTCAAACAGAGTTTCTCTAAAGCATATCTCTAAAGCATAGAGAGTTTCTCTAATACATATATTTTGTATTGTCCTGATTTAAAGGAAGTGAACCACAACTTCTGTCAAATTATCGTACTATATATAACTTTGCTTTCTGTGTTTTCAAAATTTATTGAAAAATTTGTTAATGTAGGATTGCTTTATTTTTTAGATAAATACAAGTTTCTAAGTGCAACTCAATATGGTTTTAAAAATTGTCACTGATTAATGGTATCTTCAGTACTCCAAAGACGCCATTAATGAGTTATGCGGCAATATCATTTAAGGGTTAAATAAAAAACAAGGCATCTTGTTTCTGAAACATTCGATTTAGTTGTCCACGACATTCTATTAAGTAAAGTTTATAGACTTGGAATTAGACGTATTATGCATGAATAATTTAAGAGTTATCTCAGTAACAGAAATTAGCAAGTGCAAGTTTTTATTAATGGTATTTGTAGTGATTTTTTATGTTGTGGCTATGGAGTACCTCAGGGTTCAGTTTTGGGTCCAATTTTAATTTATTTCAATTCGCTATGCAACTTGAGTTTGAATGGCTCTGTGGTAACTTTTGCTGATGAATTTTTCTATCTTTTATCAGACTAAGTCATATGAAGAATTATTATTATTAATGAATGAAGATCGTCGAATAAAGTCAAACGAACTTTAAAAATTTAAGAATTACACACAAGATATACTTTCTTGCCACCGCTTTCTTTAACAGTTCACGCAAGTTCTTATTACTTTCTGATTTTTTCGATTTTTTCTTTGATTTGGAATGAAATATTATGGCCTAATTAGCTTGAATGTTTTTCTAACAGAACAATATCCTTGATAATGATATTATTAAAATAACACTGTAAGCAGTGTTCTGTAAGCATGCACTCGACCCACCTTAAAAAGAACACAATTTTCAATAATTTAATCATCAAGGTCACTTGATTTTAACAGCTCGAAAAAAGATTTGAGTATTTTGTCTTCTTGTTGGGCAGCTCTGATTTGCGTAGTAAGTTTTCTTTTTATAGTCAGCAACAAAGCTTTTTTGTATAGTGCATCAAAATCGAATTCGACTATCCGTGCTCTGTTTCAGTTTTAACGTAAAATTATATTCTTGTAGTTAGAGAGTCCATCCAGTAATTCTGTAAGTCAGCCTCCATCATTACATGCTTAGTTTGGATTAAATCTTCAATTTTTGGTTCTTAATGATCGAAAGGACACAACCTCATAAATTATAAGGTCGAATCATAATTACAGACTAAAATTTTATGTACTGGTAAATTCCAATTTGCTAAATTTACAAATTTTTTTTTAATCAATATGCTTTACATTACCTGCTATTAATTGTATAACAACACAGGTAGCGGTTTTCAATAATTGTGAAAAGTTTCGTTGGATTGCTTACGCCGTTCACTCATTTACTTATGAACTTTTTCCGTCATTATATCCTTTTTAAACAACGTTTTGACATGCATTACAAAATACCGCTTCAGGAGTTTTCCTCCACTTTCGCTGATAAGGTTTAGCTACACAGATATCGAAAATTAACTTGTTGAAAAGTATGGTCACAAATACTAAAACCTATTGACTAGATAGACTGTCTGTATGTAGGTGAAAGATGTATCCAGAGATGGTTTACTTTGATGAAGGATAAACTTTAACAAGGGATTGAAGAGCTGCAATACCATATCTTTAATTCATCATGTGACTAAATTCTATGTTTACAATCCAGTTGGGATGCCCAAGGTGAAAAAATCAATAAATTGGTACTCCCCAGTGTAAAATAAATGGTATAGAGCTTATGATAAATCGATCGTATGTCGTACCAAATTTTTTGATGGTGTTAAACTTGCAACTGGTATTGGAGTAAACCAAAATTATCTTACATATATTGTGTAAGGCAGATCAGGTCACATTCGTCGTTTTCTGATTACATTTTTTTTTTAAATTTTCACAAATTTCCCTCTTAAATGTTATTTGTACCGGCTTGTCCAGCTAATATGCACTATTTTGGACGAAGTTCTGTAAATTTGGAAAATCCAATAGTTTCAGTGGGATTTTGTTCTAAAAAATGCTGGTAAGCCTCGGTACTACGCAAAACTAGCATTTTCTGCTTTTTAATTCATCTTCCATTAGGATCACGAACCCTAATGAAATAATTTTCCCCAGGAAGATGACAACTAATATCCTTACTTCGGTAAAATTCTTCTATTATAGTAATTCTTTCACAGGACTTTTACTACTTTTGCTAGTAGTTTTTAATAATAGCCTGCCTCAATTAACTTTTAACTGGTGATCCACCCAATTGTACACAAAATTCAGAGAAATTGTCATGATACACTTTTTCTAGAACTTTTGTTGGTGATATTGAAATCGGATTCGATTGATCTGAGGCGCAAGCGAAAGTGATTGGTGGCAAAAGCTCGGCTGCTGGAATTTTTGTAATTACCACGTTGTTTAATTTGTACGTTGTTTAATTAATGCCACAAATTCTTTGATTAAATATATCTCACGTTTTTATCAGCAGTCCTTTCTAAATTTGCACATACTTCACTTTTGGTTTATTTTAATTTAATTTTACTCAACAAATTTACGAAAAACTACTTTTTGTTTGCAATTTTAAGTATTAACAAAGTACAGTACAAATTTGTCCAACTATTTATAGTAAGCAGGAGAACAGGTGTTGGTGAATCATCAGTCGTAATATTTTGTTACCAGTAATTAACTACCCCTAATTTTATTACCTTTAGTTTTAATTAACTCTGCAGTTATATTACCCCTAATTTTATAACCTTTAGTTGTATTACTCCTAATTTTTTTTGTTTGTTTTATGACTCAATTGAAGCTTTGTTCATTTCAAAATCAATAGTGGAAACAACTTTTGTCTCTCTTTTTTTGTGAAAAATACTAAACAAATGATCTTTATTCAATTTTAAAGTCCTATAGCAGATAAACTAGGCCCAGTGCAAACGCGATTTTTAGTTTGCTTGAAATAGTAAATATTCCGCTTTAAAATAGTATATCTACACTATAAAGATATTGGTGGCTACATCTTCTAGTGGTAAAAAAATATGCACAAATATTTATATATATATATATATATATATATATATATATATATATATATATATATATATATATATATATATATATTTATATATATATATATATATATATATATATATATATATATATATATACCGAGTCAGCTACCCGCAAACGTTGTTCTGCCATATAAATTTTTAGTGAAATTTCTAGTGAATATTTTCACTATATATTTATTTTTTATGCCACGTATAATTGTCCTACTGACCCAAAAATTGTGTACCCAAAGAGCCAAATCTAAGCAGCAAACAGACATCGTTTGGCCTTGCGACTTATTGATTGTCATTGCAAATGCCAATCTAATAGGAAATTAGACGCGTTTGAATTCAATTGGTACGTCTATATGGAAATCATTGAAACTCGTGGTAGGAAAACATTTTTGGTTCGGAATTTGCTATTCAAAATGGTGGATCAATTGCATGTCATTGCACAGCCATGTGGTTCCAAATTCCGAAGTAAAATAACCGAAGATCCAAATTTCAGTCGTGGTGTATGACTGGCAAATCCAGTAAGTTCAAAAACTCGGTTGGATAATTTACTGCTTCGTAGACATCGACTGATTTGTATAATACCAAGCCGCTTGGCAACGACTGCGGTATCTTGAAGTTAAAATCGTCACCGTTCACATGTTTTGCTTTCATCAGCGTACGTTGAACGTGGAATGACGGAAAGTGTTTGTCTGAAATCACCTGAAAGAAGTACAGAGTACCTCCTCAAGAGAATATTTGTGTGCCATAGTCCATTCATATCAGAAGATAATTTTGCATTGTTTCGGTACTGCGGCCATGTGTGATGGTTTTTTTATGTTGCACACTGCGTCTGGGTTATTTAGAATATTCAGCGGCAGCGTTAATGCTGAATGAGCTATTCAGCCTCTATCCAATGAAGTTGTTGCAATGCCAAATAACACAACGGCCAATGCGATGCCATTATTTGATCGCATTTCAATGAAATGAGAGATGTTTACCAGTTCCACTTTGTGCAGCCAAAAAAAAGATTCCTTATTGTCCCACTGAAACTGCTAGAATAATGCGGTCGTAAATGATTTTATGTTCAAGAGTACGTTTGATTTGAATAGGCCGGGGCAAGCATCAATTGGTGTGTGTTTCTTTCGGGGCATCCATTTTTTTGTTTGATTCCATAATGAAATAGCGTAGTACTTTGGAATCGAGAAGTGTTCGTGCAAAGAAGCATTCACATCAGTATTTTGAACTTGAAACACAGCCATATCACTGCGTTTATTCATATAATTGCAAAAGTATATAATGCTATTCACCGAACTGCAGAACTCAACATTAATATGAGCATTGAATGTTTTGCTCAGCAGATTCGAATATGGTACCACTCAATGATTGTCAATGTCAATGTCTGCGTTGTTGATATTTAGCATAAATGATTTTCCGCCATTATCAGTATTTTTTCGACGATATATTGGATATCGGTCGACATTTATGAACGTGAATAAAATGTTATTAGTTGTAAGATATTTGTTACGGATGGATCGATGATCGTTGAAGAGATCGAACGAGCTTTTTTTGAGTTGTGTTTATTTGTGTGTGTAATTGCGTGTGAAACGTGAAATGGATCGAGGACTCTGTCTTTTTTCCCAGAGAAGCAGGTTCCAATGCATAATTATTGATTGTGCATCTTTTATTTTAGTTCTTTACATTTATGTAAATTTTATTTTGAGTAATTTTCTTATTTTTGGTGTTCTTTGATGACACAAAATTTTTATTTTATTTTTTATTTTATTTTAATTTTTAGATTTTGTTTTGTGTACTTAATGTGTGTAATACGTATATGTTTAAAGGCTGATATTGTTGGTTTCACGTTAAAGCGTGTTTAAATTATTTTCGCAATTGTGGTATAGTTTTAGTGAAATAGTTATTGAGGATTAGGTTTATGATATTAATAAGTATCTCTGTCTAAAAATTTTAGACCAAAAATTTTCTTGTGGTTATATTTTCGAATAGTTTGATCTTATTGTATATTAGTGGGATTCTCGTATGTAAAATAGAAACTTCGATTATCATGGTAAATATGGAAAATGTATATTGCGCAGAGATCACCACTTTGTTCTTTAAACATTTCATGGTTGCATTTTCGGACTGGTCCAAATGTAGAATTAGGTATGTACAATATTTACATGGACTGTGATTGATTATTTAATTATTTGCGATTTCTGTGTAATCATATGGTGTGAGGCTTTGCTAATTTTTAATTCATTAGCATGCAGAATAATGATTTACATACTAAGTAGTTTCCTATTAGAATGTCCCTGTTAAAATTGATCAATGGTTTGGAAGTCACCATTTCGAATCGATGCGTGTTCCCAGTTTGATGTGCTTGCGAGGCGTATGGACATGCATATCGCTTGCTGGTCAAACAGTTGATTTGGATTATTCAGTTTTCGATCGAGAGGGAGTTCGCCAAAAGGGTATATTTTTGATCGGCTTTTTATATTGGTTGTAAATGTTTGTAGATATTCGTATCTTTGACGGGACGCAGTAGGGATGATTTGTTGGGTTTGGGAATGGCTTTGATATGTTTCCGCGGGTATTTGTATATACAATATATTTTTTTATACTTAAAAAAGAATAATTATAAAGACTTGGAGTAAGAGGTATTGCGCATGAATTGTTTAAGAGTTATCGCAGTAACAGAAAGTAGCAAGTGCAAGTTTTTATTAATGGTATTTGTAGTGATTTTTTATGTTGTGGCTATGGAGTATCTAAAGGTTCAGTTTTGGGGCCAATTTTAATTTTAATTTATATCAAGTCGCTATGCAACTTGAGTTTGAATGGCTCTTTGGTAGCTTTTGCTGATGATGTTGCTATGTCTTATCAGACTATATGATAAATTATTATTATTAATGAATGAAGATCGTCGAATAAAGTCAAAGGAACTTTGAAAATCCGTGAATTACACACAAGATATACTTGTATAACTTTGTAGTCGATGTTTGTCAGCAAACAGAACGATGTCCTTGCTAATGATAATATTAAAATAAAATTATTTCATGCTCTGTAAGCAAGAAACTAACTCGAACCATCTTAAAAAGAACACAATTTTCAATAATTTAATCATCAAGGTCACCTGATTTTAGCAACTCCAAAAAAGATTTGAGTATTTTGTCTTCTTGTTGGGCAGCTCTGATTTGCGTGGTAAGTTTTCTTTTTATAGTCAGCAGCAAAGCACTTTTCTCTAGTGCATCAAAATGGCATTCGACTATCAGTGCTCTGTTTCAGTTTTAACGTAAAATTATATTCTTGTAGTTAGAGAGCCCATCCAGTAACTCTGGAAGTCAATGTTTTGGTAAATTCCAATTTGCTAAATTTACAATTTTTTTTCTAATCAATATACTCTACATTACCTGCTATTAATTGTATAACAACACAGGTAGCGGTTTTCAATAATTGTGAAAAGTTTCGTTGGATTGCTTACGCCGTTCACTCATTTACTTATGAACCTTTTCCGTCATTATATCCTTTTAAAACTACGTTTTGACATGCATTACAAAATACCGCTTCAGGAGTTTTCCTCCACTTTCGCTGATAAGGTTTAGCTACACAGATATCGAAAATTAACTTGTTGAAAAGTATGGTCACAAATACTAAAACCTATTGATTAGATAGACTGTCTGTATGTAGGTGAAAGATGTATCCAGAGATGGTTTACTTTGATGAAGGATAAACTTTAACAAGGGATTGAAGAGCTGCAATACCATATCTTTAATTCATCATGTGTTTACAATCCAGTTGGGATGCCCAAGGTGAAAAAATCAATAAATTGGTACTCCCCAGTGTAAAATAAATGGTATAGAGCTTATGATAAATCGATCGTATGTCCTACCAAATTTTTTGATGGTGTTAAATTTGCAACTGGTATTGGAGTAAACCAAAATTATCTTACATATATTGTGTAAGGCAGATCAGGTCACATTCGTCGTTTTCTGATTACATTTTTTTTTTAAATTTTCACAAATTTCCCTCTTGAATAGAAAATTGAAAAAAAAATCCTTTTGTTGTATCCTGGATGTATTTTATTTTATTTTTTATTTTTTTATTATGTTCTATCTGCAATATGCAGTAATTTTAAAATTATTGTGACGCTCGATTTAACCACAAATGTTCTTGAAGCACTACTATAGAAAAGTTTTTTTTTTTGCTCAGTTCATTTTAACAGAATGGGATTTTTGTTACAAAAACATAAGAGAGGAAAAAAAAGAAATTTTACGTCATGCATAGAATCACGTAAGTTTTTTTTAGAGTAAAATTCAATTTTCTAGATTTTCTTATAATACGGTGTTACAAAAGCATGAAGCAAGGAATATTTAAGATGAACTATAAAAATAATGCGACAGTGGAATGAGTTCGTTTAACAATAATAAGAAGTTCGTTTTAATAAATAGTTAAATAGTGAAGTCGTGTATATTGTTGTAAATCCTTTTGTGGTTTTTCGATGGGTACACAATAATAGCTTGAGAATGAAAATTGTTTGGATTGGTACAAAAACATTGCTTTAAGTATGATGAAACATTATTAGGACATCATTCCAATAAAAAACATTTTTAGTAAAATTACTTGACATTTAAAGCAACAAATAATTTAAATTTGTACAACACAGTTTCGCTTTGACCAACTTATCTACAACAATAAAAATGAAATAAAGTTTTACCGTTTGATGCGAATGAACGAGATGTCATTCTGTTAGCCCAATTTTACAAAGTCGACCTCTCACCGTGAATAAAAAAAAAATCAGTAGCTATAGTGGTCAGCATGCTACTATCCTAACATCATGTGGTTCATTTCTAACTAATCACTGTCGTAAGAAAAAAAAAGTTCATTTGATTTTGCCATGTTTAGCAAATCCGTTTAGAATTTTTTTTAGAATTGAAATCGTTACCACAAATCCATATGTCTTGTTGATGTATCATTTTACGGTATATCTGACAAACCGACAACAAGAACAAAAAAATCAAATTCAAATCGGTTTTTTTGATTTTGCCATATTTTTTGTGATGCTCTGCGGTTCTGACATAATTTTTTTAAATTTTAACATTCCATTGACGGAAAAATCTACTTTGTCAAAAAAAAAAAAAAATATGAAAATTACTCATTCAACAAAAACAACAAGATGATAAAATATGTAAACGTATATAGAATATACATACATACATACATGAAAATGGATAAAACTGTCATGGGAAAAATTTATGTTCATATTTTCAAGGTATGGTGTACAGAAAGAGCGATGGTATGTTGCTTTATGTATTTGAGTAAATTAAAGTGAAAAATCATTTGTCATCAATATGGTATTTTAGTTAAGTTCTTAGTGTTTTCAGAGATGTTATCATTATTGACGGATATACTCTAGAATATGTGACTTGATTATGTACTATTTTAATGAAATTTGGGGCTTGGGGTTTCCTTTTTTAAAAACGAAAATCTGTGTAATACAAGTGTGATTAGGCTTTATGATACATCTAAGCATAGGTTTTGTTGAAGGAAAGAAAATATTAGTGCGAGCCGAAAAGAAGAGCGAAGTTGAAGCGTTTTCAGCATGCATCAATCGATGAACTAATGATAAATCTACAATCCGTTTTACAAAAACTTGCAGTGATGAACAAGTGAGACAGTGAGGTCAGACTTCCTAGAACTAATATTTTTTCTTTTCCCGGTCCATATTCTGAATTTCTATCGTTCAAGGATCTGTTCGAAGCATCAATCGATAGCAATCCAAAAATATCAAAAATGATTAAATTTTAATATTTTAAAGAGCTTGTAATAAGTGAAGCTGCCGCATTAGTTCGTCAGATCGCAGTAACTGAGGCGAATTATAAAGAGACATGGGACATTAGTAAGAATCGATATAATAAAAAACGGCTTTTGGTTGCGAATCTTATCAAGCAGTTTGATGATCAGTCAGTGATTTCAAGGGTTTTGGCCAAGGCGTTGCATCAAATGGCTGATGAATAAGATGAAATCATCAGGGGGTTGAAAATTTTAAGTTTTAAACGAGATCCATGGCTGATTCATATTTTAGTCAACAAATTGAATAGCGTAACCAAGCATAAGTATGGACAAATGCTTTCAAGCTCATTACCTAAGAAAATGTGACCAGTTTCTATCCTTAAGTATTTCCGAGAGGCGCGCATTTATATCTGAAAAAAACCATATTTTAACTGTTTGTCCCCAAGATTCCAAATTCCTTACAAATTCCAACAAAACAGTTGTGGCTCAACAAACGCTCTTTGGTTGGGTTATAGCAGGTATTACCAACAAAGACAGCTTTAATATAAGTAAAGCAGTACAGGGAGATAGCAACACGTTGAATCTTAATTTGAGCATCGATATTGACAAAACTTTAAAGCGTTTTCTTGTGTAAGAAGAAATCCCTAGTGTACAGGTTTTGCACCCGGAGGACGTCATGATTCAAATCCTCTTTAAGAATGCAACCGCTCTACTGGAATACAGCCAAAAGAAGATTTTTCGCATTAAAAAGAAAGCTGCAGCAAAACACTTGGCTGAAAGCTGAATACTGTAAGTTTTAAAATAATTATATCAGTTTAGGATACTTACAGCCTATAGAAGCCTTTTAGAAGCTATACCAAATAGAGGAATCTAAATCGTGTTATTTGCCGCATCACTGCGTGTTAAAAGAATCTAGTCGAGACGACAAGGCTTAGAGTTGTGTTTGATGGTTCGGTGAAGTCTACATCAAAAATTTCATATAGTGCTGAAGTGTATTGCAGAGCAGTAGACTAAAATGGTGCGGTAAAAGTGAGTTTGATGGCATCCAAAACTGAAATGGCCCAATTAAGCGAGTATCTTTACCTCGAATTGTGGCGCACAGTTACTAAAATAACTGATGGCTGTGATAAAGGAAAACCAGCAAAAAGTTATGCATGAACGGATTCCACAATTGTGCTAATGTGGTTATCTAGTCATCTAGCTAGATGGAAAATTTTTGTGGCAAATCGGACATCAGAAGTATTAAATCAAATGCCAAGAAAGTGGTGGAACCATGTACGATCCGATCAAAATCCAGCTGATCACGCATCCCGAGGGGTACTTCTACCAAAATTGGTAAACTTACAGCAATGGTGGCAAGGTTCAGCATTGGCTTCAAAAGGTGAAGAAAACAATGCAGAATGTTTAAAGGTAGGAAGAAAAAAAGTAAGCTTATTGTTTTGAATATCCAAAACCAAGAGGACATGGTTAATCTGCAGCTGCAAAGAATTTTACCATACATCAAGTTAGTTCGGGTCATTGCCTACATATTAAGACGCATAAGAAACGCGCGATTATCAAATACCGAAAGGATTGTCGGTCATCTCACTGTAGAAGGACTACGAATCGCTAGGAGTATCACATACGTCATGTGCAGAGAGAATCATTTAGACAAGAAATTGATTGTTTGCGGATGGAGGTAGAAATACGAAAAAACAGCAATATTCTACCTTTGGCGCCATTTACAGACTCGAATGGTATTTTGTGGGTTGATGGTTGACTAAGGCATATTATCACTTTACACGTACATGTACAGAACTGGCACTCTGATCTGTCATTAACTCTTCATTTGATATGGCAACAGTTTTGGATACATGCAGGAAAAAGCAACTCAAGGAAAATGGTACGAAACTGCGTCGTATGCTTCAGAAATAATGCGAGAACATCCGAAAAGTTAATGGGAGGCAATTTATACAGCAACGCACTCAATTATTTTGGACAACAATTTAGCACAGAATATCTTCACAACCTTCAACAAAGGACTAAATGGCGTAAACCAGAAGCAAATTTTAGAATCGCGGATATTGTATTGATCAACGACTTGAATTTGCCAAGCTACAAATGGCCCCTTAGTCAAATCGTACAACTACATCCTGATGATCGCAATTTAGTTAGGGTTGTAGCATTAAAAACTGTAACATCAATATTTAAGCGGCCCAAAAACTAAATTCCCATTTTACTGACATCAGATTCTGGATTTTGGTCGCAAACAAAGAAATGAGGCATGTAAATTTCATTTATGAAAAATTTAATTAGTCACAGAAAATAGAACACTTCAAGCCAGGCAAATTAAAAGTTTCACATCTATAGCACGTCGCTTAAATATACATGCCTCAGTTCACAGTTTGCGACGTAAATCTCCACTCTGCCCATACACTCAGTCGACCAAGAAAAAGTGTAAACCAGTTGACGCGTACATTTTTTTTGCAATAAAGCTAAATAATGAAAAGCAAAACTGGAATGTTGGATATCTACACGTCGTTATAAGAAATACCCGAAACCTCCAAATTGACTACGCGACTGAGTTTTTCTAGCTGAGTTGTCCTGCCGGTCCGTTTTTCTTCTATATGATCTTTTGTAACACTGGAACCTTCATACATTAAAGCAATTGCATTAAAGTTTCCCGACTGTGAAGTACAACTGGTATTATTCAAAACGAAAGTGAACCCATTTGTAGTGGTTGTTCAATCATGCCTATACCGGTGGATTTTTCAGAAACATAGGTTGCTTAATTGTATTTTTCTAACGGTAGTATCTCGTCTTGTACAGGAAGCTGCTAGTATGGTCTTGTACCTTTTACTGCATGGCTTGTTCTTAAATTTCGAGACATCTGCTAATATGTGAGCAGGGTTCCATCATTAAGTCGAGCACGACGGTAGACTGACCAAAACACATTTTTAATGTCGTTATAAGTTTCTTTTTAAATAACTTTTGTCACTGTTACCCTTTTCACTGTTATTCCTGGTTATTACTATTACCAAACGGATTTCCTTAGATTTAGATCTTTGGGCTGCGTTCTAAACAGTGGTTTTGAATTGTTCCTTCTTTTTTGCTTAGGCATTGTCGGATATTGCTGCTTTGGAGCCATATTCCATTGATTATCAAGCTTCGACTTGTAAGTAAATTTAAGTTCATTCCCCATTTAGGATTTTCGAATACTGTTAGTTATCTGGTTTTGATCGATCATTTTAAAATTTTTCGATTGTTTTTGACTCGTTGCTGAAACATGCCACTGTTTCAGTCTACACAAATTAAACAGTACCAAAGCAAAATCTGGCTTATGCTTGGTGTAACTCACACTCATTCAAAATGATCCAACTATAGTTTAATCCAAATTTCAACATAATGTAAAGCAGTACTTAAGCAAACAAATTTGATAAAAACTTACTAGAAACTCCTGAACTCCAATTAGATGCTTAAAAAGTAGTGTCCCAAATTTTACATTTTCTAAAATAATAAAATGAAACGACATTGCCCAAATAGAAACGTAAAAAAAATGTTGACCTATTTATTGATCAATAAACAGTAACATCTAAACAGCTGATTAAAATTACTACCTTTACTACTAGCGCTTGTGGCACTGCCAGCAAAAAATTTATCAAACCACTGCAAATTGTGTAGGTAACATTTGAAATTATAACAGTTAAACTAATAAAATCTTTTTCAACCTCCCTTTTGAAATTGTAAAAAAAATTTAGTAAACAATTTTCCATTTCCAAATTGTAAAAAATGTTGCTCCTGCAAAATGCCAAAAAAAAAATTTTCTTACCAATTATTCAAAAACCAATTATAAATGTAGCCTAACTGTTAAAATTGCATTTTATTTCCAAATATTCTTGTTTGTTCGCAGTTCGAAAGTGATTTTCAAAAAGTGAAGGTGCGTGAAAAAAGTTCTCGAATGTTAAAAGTGTTTGTAGAGTGGTTTAAATAATTTGTGAAGTGGATTTTATTAAATCTAGAACTAGTTTACAGGTTAGTAGTGTTTTAATAGTTGAAACTACAGTTATATTCAAATACGTGTTAGTTTTATCCGGTTGATAGCTTTTATTGCAAATTATTTTGGGTATTACAGTTAGGCATTCAATACTAATAAACAATCGTTGTATATAAGCTAAATTAAAATGGCCACGTTATAGTTTTACATGTAAAGTTTATTTGTATGCTTTATAGATTGTGGTGTGATGTTAAAACTTTTCATTGTACAGCGTATAAAATTGAAGCCATTTTATTTTGGTATGAAATTCATTTGATAATTTTAAATGCGAATTCTAAACCACAAAATCGGTAAATTGTGATTGAGGTAGTGTTTATTTCCACTATCTGATTTTTTTGACGTCAAAATAGAATCAACAATTTTTTTGATTTTTAATCCAACTTAACAGTTTCAGGTAGATTTTTTAGGATTTATTTCGTTTTAGGTTACGACACTAACTTTGATTTGCAGGTTGATTATTTTGGTTCAATCGCTGATGTTACAATTGGCAACGGACAGAATTTGGTGATTGGACGTTTAAAAAATCCGGTGGCAGTCTTAAGTGCTACCACTCGTGCTAATCTATTGGCATCTGGCTGTACCACAGACCCGACCCTTTTTCCATTTAAAAGGAAGATGTCGCTCCAAATTATTAGATATTTGTATCTAAATTATTAGATAATTTGTCGCTCCAAATTATTAGATATTTGTTAGATACAGCTTTAGATATTTGTTTTGCACGTATAGATTGTGAATTGAGCACCGCATCGACCTGATTTATGACGGTGTTTAATTCGTCATAAGTTAAACTAGATGTTGACATCACTCTGCGAAAAATAAATTTAGCTATCTTTACAACAGATCAATGCAGACCAACAAAATGAGAAGAACTTGGAGGAAAAAAAAATGCCAGTTGATATGGTCATCCATGCACATTGTTTTAATCTCTTGATCAATTCCATTAGACTATAGCATCACGGATAGATTAAATTAAATTCAGAGTTGGCTCCAACAAAATGTGTGCCTCTATCAGTGAAAACGTGATTACAAGGTCCTCTGGCGCTTGTAAATCTTGAAAAAGCGTTTAGAAATGCATTTAATAAAAGGTCTTCAGTGAACCACCTTGATAGCCAGACAAACAAATATTCAGATATATGTTTTTGTTAGCGTTTACCTCAAATCTTATTACGAACAAAAATAGGACCACAAAAGTCCATTGCGGTCTTAAAGGATTCCAATGAAATTTTTAAACGCTCAGCAGGCAAATTTAATTGTGGAACAGTGCGTGGTCGAATTATAGTACAACGTACACATTTACGACATATTTTCTTTGCAACCTGCATACCGTTTAGTGGCAGAAACTGAACACGTACAATTGACAGTAAACCTTGAGGTCCTACATGCAGATAGTTTCTATGTAGATAATTGAGTAGTGACTATAGTGAATGTGTAATGAGGGAGCAGAATAGGATGCTTCGCTGAATAAGCCAATGATAAAAAATGTAGTCTACCGCTAATGCGAATAATGCTACGAATAATGAAAGCGTGGTATTCATAAGTTATTTGCTTCAGGAATATCGTTAATGTTGGCGCTCGAAAAAAAATTAACAAACCACTCGTGCTCAGTTGAGTGTAGGATGAACCCAAAAACCACAGTTTGGAGTCTAATAACTTAATAGCCCACAAACCCCTGGAGACAATATCTCCTGGATTGGATTTGGAAGTAACATGTACCCACGGATGAGATTCACATTAATTTTGAATGGCAGTGACCCGATTAGCATCGCACGCGTGTTTCATTTTGTTGGTGTACCATGTACTCTTGCACCGTAAAGTTTGTTATCTAAAATCGTGCGCATTATTTGTGTAAGACGGGCTGCGCATAGTTCTGGGCTAAATAATATTGATTTTTAAATTGGAGCCACTCTTGATTTACTGCACATAAGACGCACAACGTAGGTATCGTTGTCTAAATAACAACGTGTATAAATAGACGAAATAGTTCGCCTTTTTTCCGGCATCATCAAATCCATGTAGTTTTGTATATATGTTTTGGTTCCTCAATGTCACCAAAGATATGTCGAGGAAGAGCTCTTTCCTGTAAATGATGTAACTCGAACTGAAATATGTGTTAGTTTCTTAAAGGGCTTTTTAAATTCCTATTAATTTTTGGTCACCCAGGTTGCCAGATAAATTAAAATCCTTTATTAAAGTACCCATTTAGCTGATTAGTCTATTTTATTAGGAAAGTCCTTACTAATCTATTCTATTTGGTTATCCAGGTCTTTATTAATTAGTTTTTCGTAGGGTTCTAGTTCAATTATTTGTACAATTTTCCTGAAGTTTTTGTAGCAAGGTTTATAATATAGAATAAAATGTAGGCGTTCAACTGGCTTTCCTGTTGAGTTATATGCTGTAGTTGTATGTAACTCTATTTGATTTTGTTTCATTAATGCTTTGACACATTGTCCTGTACCAACTTCTGTGTTTATGATTTTTCCTGGAATTTCGTACAGGCTGAGGAATAGATTTATTTTACTTGATAGAGTTTTGGCAGATTTTTCCTTAAGTTTATAAGCCAAGACCAATTTACAAAATTTGTCTATGAAGGATAGATATTTGGTAGATGCTAACTAAAAATGTCAGTATTGATAAGTTTCATGTAGGAGTTTTGTTGTTCCCGTTAAGGTTAACAGTGATTGAGGCGGCTGTCTGTCGTAGGTTACTTTTTGGCATATCTCACATTTGTTAATATATTCTCTAATAGACTTTTAAGTAAGGAAAATAATATTTTTGTTTTACTTGTTCAAAATTTTCGATGATGCCGCGATGATCATTTTAGTCGTGTGTGAATTTTACTAATCCTAGCTGTTTTGTTGTATCCTCTATATCTATTAGAAATAAATTAGATCGCACTAAATTTACTTTAAGGTTAACAGTAGTGTTTATTTTAATGTTATTGAACCATACTTTTTCGTTGTTTTTAGCAAAAAACTTTTTGCTAAAAACAGTCTAAATCAAAGTCCTGAAAGCGTAAAATATAGGGAGATCCTTTCCTAACCTGTTTTATGACAATATTGCTCGCATCCGTGGTCAAAATAAAGGGATTATTAATCTCAGGATATTGCAAAATTAGCTCATTGCAGAGCAATTTTTTGCAGTTCTCAAAGCATGCTATATATTCCATGCTCAAATTAATACCAAAGTCTTTACGTAGAGATACACT
This sequence comes from Tipula confusa, assembly GCA_963556175.1. Classification (NCBI taxonomy): domain Eukaryota; kingdom Metazoa; phylum Arthropoda; class Insecta; order Diptera; family Tipulidae; genus Tipula; species Tipula confusa. The sequence continues at coordinate 204,042,030 of OY744475.1, forward strand.
GTCATTTCCGATATAGTAACCTAAGAGGCCCAAATAACTTATAATTTATTTTGCACTCTTTGGTAAAGAAAATTTCCGAATAGCCAGAATTTTGTAGGGGTTTGGTTTTACTCCATTTAATTAATGAAGATGTCCCAAAAAAGCAATTTTTTATGCAGAAATTCATTTTCATCAAGCTGCACTATAAGGTTAGCATTTTCCAATTTATAGAAAACTAATCTTATGCTAAGGATATGTTCTTGCAAGGATGTGCTGAATATGATTATGTCATCCATATAAAATAAGCATATTTTGCCCTTAAGTTCCCCGTTATAACATTTTGGAACGTGCTAGGAGTAGTATTTGCCAAATTCTACGCTAAACGCCGTTTTTTTTTATTATAATTAAGATTTACTTCTATTTGGTGGAATAAGATTGTGCAATAAATACATTTATATTACTATCCTCCATTTGGTTTGTCCTGCAACGTCTAGCTTTTTAGGAAAAATCCAAAAGGGTGAAGGCTAAGGTGATAAGCTTGATTCCACACAGTCCCACCTAGCGATAAAATGGTGCGTTACTGTTTCTAACTGCTCATTAAAAATAGCTATAGCAGTTACGAGTAGTTCACATTTAGCAAAGACACACACCTAAGTATTTGCAAGTATTTGCGGTGTTCGATTGGAAAGCAACTAATATTAATATTTTCAACATAGTTTTTGTTGAAGTTTTCAAATGTTGGAATTTCGAACTGTAATTTGGTACTTTCACATTGGCATAATTTTTTGTACTATTGTATATTCATTCTGGAATATTTAAATTGCCGTTAATAACTTGTGGTTGCATAAAAATATATTTCACCATTTTCTACTGTGATGGCAATGTTAGCAATAATTTTACTACGTGGTGAAATATTATGTGTTGCTGACATGAAATTTATTTTAAAAGAAAGTGGAGGTACCTCAAATTAGGTTACCTAAATCTAGGTAATTTCTTGCATGATTTCCATGCGTATCAAGCCACTAAAATAATTGTTAAATTTGAATAGAATGAATTCTAAGCATTCTTCCGTTTTAAACTACCCGAGGTTCGACCAGTCGTATTCCTTGAAGGTTTTTGATTTTCTGTAAGTTTGTAAGAAAGCGGTTTCCCAAGCATACATTATATCCCCGATTATGAAGAAAACCCTCTAACTCAATTTTGATTGTTTGATCTATAAGAATTAAAAAAGACATTGTCAACTGTTTGCTAAATTCTTGTAGTATTCTATATTCTATTCTATGAAGATTGTTTTATTATCCATCTACGGTTTCTGAGTTTACAGTATAGTGCGGTAATAATTTGTCAATATTATTCACTTTACAAGACATCCAGTTTACAAGTCAAATATTTATTCAATTCGTGTTGAAACGCTGGCCTACACAAAAAGCCCACATCTTCGTTTCTGTCAATTTTCTTGAATTTGTTCAATCAGAAACTAAACGCTATAGCACCTCATACTTACAGTTTAAAACATCAAATTATTTTATTTTCAGTATTAATATTTTATAACGTTGTCCTAAATTTGGGAGTACTAAATATTTAGAACCTGGTGCTTGAACATTTTTAAGAAGTTGATCGTTTATTGCTCGCGGTTAATTAAATTTCCCTCGTTTTTATGACCCATCAAGTGCTTCTCCTTGGATTTTATTGTTGAACTTACTCTTGGGTTTCCAATCCGATTACTTTTAATCGTATTATTGTTATTATTAGTATTTGTTTGGGATGTTATTGTAGTCAGTTGATCGTTTTACCACAGATTAATAAAAATTTGTATATGAATGGTTTCTATTTATCGGAAAGTTTCTTGAAATAAAGACTTAATTTTTCAATCATTTCAAGTTTATTTTCAATAATATGTTCTGATTCTTATAAAATAGCTTAGGTGAACTTGTACAGTGCCCGAAAACTTTAAAAACTATAAAATAAAATGTTGCTGGTTACTTTATTCGATTGTGCTCTATAATTTTAAAAATCTTTAGACCACGTACTATATTATACTCCGACATCTAAAATTTATACATGACTGTATTTTCTAGTTCTGTTCAGTATTTATTTAACCCTTTGAACTAAAATAAACATAAAATTATGATATTCAATTTTACTATACTTTACCATTGTATACAATAAAAATTCAATAAAATTTCGAAAAACTAAAAATCAAAATCACAAAAATATCTCTTTAATGTAACAAAGACCAACAACTTTTGAAGATAACAAATTATATTATTCTTATCATCATCGCCATACAACATGCTCTCAGAACATATGTACATATCAACATATGACAAAAAGATTATGAATTTATATTGAAACGAGAAACGTGTTTTGATTTTTATTGGTGAATGAAAAATTGGAAAATAATAATATTCATGATGTCTTGTGGTTTTCACTCCTTTTTTTACAATTGTGGGTGTTTGTTTGTTGTTGGCACCCGAATTGATTTTTGAACATTTTTATATTGGTAAATATTTAATTTTTTAATATTCTAATATTCAATTGCAAGCATATAACATTTTGTCTAGATTAACGATTTGCATGTTGAAAGGATTACGATTTAATTTTGTTTTGGACATGGAGCTTTTGTATAATGTTGGTTTGTTTCAAAAAATTATTGTCAGTAGCATAATATATTAAATAAAAAAATTAATATATATATATATATATATATATATATATATATATATATATATATATATATATATATATATATATATATATATATATATATATATATATATATATATATATATATATATATATATATATATATATATATATATATATACCCGGCATAATCTACATCTATATTCATGAGAAACGACTTGCTGTTGTCAATGCGGTTTAGCCTTTCGGTACTGAACATATTTTTGAAAGTCGGATCGTATTAATATATGCTTCCTACAATATTGTGGAACTGCTGCTTCAAAATTGTAGTTAATAGCGTCGGTTCAGCATGTTGGTACCGTGTGTATGCTCGATAAATGTTTTTAACATTTTTTTTTTGTTTCTATGCTAATATCACGGGATGTTGCATGTTATGGTCGGCCAATGACTTACTTATTCTTCCACCAACGCGCCACTCACCATGTGAGTCAATTAAAAGATGTAAAAATATCTGGTTTGAACGAATTTAAAACTTGTGTATTCAGCTTAATAACTAACTGCATTATACTATGATCGTAAGGCTGTAATGTGCCTTTTTTTAAGTTTAAATAATTCATTCAGGCGCAATTAGTATTGTGAATATCGTTTGCGTGGAGTGAAGTAAAACCATTGCAGCTTAAATTTCTATTTTATTTATTTCAGCCATTGTAAGTTAAGTTTGATCATAACCAAGGAGAAACATTCCACCATAAATTGAAGTGTTGGAGTTTTTTAGATGTTGTACATCTATAGAGATTATATAAGCTGGATTGTCACCTGATGAAACACGATTCCACTAATTTCGGCTAAAACTGTCTAGAATGAAAGCTACTCCATGAAGTCCATCATGATGTTATGTATTCCTTTCCCATCAAATGCTTTTTCCACAATATCTTCATATACTTATCTGTATTTGTTAGTGCCATACAACAGGTTAGACACATATTGTCCTTATCTACCGATAACATATCCGAAAATACCCATCCAAATTTTGTGTTTTGGGCAACTAACTCATTTCGATCGTTTCTTATTCTTCAATCACTTAACATGTTGAAAAAATGATCGGCGCCGACTACATCAATCTCACATATAGAATATTGAATAAAGGGTATGTCTAAATGATTATTTGCTTTATATTTTTAATCATCTGAGATTAGATTTTAAATTGTGGTAGCTTAGATGTAACTTTAGATTTTTCTAATTAGTGCTCTGAATGCAACAACGACAGGTGTTTCTTTAATTTCAGCCAATCTATGGCTTTCAATTTGACAACACGTGGGTGACTTGCAGAATTTTTACGAAATGTTTATTTTCTTATCACTTTATTAGATTAACATTTTGATTAATTACTCGTGGTTCCCTCATAACAGCTTCAGTACTGAGTGCCCTGAGACCTCTTAGAATTCCATTTAAGTATCAAGCTAAATGATGTTATAGCTAAATGAATGTTGAGTATTTTCTTGTTTCTGTTGTAAAGGTTGTATTTTAGAGGTAAATAACTTTAAATTAGCAACGTTGTTTTCTGTGACAACCTATTTGACAGTTCTTGGTTGTTGTAAGGTAAGCATGATTTGATAATTAATCATAAATAGACTCACGATGGAGGAACGTTTACAAATTGTTCAAACTTGATCCACAATTTCATTTGAAAATTTGGTTTAGTGATGAAGCCCATTTTTGGTTAAATGACTATGTCAATAAACAGAATTGCTCCATTTAGAGCAGTGATAAGCCACAAGCCATTGTTGTAACACCATTATATCCAGGAAAAGTCAGCGTTTCTGCGCTTTATGGTATGATTGAATCATTGGTCCATATTTTTTCCAAAATGTTGATCATATTAACGTTACAGTAAATAGCGAGCGGAAAAGACACATGATTACTAACTTTTCCGTGCCTAATTTAGAAGGCATTATTATTGCAGATATGTGGTTTCAGCAGGATGTTATGCACACAGCGCAGGATGCAATAAGATTTTCAAGAAAAACATTTGATGAACGATTTATTTCACAAAATTAGCCTGTAACTCCTGAACCTTCCAAGCAATTTTGTCCAAGCAACAATAATTTTTGCATCTTTAACTGAGCACAATTTACTCGAGAAACTATAGCGTCTTCAACAATTAGAACTGGATTCCGCGAATGAGCGTCAACGCGTTTCATCCGGATTCCTGGTCTTTCTTTAATTTCAAAGTCAAACTATTAAAAAAGCAGCTATCTTGCCACTCGCGTCTAAAAACTTATGTTTTTTCAACGTCATCTCAAAAGCGGATTAGTCAGTGATAATTTTAAAGTGAGTGACGAAAAGGGGGTATATGATAGCTGATAACACCTATATATATATAGCTCGTAGCTTTGTTGAGAAATTGTTGAATTTTTTTTTCTTGTCTTTGGTTGCGGAAGATTCTTTACGACTTTTGTCTTGACTGAAACGATCTAAATGATTCTCTATCAAAAGCAGTTGAAAATAGGATCTTTAACAACACTAGACGATTAATCTTCAATCATCTCTTTAATCAACAACCGCCCTGCGTCTGCTTAACTGGTGTATCAACTGTCAAAAATGCTTGTCACCTAATATCCGAAGTTTTCATTGCCTTAAATGTTAATTAGCTTTTATATATTTTTTAATGATGTAACTTTGTTCGTCGATTTCATTTTATTCACCATTTCCAGCGTGCTCGACAATATTTGATTTACATATACAAATTGCTGAAAACTAGGCAGATTTAGTGTAGCATTTTGATTTATGCATCATGTATAAGAAAAATCACGCATCAATGAAATTTCCGTTTTCTTCTAGGTTGCTGTAGCGAATATTACAGCAACCTAGAAGAATATTACAGAACCTTTTGGAGACTTAAGAAAGTCTCCAAAACTCAGCGTATGTCAATGTATGAGTTTTCTTTCATATGATGAATATATTTTCATATCATTTTCATTACATAATTTTTTTGAGTTATAGTGACGGGTGGTCAATATTCTGTCATTACCTACACATTTCTCTTTCCACTTAATACAGCATTTTATATGCTTTCCTGATTGGATTTATAGCTATTTTTATTTTATTTACATTTTGGTTATCTCGCTGGGCACTTGCCTCTACAATTGGGCAAACTACGTCGATTCTTCATTATCTAGTTGCAAAGTCTCTGTTCGGTTTTAAATCCGCTATTGTATTCTAAAGCAGTACGATCTTTATCCTGGAAAACACTTCATATTTGCTCCGGTTAGCCATAGAGAACATGTATTTGATTAGATCCGAAGTTTTTACTGTGGGCACTATGACTTATCTGTATAAACATCTTATCTGACAACTTTTCATTTTATAAATTTTCAAAATCACAGAATTGGCATAAGTGTGTTAGTTTTCCACAATCAAATTATGTATCTAACATTGGCATATTTGTTTTACAACAGGTATAATATCACGTTAGAGATGATTTAACGTTGTTTGGTAATTATTGGCTTCTACTATTAATTTCTAGTAATTGTACTGCCTTATCAGGTAATTTGAATTAGTATCCCTTCAGTCACTTTTGACACTACATAAATTAATGTAACTGGCACAAATTCCATGTTAGGCTGTTGTTGTTGTAGTTGTGTTTTATAGATAGCAAAGCCGGCTGATTGGGCGTAAAAACAAATACTGTCAAAAAACTTACTAATTATAAATCGTATTACACATTTCAAATACAAAAATATTAATTGAAAGAAAAGCTCATAAGTAAAAATGTTAATGACGACAAAAAAATAACAAGCCGGAGAATTTTTCGAATCGATTCTCAACAACGACATAATCTTTTGTTTTTAATATTTAATGTCATAAATTGTTTTGTTTAAATGCGTGCCTACTTGATTGAAATTAAATTTTCGCGTACACAGTTCTAAACATCGATGAACATTACCGACACTTCAATTATCTTATAACATAGATTAAGATATAAAAAGATGATCCAATTATAACAAAAAAGAAAAGTAAGTGACGCGTACCTCTAATATGCTGACGGGTGCCACAAGGTTGAATAAAAATGTAAAATCATTTTTTGGCTTACTGTACAAAGGACAAAAATAATTTTTAAACTACAAAAAATTTATATTGCATAGAAAGGCTACTTTGTTTTATTTTTTTCTTTCATTATCGAATGCAGTCTTGCAAACCGTCATTATAAAATAACCAAACAAAATTGTTTGTTCTTTTTATTTTTACTTTCTCTATTATTATTTTTCAATATTAAATTTTATTGCTTCTAGGCTATCTTTATTATATATTTTTCTATGATTATAGATATTATTACAATTCAAACAGACAATTCTCCCACTTTTACTTCTAATCCAACATCATCTAGAATATGTCTTAACAAAATTGGTTCCAATATGCAGAAAGAATGATTCATAGCAATTCAACTTGGCTAATGTGGCTGATTTGTATAAAGTCCTTTTTACTAGTAGAAAAGGTTATATAATAAGTTGTGTAAGGCTATTAATCCCATAAAATCTTTTTCTTAAGGTATTGCGTTATGGTTATCAGCCCAAATAAATGGTTTCTCCGATTAAATCTTTGTAGCTATAGGAAAATAAATTTTGCAAATTTAGGAAACAGATACTGCCTTATACTAATAATTTTAAGCTACAGTCTAAAATCATTTTTTGTTTCTGTAAAGCATTTTAAGAAGACCATTAGATTTTAAGATACCCCACAAATTAAGTATAAGATATTCCACACAACTATTTAATTATAATGTGTTAATTATTTTACATGCAGGAAGTAATCATATAAAAGGTTTATATTGGTTTTTAAATTAACAAAAATTTAAAAATTTTATTAAATTATTATGAAATCACAGTCGATTATATTCTATTATTTATCTTCATTCCTTATTCAAAGAATCCTCGATTAGCTTCATTTATTTATATCCTAATTGATGCAACCGAAAATTCCGACGAGATTTATCTATTATTTATATTTTGTTAAAAGAAAATTATTAAAAATAAATGAAACATTACATAAAGTTTTTCCCTCTTCAATGTTGTTGGTATTTTTGTGTTTTTATTTTTTTCCTTACATTTCCAGAATTGATGTACATTTTTCTGCATTGTATAGTGTTAAAAAATATTTTATCATGGGATTTTAAAATTCTACATCGACGTAAAAACTTATTATTCCCGGAAACTATATATACATAGTATGTATGAAGCAGAAGTGTTGACAAAATTAAAAAGAGATAGGTACGGAAAAAATAAAAAGTCAAACCTTGCAGGCATTTTAACGTTCGTTTTTATCAGACACTAAAACAAATAAAATAGTTTACTGGTTTAAAGAATTTTTTGGGATTATATATTATAGTTAGTATATAGGGATTTTCATTAAAATAAACGCGAATGTCAAAAACGTGTGTATAGTGCACGGTGTTGAGAATTTTAAAAGTGTTACATAAAATAATGAGTGCCTCGCCTCATTAATAATAAAAAATTCGTTACCGCATTTAATAAAGCAAATTAGGCGCAGCGAATATAAATTTAACCACTCAAGTGTATAAGTATAATTTAGGAAAAGGATTTTATTATTATATGTATAATAAATTAAAAGCAAACATTTTTAAAGAAACCATAAATTCAAATATGATACCAAAAACATTAAAATTATTCGTGGAATACATTTTCGCAAAAATTATGAATTACATTATTGTATTTTGGTTAATTATTTATTCATTATATTATATTTTTGTAAATTTCCTTAATGTTAAGTACATATGTATTACGTTTTACCACTTACAACATACTTTACATATATAATATATGCAGTTAACCTTTATAAATCATAACCTTTCTTCTGCAAAGTATAAAAAACAAAAATAATAGTTTTCCATTGTAATTCCAGTTTCAAGGAATCTTGATCTAATGAGTGGTTGAGAGAGTGAGTTTCTTTTTAAAAGAGTAATCTTACAATTTAGTAATGCGTTATTGATAAAGAGTACAGACAAAGATCGAGTAATACAACATAATGGAGTTAAACAGGTCACATACTTTTGTAAATTGATGACTCAAACTCTAGTGGTGGCGCATTATTGCTTTTATGTGAATCCTTTTCTTCTTTAATGTCCAAGGTATTAGTGAAAAACACATGACATACTTTTTTTAGCTTATTGGATTTTAAAAATGGTGATGGTAAGTATGCCTTATGCATACTTATTTTGCTGAAAAATTAACCATTCGATTTTGAATTTAATCTCCAAAAGCTCTCAAATATGTTGTTCCACTCTTCTAGTCAAAATTAATCATTACAGTTATATGGGCAATTAGCACCGCAACCGACTTAAACTTCTCGTTTTCTACGAGCTATGCCAAAATAATCTTAAAACTCTTCCCCGCTTTGGTATTTCGCTTTTCTAATATTCTGTTTTCAACTTTTAGGATGTAATGATCGCTTTTTAGTAATTGTTTTGGAGTAACAAGGAAAATCTATAATTGGTCTAAAAAAAGATTTGTCCATTGACGGCATCGACGGAATTATAGACAGTACACCGCGAATTATTTAAACAATTCGTTGGCATTGGCGGTATTATAGTACCCAGTGAACTGTTTAAACTGTTTGATTGCAGTGGATTTCCAAAATGGTGTTTGTTGAAAGGAGTAAGATGTAGTGCACATTGAACTGAAACAATATGTATAGTGGAAAAGTTATCTATAATTGGCCAAGGAAATGACTGTGGTTTCAGTGACCAATATGCGGAAATGGAAGATGATGACTGGAAACTAAAGAAACTATTAAGATCTGAAAAATGCCAATTTGGTGGTTAGCGTACTATAGTTCTAGGTTGACGATATATAAAATAATAATTTGAGTGGCGGGAAAAAAGAACTCTTTCAAAATAATTTGTGATTTTAGAAGATAATCTTTATTCTAAACAGGATATAGGTCAACTTTCACTTATACTACACTGTTATATACTGTATGTATGTGTCATTACATTCCTACATATTTTTTATTTATTAAAACCAAATTTAAATATTTATATGTTAACTGCCGGCTGAAAAATTAGCCGGATTGACAAATTTGGGAACATAACACAGGTTGTTGAATTCATTGGATTCGTTCCAGTGTTTATTTCTAAAGTAATGTCAACACGCTAGATTAGGTTAGAACAAAGAACAAATTTTTTCTTTAGTTTTGAGTATTCCCCTTCCAGTCTCACCCAAAAGTATATCATTGGAGCTAAAATGACAGAACACGGTGTCAAACCTTATTAAATACTTGGGTAACGTCTAAAAATATTTCTGAATATAGTTTCTTTCTTTTCAGTTCCTCCTCAGTTGTATTAGATCTAATAAGTACCCGTTTTATAGTCTTTCTGATGTGCTGGTATAAATTATCTGCCTTTTTTCCTGTATATTTGGCTTTAGTATTTTGAGAATAGTCTATGTCAGTTTACTTAGTAACCTAGAAATTGTCTCATTTTTAATTTCCTTTATTAGTAGTTCTCAGTCAAGTCTTACAGCTCTTCTTTTTTCGCTAACCAAATTCTCTTACTGTAACTGGAAAGTTTATACTTTTTTGTAATATTCCTTTCTGAATAAGAGTACTTTCCAGGTCACTTCATGAACAATTTCCCATTTTGTTTGGTTATTTTTTAGTCTTATAGGGCTTGTCTTATTATTCTGTCACTTATTGTCATTGAAACTGGAGAATGGTTTGAAATGAGCTATTCATCATTTTCGACTTCTAAGTCATTTAAGAAAATACTGATATATATATATATATATATATATATATATATATATATATATATATATATATATATATATATATATATATATTGTGATCGAGCACGATCACATTGTAATTGCCACATTTTTTCTCATAAAAACATACACTTGGAATCAGAATCACACCCTCGTAAGATAGCCCAAAATTAAATTGAGCAAGTGTTAATTTATAAGAGAAAAGTTTCACCAAAATTTGTAGGCAGTGATCTTGAATTGTTCACAGCAAAGCTAAGATGGCAGTTTTCGTACAAGTCAAGGACCAAAGGAAAACGAGCATAACGTTACAACTGTGAAGGTTTGATAAACAAAGATGAGAAAGCTCAATATCAAAATCTTATAACCTGTACCATTATGAAAACCGTTCTGATAATGTGAACGCTCTATGGGAGGTATTGAAAGCTTCGGTTGTCTTTGTCACCTAAGCGACTCTAGTTATGATAAAAATTAAACACAAAATGTCTGATTTAATGAGGAGGTTACAACAACAAAGCGGTTTTTGTTAGGAAGACCGCAAAGCATAGTATACGGCAAAAGTCTCAATGCTCGAAGGTTAAAGTTTTGAAAATCAAAATCGGAATGTATATCTCCGTGTTAACATCTAAGAAGTACTTTTCAGTTGACAGAATCATTTTTCTGGTTTACTCAATATTTAATGGTTCCATCCCAGAACATCACGTCAGATTAGGGAATGCTATAGAAAAAAAGAATTTTAGAAAACTATTAAAGAGCTTTGTTATTTGTTTTAGCCATTCTATTTAAAATATGGATGGGCGAATCTCGGCTTTGATTATATTGACATGATGGTTTCATTTCAACGTATTATCTTTAGTTAATTTAGTCCCAAATATTTAAATTGGTTAACTCTTTTTATTACCACTCTACCGAGATACTCATATCCGCAGCTTTTTATTTGTGATTATCATATAACTGGTTTTCTTAGCTTTTAACTAAAGTCGGTTTTCAGTAGGCCAAAGATTAACGATGTTCAAATCCGTCTGCATATCATGAAAATGTTCAGTAAGATTGACATTGGTATATTTGAGAACCGCGTGGTATAGTGGTCTTCTACTATAAGCAAATAGTTTGGTATTATAAAAATCTCGATTTTCTAGTCGAATTTTGAATGGAACTTCAAAATTTTTTTAGCTTCAAAACTTTCATTTTCAGATTATCGAACGAGTATTCTGTGCAAACCTAACAATTTAAAAAGCTTAAGTTTATTAAGATAAGCGTTTTGGTGTAAATCATTAGTTAGTTCTATAACTGAAGTAACTAATATTAAAATTAATTTTGATAAATTCACTAGATTAGCAAAGTAGGTTCTTGCGTGTTCTTTCAACATGGTGATATTCCACATTGTCGATGTAGTCGTTTTCGTATTGCTGTTCATCATTTGTGGTGTACATTGGAGAAGTACCGTTTGCATGCTTAGTGCATCCTGAAAATTCGCATAACTTAGGATCATATTGACTTAAGAATTGGCCGATAAAGCAGCAGCTTTCTGTGGATTCTAAGCTCAGAACCTTTAACTATGAGTTAAAACACTTTTCTGAACTTTATTTTAAGATCTATTTTTACATGCTTTCACCATTTGCGTTTGGCACCGAGAGTCATGCCTACTTGAGTTGATTTTTTTTGGTAGTTGATAGGCCATTTGATATTATGTAAAATTAATGCCTGAATTGTTCTTCATTTAGCTTGATTCTCTACGCTTTGTTCAGTTACAAACTGCTTTCACAGGAATTAGCTAATTTTGTCCTAAGCCTTTAGGTCTTTCGTGCTTGGTGGCTAGGTTTGTTGTATATAATAAATACGGGATTGGTACTTTTTATTTCGGAGAACTCATCGTAATATGTTATTTGGAAATGTCTATTAAAGAAATGATATGTTAGTTGGTCATATAATTGCATCGGCTGATCTTTATGTACCTTTTATTTCATGTCCACTGTATCATATTTTATTGGTTGAGCGACGTTCAGGAATATATTTAAGCATTTATTGTAATCTAACGTAATCCCAATTATGTGAATTATGTGTTTATGATTCTACGCATCTGTTTTATATAGAAAATTGGCCTGTATAGAGCGAGACGCATTTTAACCAAAAAATTGCATTGATAATGTATAAATGCTTCTAAAATCCTTTATCAGGTATATAGAAATATAATAATTTGGGAAGAAATTAAATCATACTGTTGTTTTTTTTAACATTCAGGTTAATTTTCACTTCTTACAATTCTAAAGAGTTACTGATTGAAAGCTTATGTTCGATAAGTATTGTGAATTGTTACTATATTTCCATTGCCAGTTTGCTTTGGTAGTGGTTGAAAAGTTTCTTCAATATGATCCACAAATAAATCGTTCTTCAATTTGGGACTTATTTTCCAGGACCATCATCGCTTTAAAGTGAAACTAAGATAAATTTTGCTAGTCCTTCTATGTAGTTTGGTTTCGATTTAATTTGAAAAATCATGAATTTAAATTTGAATTCTAAATTAAAAAAATTCAGTCGTTTCATCGGGCTGCAACGACCAAACTACAAAAATGTCTAGGTCTAATCGAAGTATTATACTTCGTAAACATTATTTTAGCGAACTATATCTTTACGTTTTACCATATAGTCGAGTCCTAAACTTACAAGACCAACTTAAATTCGGAGTAAAGAAATTTTCAAAGTTTTGCGAAATTTAAAGAGCAAAACATTTAATTTATATAAAATTCGAAAACTTCTTCAATAGCTGTCTAAACCAAGAAAACTTTCCTTCTTAAAAGAAAATGTTGACTTTTCAATTTTAGCCATTTATCAAACTTCGTTTAAGAGAACTTCCCTTAACTTATATAATATTGCAAGTTATTTTTGCATCACATATTTTGTTATCATTATATACCCGAAAACTAAACTCCATAAAACTGTTAATTACAAACCCTAAAAACTAAATAAATATAAACAAATCCCCCCCTCAAATAAATAAATACTATACATAATATAAACTAACAAAAATTGTATTACACTATTATTATTTACTATTATCATTACTATTATATAGTAATATGTATTATTATAGTTTATTTTTATGATTACAGTCATCATCATTTTAATTTATATTGAAATGGAAACTTTTCGGTTTAATTATTTTATGTTTTATGTTTGTTTGTTTGTTTTTTTAAAAATATGTTTGTATGTATACTGGAGGTATTTAATTTTAATTGAATTAGTTCACATACATATATTTAGTAACTGAGCAATCATGTTAATTCAATTAGTTGCAGACTTTGGTAATTTTAAAAGTTTTACTGTGAGAGTATTATGTTTTTTCCTTAACTCCTTGAACAATCCTAATTCTGCCAGAAACAGTCACATTACAAGATGTAGTCCTTTAACAAACAGCATAATTTGATAGCTGTTTTTCTAGTTTTTCATGCTTTGTTTAATGTTAACAATCTATATATAGTGACATCTATTATTAGTCAGGGTAAAATAAAAGTTGCTCAACTTCTCAAACTTAATGCACATAAAACATAATTTTTATAATATATATTCATGGTTCAATGAAACTTTGATTAGTGACAAACTGTACTAAAACCAATTTGTTTTTGGCAAAATTCCTTTTTATTCATCAACATAATCTTCTTTAACTGCGATACAATCATTCTAACGCTTTTTTTATTTCTTCTGAACAAAAATTAAGCAGCTTCAAAATAACTCTCAGTTGCAGTGATGACTTCCTCATTAGATCCAAATCTCGTTCATGGAGTTTGGTGATAATTTTATACGATCATAGTGACACGGTCTATTCACTTGATTAAGATAACTATTTTTTGTTTATTTTTGGCCATTTTTCAGGGATTTCGTCCTTTATGCGCTCCAATAATGGCATGTAATATTCGCTATTGATGTGTCCATTTTCAAGGTAGTCAATTATGCCAGGCGCAATACAAGATGCAGAGATCATTGCCTTGCCGGAAAACTTTGCACGACTTTTACCAGCTGCTCTCACATTAACTGATTGTCTATTTGAATCCGAAGTAAAATTGTAAATTTATGTTTCATTCAAAGTTGCACCGAGGCAACGAATTACTCTTTATTTCGAGTAAACAGTGCCCTGAGTCATCGATGCGTTTTTGCTTTTGTTCCATTTGGAAAAAGCTTTTACATGCCAAATTTGCATTTAAAATATTGAACACATTACCAATTGTTAACTTTCAGCTGAGTATCTTACGCATTTTCACTTTTTGTTCTTATATCAAATTTTTTAGGACTTGCTTGATGTTTTCTTGAGTCACTGCTTCATTTGGACGACATCATGATTAAAATTCATGATTAAAATCAGCATACCACAAATAAATGGGTGGCTTCAACGAAACAGAGTACACATATTTTTTTCCAAACCATTTATGAGCTTGAACGGTGTTCTTCCTGATAAAAACTGTGTTGTATAAACAAACGATACTCTTTCTTCAATTGTTTTCAAAATTACTAGCGACACTTAAATCGCTGTAGTATGTTATGGTTTGATTGTTTTGAAATTTTGACTCATATCGTTTGCAGGTTGCTACGTTTTAAAAATTATAAAACAATTAAAGGTATCATCTCTGAGTTAGTCTCGGGACTTATTGAATAATCATGTTTGTCATATTCACAAGTTTATTAACATAGTTCCCGACATTGACGCACAATGTCAATAAATATATATATATATATATATAAATATTTATATATATATATTTATATATATATATATATATATATATATATATATATATATATATATATATATATATATATATATTCGGTTCATCCACGGGTTTACTTTTCCAAAAGGCCATTTGCACCCCAGTGCGATATCGAATCGTTTTTCTATTCTCTGCCATCTTGTTATAGTAAAACATCTGATTTTGACGTTTGGTTTTCCAAGAACTACATCCGCCATATTCCTAAATAAAAAAAAAGGTATATGGTGAGGCGGATGGGATGAAATGCCACTCAATGTTATTTTTTTTAAAAGGACGAAACGAGAGAATTCCGAATAATATTTGTTATCATTTTGTGAGCTTTGTCTAAAAATTTTCTCACTTCTCCTACAATATGTGGAAATTTCACTTACACGCAAGAAATATGCACAAATACACTATGGTATAGACTTACATGCATCTCGAACACGCTTGTTTTAAAAATAGGTTAGTCCCGCAAAATTGATCCTGCAGTTTTTGGGATTCTGACAGTTAATTTTTTATTATAGAGTTACTTATTCTGCTAAGTTCAGAGTGCAGAAACTCACTTTGTATTTCCCTTATTAACTTTTATTTGTAAAAATAATCAGAGTGATATTATCAGTCACAATAAGCGTTGCATAATCGGCCACCCACTCGTAGTATTCTCACTGCTGCTTTAAACATAGAGCTTTAGAGGTATTAATCTGGTTTTGTTTTTTAACATCTTATGTGTCAACAACCCTAATCGATCATTTTGCACCCAAATGACACACATCAAACTAGCTTCTGGGACTTTTTAGCTGTTAATTTACTAAGAATTCACAATTTTGGGGTCGATATTTCAAATAAGTTACGTAACGCTCTACATTTGCTGTGACTTACTTTAGAAAAGAGTACTTAGCTAATTTGTACTGCGTAATTGGAAAGAGTATGCTACCATTTTATTCTTGGTCAATTGTTTGTTTTTGAACTTTTAAGGCTCATGGACACTGATAAATGGTTACTGCGTCTCTTTGTTTGGTGGATCAAACATTAAACCAATGTTGTCGTGGAGTTTTCTCCAGTATATCACTGCTTCAATTAGTTACACATGTCTTCTATGATGCGCGGGATATTACGAAAACCAGGCAATGACTATCCCTCAAAGTGTCGATGCGTAGTGTTTTTAGTCTCTGAATTTAACGTTTCCTTTAAAGCATACATACGTTTGACCTTAAGACTTTCTAAACAATTCAACAATAAATTACGGCACCAAAGACTTTTTTACTACAACATCGACAAAACTATGAACTGGAACATCCACCGTTATAATTGGTCAATATTTGTTTTTCAACTTCTTCAAAATACTTAAATTCACTTCTGACATCTTATCAAATCAAATTAAAAAAAAATTGATTTGGTAAGATTGTGGTAGTTGATTATCCCATCCAACTTTTAGAACAAAATTTTCAATAATATGATGGAAGAAAAAAAACTGCGCAGCGGATAAACTAATCGAGAAGCTCATTCTCTTAATAATTGGGCCATCGAATTCCGTATGTGCTTTGAATATGAATTTGTCTTTGTAAAAATGCCAGTGTGGAATCCCAATATTACTATGATGAGAAATGTTTAGCCGGCGCCTTTTAACTTAAACTGGAAAGGTTGGATCTCCATTTGTGTAACATGAATATCCCCTTTTGCAATAAAAGAATCATTCTTTGTTTCAAATGTTTGGCGATCGTTTCCAGGCAAAAAATAATCAGCTTAGTTTTTTTATCTCAAATTCGAAATAGTATCGCATTAATGTAGTCCAGAGTTCTGGTTTAATGTTTGGGTCAATCAGTGATGTGTCGTTTCACGATGTCCCGTTTGTTGTCTTACGTAAAGTCAAAACTATCAGAACATTCGTTGTCTTGTGTTTGCCGTAATTTGCTTCATTGGGCCAATAAAATAATGACACATTTAAGAAAAAAGATAAACCGCACTTTGTGTCGTACTGCAAGCATATTAACACCAATAATCCAAGAAATCTGGAATTCTGGGAGAATTCCACTGAAATGGAAAGAAGGCTTAATAATTACGATACCCGAGGAACAGGCGAGGTATCTCTCTCCTCAACACAACAATAAAGGTACTCGCAATGATCACCCTTGACAGAATCTCACCTACGATCAATGCAAAATTAAGAAACGAACAAGCTTGATTTAGACCAGGAAGAAGTTGCACTGATCACATCAACACAATCCGTATCATCACTGAGCAATCCAATGAATGGAATTCACCATTGTATATGCTCTTCGTCGATTTCGAACGCGCATTCGATACGATAAATAGGAACGCAGACACTTTGTGAAATGAGCATCCCAAAGAAATTAATTGAACTCAGACAAGAAATGTATCGGGATGCTGGGAACCAAATTCAATACAAAGGCAAACAAAGTGAAACATACTACAACATTAGAGGAGTAACGCAAGGTTGCTAACTCCCACCAATGCTGTTCCTAATCGTAATAGACAGTGTAATGCGGAAACTAGATAACAAGTCCTCTAATGGCATTCAATGGGGGCTTACTGGTAAACTAAATGATTTGGACTATGCAGACAACATATGCTTGCTCACACACAAACACTCCGACATGCAGCAGAAAGTGCATCAGCTATCAGATATAGCTAAGGAAAATGGTCTCAAAATTAATATCAAGAAAACCAAGATGATGAGACTCAACACAAATATAACCACGAAGCACAACAACAATATACAAATTGAAGATGTAAATAAATTTATATACCTTGGTTGCACAGTAACGAAAATAGGTGGAACAGAAGAAGACATACACAAACGTATAAATAAAGCCAGATATACATTCAATATGCTACACAAAGTCTGGAATACTTCTGTCCTGTCACGCAAGACCAAGATACGAATATTCAACTCATGTTGGAAATCGGTACTACTGTATAGATGTGAGACATGGAAGCATACAGGAAAAATTATACAAAAACTACAGGTATTCGTAAACAAATGCCTTCGACGAATACTTAAGTGCTTCTAGTCTAACACGATTAGTTACATCAATCTGCACAGAACCACATGTCAGTCAGACATTGAGACCGAAATAAAGCAACGAAAATAGAGATGGATTGGCCACACACTGAGAAAGGCATCAAATGATATGACGAGGATGTCATTAGACTGGAACCCACAAGGAAAAAGAAAGTTTAGAAGGTCAGCAGTGACATGGAAGAGAACGATGCTAGCAGAGGCAAAACACCTGGGAAAATCATGGGTGGAAATTAAAGCAATAGCCCCAAATAGAGTAAGATGGTTCGGAATAGTAGACGCTCTATGCTACTAAATTGGAGATACAGGAAAAAAAATGTATCGTTCGGTATCACTCCGTAAAGGTATACAATTTTTTGAATTTTGGAACTTTGGGTGATATTTAATTTAGTTTTGGTTCTTCCTCTAGTTCTCAGAATTACAATAAAGCCTTAGAGACATCTATATCTAACTGAATGTTCCATTTTTGTAGAAGCGCATAATTTTGTCACAAAAAACTGTGTTCTGCATTTTGATCTGGTACCTTAGATGAAAGTTTATTAAAATTAAGGCATCCATTTCTATCTTTACTATTGAATTGCACAATGAACCTTTGTAATAGATAAACGTTGGATGTCAATATTAGAAATGGAAGAATACTGGAAGCTGGGTTCAAGTATTGTTGTTTTTTGAACTGATCGTTCATAGTAATAAGGGCCGCAGGTAAAATACAGCAGATTTTAGCAAAAGTTGACCAAAGCTTTTAAACTGGTGGTTTTGTCAAAGTGTTCTATTTTGATGTTACATTGGAGCTCTGGGTTTAAGGTTACGTGATATCAGCATCTACATTTTCTGCAACTACATTTGGATCGGTATCTACTAGCTGGCCTCTTTTCATGTAATGATCATCAAAGCGAATCAGATACTATGACGGAAATTGAGTGACTATTCAATTCTTCTTTTTTTTGGTAGATTGGTTCTCCCCCTTTTCACTTCTTTTATTCAAAAAAGGACAAACTTCTGTTAGAAGCAGTAAAGTATTTTTAGGAGTCCAACCTTCATTTAAAACACTGTTCAATTTGTTAAATAATATCTTTATAATCCATTGATCTCTGATTTCAGCTATCTCTTTTAGCACTTTTGTACAACGAAGTATTAGCAAAGCGTTTTAGTTATTTTCAACAACTTTGCTGAAAATTTGGTTATTCTATGAAATGTTTTAGTAAATTATGGACTATAAAATTTTGCTTATTGTACTGCTTTCCCATCTTGTTTGAATTAAAATTTAGGTTTCGATGGTTTAGGCTCTGAGTTTGTACAATCAGAAGAAAACAAGTCGTTCTCTACGCCGAAGAACTATCGTTGGTGACTGCGACCTTTGCGCCTGCCAAATAAAAGATTTCCTCTCAGAAATTGCATCACAATTCGTTTAATATCGGCTTTAATATCGTACAAGTTCAGTTTGTCAGCATTTGCAAGACATTTCGTCTGTAGCAGTGAACGTCAGACATCTAAAGCACGATTGGCAGTGACAAGACGAGTTTTTATATTTTTCCTACACAAAAATAATATTTCCATGAGTAGCAAGGGATCCGAGATAGTGTGAATACCTTTACTGTGCCAAATGAGTGGTTAAACGTTAGTCGAATAGAAGTCGTAAATTGTACGTTTGGGTCCATTTATTATTTTAGACAATTGCCAATCAGTCTAATTACAAGCTACCTGGCAAAGGAAAGCTATGTCGTATAAGGTTTCGCATTTTCTTCAAAAAATAGTTTCAAAAAGTATCCCCTCCGAAAATCAAGAGCTCGCATAGATTACTATAAATCCAAGAAGAATGATTCCTTTTAGTCTCTGCATGTCCATTATGGATTGCTCAGTTACTAATTAGAAAAATATACCTCCCAAGTGGCGATTACCACATGTGTGTTAACACTAAAGTTTTAATCATGGTTCCAAATGGCAA
This sequence comes from Tipula confusa, assembly GCA_963556175.1. NCBI lineage: Eukaryota > Metazoa > Arthropoda > Insecta > Diptera > Tipulidae > Tipula > Tipula confusa. The sequence goes on from OY744475.1 coordinate 204,062,160, forward strand.
TAAACCATGATATGAAGGTAAGTATTGGGCATTCCGGTGACTCCTGTCAGAAGTTAAATGAATTAAATTCACGTGATTATTCTCTGTGCAAGAACTTTTTTGTTGTCGCGTGCAATCGGGATGCTTTAAGCGGGGTATCTGACAATAAAGGTGGGTAACTGATAAAAGATTTAGGAATGAACTTGGTCTGAATTTTAAAATTATTTGTGGAATATGTAAATCTAGAGCACTCCTCGATAAATCAATTCAAACATACATGGATCATTAAATTTTTAAATTTTGCATTTATGATTATAAATTCATAATACTCAGCCATAGAGCAAACAAGTAGTAAAGTAAACTAATAAAAAAATATATGTTACTCCACAACTTCCACAAAATCCGTTATTTTCCAAATTTTTAATAAAAACCATAACCACTTTGATACAAAAAATTGGTACTATTAATATAGAAAATCTATGTATTTATAAATTATTCATTCGACTAACATTACATATCATGTTCTGATAACAACAATTCAATTATGGATACAAACAACAGCAACAACAAATACAAAAAAAAACCTCCCATGAAAAATAAACTTAACAACCATAAAAACTAAACTAAATGGTTTAGGAAGTTATATATGTAAAAATAGAACAACAAAAATTCTAAAATTATGATCGATAAGCTATTATGATAGCAGAAGTTCAACAAACAAAAAAAAAGGCGCAAAAACCAAAAAAAAAAAAAAATTTACAACTCAACAAACTTTTCTCAAGGGTGATATTTACAAATTTTCTCGATGCTTTTTTCCCGCAATTTCATTTTCGTATTTTAGTTATTGGTTTGCGCTGTTTTCATAATCAAAAAAAAAAAAAAAAAAGAATATATATGTGTACCTTCATATATAAGAAAATTGGAAAATGTTGTTTCGTGAAAAATCTTCTACGCGTCTATATATATTGTTTTTGAAATCAACTGTGAAAATATAATAACTATTTTTCCGGTATGTACATACGCATGTATATGTATATATATATAATTTTCACCCAATTTTCATGCCACTTTTTATTGTTATTTTATTCATATCATAAATATTACCTTTATGTTTGTTTTTATGTATTTCAGCGATGAAAACATGTTGGCAAAATATGTGGGCTTTCGGTTGAGGTAAATAAATAAATTTTCATTGTTTTGTTTATGTTTTCACACATTGTTTGGTTTTTTCCCAAGGCTTGCAATATTTTAGTGGTTTAGGCTGTTTAGGATTTAGAGACCAACAACTTTAAATTCAATATCCGATGTCCTGTTTCTTTCACAATTCTCGCCTGCATTAATTAAATTTTATACGAGTATCACGTTCAATGTGCTAATCGAGATATTTCTGTTGACGATTTTTATATAGTGTATATGTTGATTACATAATGCATAATTCATAAGAATATCAGATTTCAATAAGCTGCAAAAAATAAATAAAAAAAGTTTCAACCACAAACCTAACAAATACATCATTGGAAACGAGTATGAATTAAAAATCGGAAAAAAGTTTTCGTATTGATTTTCCTATATAACTGTTCGTGGTTAAAGCAGAGCTTATTTCTTTTCAACTCTTTCGTTTGGATTACGATTTTCTTTTTTTCTGTGAATTTAATTAAAATTTAAATTTCTGAGATTTCAATGATTGACAAAACCACAAAAATGAACATGCAGCAATATAGTGAGATAGAATGTTTCGAAGAATCAGCACAGCGCAGTAGTACTAGAAATATCTAATTGGAAACAATATACTTAGTCGAGTGGTGATACATCTGGGTTAAGAATGTTTATTATCTAATTTTTAATGATTGATTTTTTGAGAATATATTAATCGCGGTTGTTTGGTGCTCGTTCAGCACTTTTAGTTCTATATGCAATTTACCTTTGACTAATACAAATAAGCAAACTTGAAACATGTGATCAGTATTTACATGTCTTTGAATATTTTTAAGGGATCCGACCCGTAAGGTCAAGCACTTTTTCCGAACCCGAGCTTGTTCTTTATATTTTTTTTGCCAGTCCATGATTCATACGGTGTCTTCTCTGAATTTCGTGTGCTGCATGATCTATTCCAGAAATAGACAGCCATTGGTACCACTTCTGGCCACAGTACTTTATCGAGACCAATGATCGAGTGCAATTGTCTCGTTGGATGAAATAATTTTCCTCTAGTGTGTACAGTACCATACGGTCAATAATAATGCCTTTCTTTGATAACAATTTCTGTACATCCGTGTTAATGAATTCAAATGTTCTTCACGTTGTTTTTCACCATCGGCAAAAAATCCTTAGAAATTTTGAAAACATCAGATTTATGCTTCATAAAATAAACATACCTGAAGCTTGTAGCCTCATCTTTAAGAAGCATAAAATATAGAATTTCGCCGACTCCAGTTTCGTTCGTATCTTGCCATACATATCAACGTCAATATTGCTTGATAAATGTGACGTTTTCTTCATTTTTCCATATTGAAATTCCTCACAAAAAAATGTTTTTTCATCCGAAAAATATATGCCGTCGACCATTTTACTGTTGCTCAATTTTTTAATTGCTGTCGCATTAAAAAGCCTTAATGACATTGTTGTAGTGAAACTGATCTGGTTGGATAGACATATGCATGCTGATTCTGTATCACGCGAAAATCCATTCGAATTTGATTTGCATTGATCACTATGAATCACTATTGAAAAACACTTTGTCTTCGTCGACGCAGTTGCAAACAGATTTGGTTTTAAACCAGCTACATATTTAACGTCTTCAAGTCGTATTAAAAATCATTTGCCATTACATCAAGCTTCTAAAACTAACGTGTCATATTCACTAATTTTCAGACGCTCTTCGTTTGCCACAGTAACGTATCAATCACCTTCAATACACTTTAATTCACTGAAACATTCTCGTGTCGATGTAATGTGCTTCGATGCGCCTGAGTCCGCCAGCCAAACATTGCTATACTAAGCTGAAATTATATCACAAATTGTGGCTGTAACATCCATTTCGCTTGACTCTTTTTTTCCGATGAATTACTTTTTCTGTTGCGTTTTAGACACTCACGCCGCCAATGACCTTTTTCCTTACAGAAATTGCATTTCGAATTTTTATCCAATCCTTCAATGGACGTATTGTAATTCTTAACTTTTCCACGGGACTTTGCATAAAACGATTCCCTATCCATTTGCTTTTTTAATTGATCCTCTTTCAATTTACAATGCGGCAATAAATTAACCAATGTGTGACCTTCTTTCTCATTGTACCATACCGTACGAAAATTCTTAAACTTAAATGCTGATCATTCTTATTATTTTTTTTTATTTGGACAACTTCCCTTCTTGGCTTCAATTTCAGCTACCACCAATGAGAATTTCGATTCATATGCCATTACCGAATCATTTTCAGTTATTTTCAGTGAAAAATATTCCACAACGCGCATATTTGTCAGGTATTCACAGACATTGCAAAGCAAACCATAAGCTATTCCAATGGATTGAATCAATGGCTTATTAGAAATCCAATAACATCTGATGTATGCCACGAGACATCTCGTAATATTTAACAAAATCATCATCAACGAAAAAACTAAATCAGTGACTGAGCGATCTGGGTGAAATCTTCTTTGGTAGTCACCTACAATTTCCTCTCATAATGTAGCCATTGAATATATTGCCATCTGTTCAATTTGAGGTGCGTCAAATTTGAATATGGCATAGATGTAAATTATTTCCCAATAAGGCGGTGCGATGGTGTAAGCGGGTTAATATAATCTTCTGATGTTATATATAGTGGTCTCGAGCTTAACAGTGCCTCGATTTGAGTGAGTAATGTACCCATATCTTTATACGTTAGTGATTTATTAACAAGTGTTCCCGTGAGATAAAATTTTGTTGATTTCACAGCAGCCTTAAATATGCCACCAATGTATGGTGATGCTGGTGGGTTGAAGTGCTACATAATTTGTGCTTTTGAAAGCAAAATAAGCTTTTCCGATGTTAAATAATTTCAAGTTTTTTGTTGGCTCCGATGAAGTAGGAGTCACTGTCACTATGCATGTCACAAAATAATCCTCGTTGGTTAATACATCATCTGAAATATGCAATAAAGCATAAAGCGCATAAAACGAATATAATTAGATAACTTGTGAAACGTGATTACCTTCGAAAGTTTTCTTTTGAATCGCTCTACAGGTGGATTGTTTTTCATCCCGATATAGTATGGAAGCATCCATTTCCCATGATATGCATTATTTCTTCCTTCAGAGTCATGAGTTCACATTCAGCAAGTTGACTAAGTAATCTTGTTGATAAAAATGGAACTCTTGAAGTGACATATATGACGGTCAGTTGGCGGTATTCTTTTCAGGTATCCGTAGAAGTTTTACGATAAAATATGCACTGGTATACTTTTTATCATCGTGAATTGGACAAGAAAAAATTCTAACTATCCGCTGTCATTACAAATTTAAAGAAACGGAATCGCAGTAATATTGGCTGTAGTGTTTGCTGAATGATTGGCCCAAAAAATACAGATTTTTATTGAGCGATTAGCCAGTGCTGAATTTTGCATGGGCGTCAAACCACACAGTTGTGTAGTGCTGCTGTCTATTTTAGTGGTGTAATGAAGTGGTAGGTAACATGAGTTTAAACATTGAATATTACGTTCATGTGATGTGTTAGTTCAATATGACCAAGTATTAAATATTCGTCTATGAATGTCAGGTATTGTTGTTGTAACTTACGTTCATTGCAAATTCTACGTTCAACAGCTTGGAATCTTTTTACTGCTTGCGTTTTGGATTCTCCTAGTGGTGATGAATTATACATAAATAAAACTGGCTGAACTGTAAATTTAAAATTAAAACTTTGATATTGCCAGTTTGGTGGTAAGCTGGATCTGCTAGATTCAAGTTATGTTAGGCATTCTAATCATTTGTTGGCTCTGCGGTTTGCGATTGCTGCAATGTTATGTTAAGTAGAATTAATGCCCCCATTTTAATGGGCTTAGAGAATTAAGTCAAGATGATACTGCTAGATTTACTTTATCTTTGGTAACCCAACTTTGCTAGAACGACGCAAAGCACGACACGAATAATAGTAATGGTTTGCACCTCGAATATTAATATTTTAAAATTATTAGTTGATTTTTGTTTTATAGCTCAATATTGTTAATATGTTAAGATGCTTTAGACCTTGGCTTTTTTTTACTCGTATTCATAAAAAAACTTTTTGAACAATGATTAAAATGGAGAATGGAAACTGTCTATGAAATGTAGATTTACAGTAGACTGACATTAATACAATTTTTTATATAAATTTGAGTTTTGTTTTTTTTGCAATAAGACAATAATTGACTTTAATCGGTGAGAACACTAGATTAAAATCAAAACAATTTAAAATGAAAATAGTAATGCTGCGTGCCTAATGCTCGGTTTCACAACAAACTTAACCGATTTAACTTAACTTGATTTAACTGGCCGTTAGTAAAAATTGTGTTTCACAACAACTAACCGACTGATAAATCTCCAGTTAACTCCAGTCATAATTAATACTATTATTTATATTAATCGATTCAGTTAATAATAAATTTTTATTTTATGGCTGAGATAATACAGATAATAAATAATAGACATTTTTAAACGATAATTTTCTTTTAATTTGAGTGACAAGATGATGCATTTTTTTAACCTTTGCACATGAAATACCCAAGTTTTATCGTTATTCAGTGTTAGTTTCAAAAGTATCGCTTTATTGATACATGCCAACAACTGTTGATTTATTGGTCAATTTGAAATCCAGGTTTTATAGAATAGCTCGATTTACTAGTCTTATCGGTACAATAGGTTTTATCTTTGAATATATACTCAAAGGTATATTTTCCATATTTTAATACCATTAAATAAACAAAAACTTAAATTTTAAAATTTATATTAAAAATTGTAACCACATCAAAGTTCAATCGCCTGTTGGGGATGTTGGCGGCGAATATTATATAAGAACCGAAAGGAATATTTTGATTGGGATACACAATTAAAATAGTATAGGCATCAATTCAAGTTAATGGATCCTATCAGTACTCTAAGGTAAACGATAAGACAATAATGAATAATTAATTTTTAATAGTAATCACTATAATCAATTATTTAAACTATAATAGTACGAAGGAAAACGACAACAAAAACTTTTTATGATCTTAACTCCGCTGTAATCTCCAAACAGAAGTGGACAAAATGTTGACAACGCTCATATTTCAACTAGAAATCCAGTAAAACATAAATTTATTTAAATATTCCTATTAATAACTATATATAAATGTATTTATTTATTTTTACAAAATATACACAATTCAAATATATAAGTATTTATAGTTATTAGTTTTATTTAAGAAAACATTTCATCCATGTCGTAAAATTAATAAACAAAATACTTTTATATCGACAATATCGACACATAACTAACTAACCATGGAAAAATTTTTGTGAAACCAAATTAAATTTTAACCGTAGATTTGACTTAACCATTGGTTAACTAACCATCAGTTAGCTGATTTTTTGTGAAACCGGGTATAAATCAACTGAACTAACTGAACCAAATTATAATGAGTTAGCTCATGCTATACCTAAATAGATGGGAATACCACAAAAGTCGCTTACTGTGCCTAAACTTAAAACTAAACTTAACCAAAAAGTATTATAGTTATTTTATACTTTTTGTGAAAAGTCACCAAAAAATTACATTAGCCAAGGACGAACCAGGAACACTTGGAATGCCAGGCACCCCGTACTCCCGTGTTCATATAACAATACCAAAGGAGTGGAAAAAATGTTAGTCATGAAATAACTTTTCAGCTGCCACCTATGAGGCAATAGTGGAACCTTAAACAATTTGAAAAGTTTAGTTTAAAAAATCGATTAAAGGTCTGGGTTAAATTTTGTAATAAATAATAACGTGACCGTTATTTTGATGGTCAAAGAAAATAGGGTTTATTTATTAAAAATTCAGAAAAACTACCTCACTAACAAAATTTTAACAAAATCTGGGACAAATGTAAGAATAACTGAATGGTCTAGAAACGTCAATCTTAAAATTTTATTTACAAAAATGTTCCTTGATTTTTAAAATAGGAGTATACAAGATGGCAAGCAAAAAACATAAATGACCGGAATATAAAATTGAGTGAACTGGTTAATTCAGCGGTACACTGTACCATCTGTGACAATTTTCGAACATACCTCATAATAAATATAGTTTGGCGCATTTATCTTAAAACGACTAATTCAATTGATTTGTAAAGTTATACAATTTTTTAAAATCTAATTTGTATTAATTTTAAAATGTTGTGTTTTGATAAATTTTAGCAGCATGAAAGTGAAATAATATATTTGTAGTCTACAGGCAAAAACTAATGCCATCTGTGGCATTACACCACAGATGGCATTAGTTTTTGCCGGCGGCTTGGGGAAATTAATTCATTTATATATGTTTTTCTCAGGGAACTTTTATATATTATAATTGAATGGTAGCACACTGAAGTTGCTGATAAGAGATGACAGAATGAAGAGCAGTTTTATTAAAATGGTGATTGTTTTGTGCTGTTAGTCGTTTGACATTAGCCACCAGGAAACCGGACCAATTCTGTCATTACTGATTACCCTTTCATTTCCCTACACCGTAAAAAAAATTTATAGCTTAGGGGTCAGTAACCGGGTCGAGTCTATCATAACTAACATTCCTTCCACTCCTTCCGTTTTATTATATGTAATACGGGTGTATGGGGTGCCCTGCATTCCGGTTGTTCCTGGTTCGTCCTTGGTCATACATTCTAATCAATCAAATCCCTCATAATAAATATAGTTCATTTTGTGCTTCCAATGTTAAAGGATCGCTTCACATAAATTTTCTATTATAATATGTCACAATGTAATGTTGAGTAAAAGTTCATATTGTAAAACAAACAGTTAATTTACGAACTTCGGAGGATTTATTAACTGAGTTCCACGAAGTGGAGTAACAGATCGAACAACTGGCCAATTAAGACGTAAGCTACCAAAGTGCTCAGGCGTAGTTTAAAAATACAAATAGAGTTTGAATTATGTTTAAATAATCGTTAAAAAAAATTTATTTTCAGGTTTGTGCGGTTCTCTGCCAGTGAACATTTTTACAATACAATGCAAGACTAGAGTATACAATGCAAGACTAGTTTTATTGTGTACCTCTTTTACTGATTCAGCTACAGACTAAAAAAGGTAAGTTCTAAGAATGCTAAAAACATTTTTTTTAATATATAACAAGTGCAAATGATGCAACGTGTTGTGGCAAAAAAATTCGATTAAATTATTTATTGCGTTATTTCCAGAAATTAAGTTTTAAACAGTACAGTAACTGATTTTATAAAAAGTTTTAGCTGAATTTTCCCGGAAATATGATAGTTGTTGGTTTTGTTATTATTATTTGGTTTTTGATTATTAATTTAAATTTTCCTTACTGCACAAAATTATAGCAAGCAAAAACATGAAGCGTATAAGCATCGTACTTTTTGTGGAGGGTAAATTATTTTCGTTTAGTTTTATAAAAAAAAAATGAAACACCTACCACTTTAAACTACTATTTACTGAAATAATGTAGACATATTCTTGATTATTTTTTTCGGTTGTTGTTGGGATTATTATAGCTTATTTACATAATAAAAGAGTTGAAAGTTAATAATTATTAGGTTTTATATAAACAAAAAATGACGGAATTAAGGTTAAAAAGGGGGACATACTTTAAACCATTATAAAATGTCTATTTACTTATAAAATTAGGTTACCGAATATAAAGTGTATTTGGTCGATATTTAACATTTGTCTATAAAATATTATTGGTGTAAAACAAAGCAGCTTTCACCACTAACGGGTAAAATTTACTTTAAAAACATTTTCAATAGTAGTTTGAGGTAGGATCCAATTAATCCATTGTTGGAAAACTGTTTAGAACATTTTAGAAACTTGTAATACGAGTTACTGCCTTTTTCTTAAATGTATTATCAGGAGTCAGTATTTGTCGTTGTAGCTTACACGATATTTAAACTAGTGCTATTCGAATTAAGTTTGGCTTTGACTCAACTCATATTTGCTAATTTAATTTACAATTTTTATAATACAAAGGGCTTTTTGATTCAGTATCCAAAATACCTGTGTTTAGCTCCGTTTTAAACCTTATCCTTGCGGTTTATGCTTATTTACTTACTTTTGCTCTTTAAATTACATGATAAAGTGTTTTCCCTCGGATTCCATGTTGAGCCGGACCATTTTGTTCCACCATGATTTTCTGCTGTTGGTTTAACTTTGGTTTTCTCATTCGAACTTATGTTAATTGTGTTGAACTAGTAGCACGAAGGTTTCGATTCATTATAATACACAATAATTTTCACCTCACAATCTTTATTAGCCAATAGCCATCCTTACTTGACAGAGTATATTTTCTTCGCTTTCAATGAGTTCGAGTTTATGTAACTGAAATCAATGCAACTTATTAAAAAAACTACTGCATTACAGGTCTTACTTGCATAATATTTATATTTCAATAAGGATAATACGCACGTTGATTTATGCATTTTTTTGGTTTTAGTGAGCATCGTACTGCATCACGATGTACACTAAAACCAAAAAAATGCATCAATCAACGTGCGTATTATCCTTATTGAAATATAAATATTATGCAGGTTAGATCTGTAATGCAGTAGTTTTTTTAACCTTCACTTTGACTGTATACACCCGGTTATGGGTGATCTAGAGTTTTTATTTTACTTGTCCATGAATGATTTACAAAATTCTTTGAAATGGGCATCGCGTTCGAATCTTGTTTGGATCACAACTGGATAACAGCTCATCACAAAATGGCAATTTGCATATAGTTCAACCATTGGTTCTCGTTTATGTAAATTGAGCGAACTTTTGCTCACATTAAAGTTCATCTTCCGATTGAGTTGACAGTGTTATTCTACTTCCCAAAATTATGCTGGCGACTATCAATATCAAACATTATACTGAAATATCAAGCGACTAGTATTACAATAATTAAAGTTTTACAGACGCCTTTAGAGCAACTTATTTCCGGGTATGACCGAGTTTTATACTTCAGAGAGTTAGCTTTTAACATATTAAATTAAACAAGCATTGTACGTTTTACAAAGTAAACACTTAAAAGATGGTGAAAATGAAATATTGTGGCTTCGATGTAAGCGATACTAATGCAGCTATTTTTTCTTCTGTAGATCTGTTTGGAAATTTGCATGATGTAAGGTAGTGCGAGCTTAAAATTATACAAAGCATTTTATTCTTTATAAGCCGATACAAAATTATACTGTACCTTGTGTATAAGGAACACAATTAAGATTTAAAACTAAAGCCATGCAAGAGTTCACGTAGCAGGTAATGCATACTGGTAGTGAATCAGTCTTTTTCTTGGTATCGCGACTCTGATCAGGGATTATTTAATGCACTTTTTGCCTATAGAACTACCATGGTATTCAATAATAGTGAGCCACCATTGTGTTTATCCAAAGACATCTAGGTAACTCTCAGCAATTCTTAATTAATATGAAAATAATCAGCCAAATTTTAACCTACTGTTGTATTCACTATACTATCCATATAGCAAAACTGCCAAGATGGCAGTGCAAAAATTAACTAAAAATTTCTTCGATATATGAACCGCAAAACCATCTAAGAACTGCCTAGAAATCTTCGAATTTAGTAAAAGAAAATTCTAGTGACGTCAAAAATTACACACAGAGTCTCATCAAACACTTTTAGGAATTCATTCATATTGTTTCGCGCTCTCAGCCCAACAATTAGACTAATGAATTCGTTTATTATCAAATCGTTGCAAAATAACTTTATCACAACGTAATGCAATCGCAGTGAAATTTTCTTTATTCCAAGAATCTACTTAACCTCATGTCAATATCAATATGACCTTTGTGTTAAAGCTCCGATTTTTTTGATTGTTCCAACGTATACCATGACAATCAACAAGTCCCAATGCCAAACTAATGAATGTGTTTGTATTTACCTAAATGAGCCAGTTTTCTCCCACGGCTAACTTTACGGAGCTTTTTTGAGGTTCAAAATTTATTGATATTTCAAAGTATTCATCAACGTTAATCCGCTCCAACGACAATTATCGAACGGCAACCAAAGATTCAAACAACATCTTGTTTACAGAGAAATCTTTTAAAGGCCTTGATAAGAGGATAAACGATGTCGCATTAAACTAACTAAGATAAGCCTAAATAAACTTCTATTTGCTCTTATACATATAGCTTTAACGAAACAAAATTATCAATTGTTAATTAACAATTACTAATTAAAATTAATTAATTATTTAATTTTAATTGGCCTTTTAATGTAATGTTATGAAGAGTTTTGCCGTATTTTGACATATGACATATACGATATAATTTATTGATCCATGTATTCACAACGGTTGCAGCGCGCAAACTATGCTTTCGATTCATATGAGGTCCTGAGGATAAAGTCATAAAGTTACACAGAATACTTCAAGAACTATCTTTACTCCTAACAAATTGGCTTGCTCCCCATGTCTTCAAAACTTTTGACATAATGGTGGCGTTGAAATTTTTAGTGGACGTTTTCGAACAGCTCTAGTATTGCTTATCAAATTATTTCGTTAAGGCACACGATTGTGGGCACGCGAGTTTGTCGCTTCTCTTTTCCGCTTAGCTATTCCGAGAAGTTAGATTTAATTTTCGGAGGACGTAGAAGTCGGGATCTGCAAACATGTTGGGGATTAACTAAAAATATTTATATTTTTTCCCCCAACATAGATGTAGTCATCTTAATAAAATGAATAGTAAATTATTTCAACACTTTGCTATTCCACAAAATTCTTTCATAAAATATGTTGGAAGAATAAATTTCAAAATTGCAATAATTGGGAATTTTTTTCTCCCAGCAAAATGTTTTTCCAAACGCCAGAATACACTTTGGGGAAAAAGAAATAAAACTGCTGGAAATTTAAAATTTTCATTTCCCGGGGATTACCATAATAATGTCACTAGTCAATAATTTGAAGTAAAAATTGTGTATTTACTTCGTTTTGAAAACTTTCATTTAGAAAGGTTCAACAGAGTTTACTTCAAATAAACCAACGAAAATAAACAGTTTCTTTTTTATATCACGATTTAGCCAGGATACTACTTATTACAGATAAAAACATAATATTTCTCGACCTGAAAAAATACTTTATAAATGTCTGCACATGTAAACCAAAGGCACCTTGTTTTTTCCACTCGAAACAACAAAATATTTAAAGTTTTCTAAATTAGTTTTTAATTAATTCCTATATATTCACCAATTTCTCACCAACTGAAATAGTTATCTACTCTTCGTAATGGTTACATTTAGTATGGTTAAAAACAATGTGGTCAGTAAAATCTAAAAACGAAACCAATTTTTATAAATACATTTTTAATTTTACTTGAAAATTCGAATATCATAGAAAACCACTTTTCTGTATCAACACAAGATGTAAATGAAAAAGTTTTTATTTTTCTCGAGAATGTAGAACTTTTAAAATCACCGTAGTAATTTTTGTTTTGGAGAAACAGCATACCTTAAAATCAATTTTACTTGGTTCTTGTGGCTAACTGATAAATTTATATACTAAATAGTTGAAGGATAGCAAAATATAGTAAAAAATATCATTGGATAATATTAAATTAAACTATTATTTCAACCATTAAAATCTTAATATTTACAGTAAGTAATTAAAATAATCCCGATCTTATTTTTCATCTTTGGTCGAAATTCATCTTATCAATGAAAAGTAAAAAGTAAGTGTTTAAAATTTTAAAAAATATTTAAAATTTCAAAAGATATTTAAAAACCTATTTCCTTTCATGTCTGTTTTCTTTAAAAAACTAATTTAATTTTAAGTTTTTAAAATATTTTATGTATTACATAATATATAAATATATAAATATATATATATATATATATATATATATATATATATATATATATATATATATATATATTTCATAGGTTACTATCCAACGAAAGGTTTGATTATTTTAGACACTCAAAACCACCTTTCGAATTAATTTCGAATTTCACAAAACGGTGGTTTCCAACCAATTTTATTTTTTTATAATGCGATCGCTTTCCATCAAATCAAAAATGCAAAAGAGTCATGCTCATAAAAAAAAATCCTAAAATTATACAAACTACCATAATGCAATTATTTATTGCCCTCTATATTATTAGGTTGAAGCAGGAATTATGTCGTTACCAAATCGTACAACTCGGCTTTCCTAAAAATTGATCGTCTTTGTGAGAACGAAATGTTACGTCATTATTTTCGTTTTCGTCGGTCTAACGTCTTTAAATAGTTTTCCAGCATTTCGACTTTCTTTCAGGATTCTCGTCTTCATTGGGTTGAACATCAAGTGTTATTTATCAGGTTAGTTGTTATTTTAAGCTATCGTATTACTATCTTCAACGTGGTCGACTTCTGCTCCATCAGGTATATCCTCTTCGTTAGATACTTTTCAGTTGGTGTACCACCCTTTCATATATTTGGCACATGTACTGGTTTTGTTTAGACCTTCATGTTGTCCTAATATCTCGACATTGTATCGCTCGTTACCTTTAAACTTTATACTTTTATAAGAACCTAAAAATGTTGTATATACTTTTAAGCCACTACCGAACTGGATCCTCTTAATAGCTAAAATGTCGCCTTCTTTGTATAATGTTGCAGGTTTTCTTCTTCTGTTGTAACTTCGTTGGTTTTTGGCTTGCATTATTATTATATTCAGCTTGGCTTGACTACGAACGACACCTCTAGTTAACATGAATCGATCAGAAATTTTTTCATCTAGCGATTCGGCCAATTCTACGTCTTCTGTATTTTTCCTCCGGACTCCAAATAGTAATTCAAACGGAGTCATCTCCACGCTTCTTTGCGTGCTGGTAGAGTTCAGGTATTGCTGTAATTTCATCACATGTTTGTACCAGTCACCAGGATTTAATAAAACTAACTTAATCAGGGCAGGTATAATTATCTAATGGTTTCTCTCGATTTGTCCGTTGCTCCTCGGTATTATCGTCGTAATCATCATGTGTTCAATATTGTTTCAACAAGCAGGTTAAGATGCTGAATACACTTTCTGGTACTTCCAGTTTTGTGATTACTTCGAAGGTGGTTGTAGATTTTACCGTATAGAGCCACACAAATTTGGTAAAGGCATCTATTACAAAAAACATATATTTATAATTCTTATTTGTGCTTACCAAAGGTTTATGATGGTCAATGTGGTAGGTTATGAGTGACATATCATATTTTGTAATACTGCGCAAGAAATAATCATTCTTTCTTCTCTTTCTTTCCGCAAGTATACACTTTAAAATACAATTTTGACGACAAGCTTCGCAGAGCTTCCGAAGTTTTGGTATGAAATATTCTCATTTAATGATTACTTCCATTTTCTTCGCACCAAAATGACCTTGATCATGTACAGTTTTTATGAGGTCTCTCTCTGTATCAACTCTGTATAATTTTTGAATGAGCTATATTGCAATACCAACAGAATTACTCTCAGGCTGACTTAAATTTGTCAATTGTACTGTTTGTGGATTACCATTACAATAGCATTTCTACTCAGGGCATCTCAGGGTTTGTCTTACCATCCGGTCGATGTCCCAATTGACAATCGTAGTCTTGCAGCATTAGTGCCCATCTAGTGATTATTTTGAATTTGATTCCTAATAGATAAACTCTGAATCTCTTCACAAAGCTAAAACGATTGCTAGTGCTTTTAACTCATAACTCGAGTATTTTTCTTAAACGGGAGGTGTCTTTCTACTAAAATAAAATACTGTGTAAAATCATGAGCTTACCGAATTTTTTTGCAATAAAACAGCGCTGAATCCATATTTCGATAAATCAGTATTTATAGTTCAGTTTATGCATCTGGATTGTAATTTTAGTACAGGTTGTTCCACTAACTGTTTCAGCTTCTCGAATGCCGTCTTTTCTAGAACTGTAACTTTACTTCTTTTCTCAAAAGGTTCGATAAGGGCCTTGCAAATATGGAGTAGTTTTGGATAAACCCTCGAAAGTATCCAGTCAGTCCTAATAATTTTTGAATCTTCTTCCTCGAATTCAGTTCAGGAAACTTTCTTACAGCTATTTGACAAATATTCTATTTTTCAATATAGAAATTGGCATTTCCCCCAATTGATGATCGAAACGTATTCACTCGCTAGTAGTCTATAAATCCCTTTTACTTTATCATTGACTTGAATAATTATACCATCCATATAAATCAGCAATACATGATTTTTTCCGACTATTGGTTGGAATATATAATTGATTAAGCGTTGGAACGCTGCTGGAAATTTACTCAACCCAAATTGCGCTTTCAGAAATTTGTAATGATTAATATTGATTTTTCTCAGTTATATCCACGTGAAAAAATCCATTTTTCAAATCAATGGTTGTGAAAATGCGTGAATTGTACAGATGGTCGATTTGATCATCTATCAATGGAAGCGGATATTTGTCCATAACAATCTCTTTATTAAGCCTCTTGTAATCGACACACAGCCTTGCATTATACTCGGATCGACCAAGTGAAATAATTTCTTTATTCAACCATTCTATATAATTATCTTATCCATTTCGGGTTTCTCGGCTGTAGCTTATCTTCTTGGTGGTTGTTAATTTAGTTTATCGATTTTTAGGGCTATGTTTAATTTCACTGGCAATGTTTTGCATTGAGTTTAATACTCCTCTCATAACACAATCTTGAGATTTTGTTGTTGCTATTCGTTGCGTTTATTAATTGTTTATATACGTTCTCCGTATAGATAGTGTGATTTACAATTAAAGATAACCCCTTGATCCATGCTGGCTGAATCAAGGATGTTGCGTTCGGTGGAAAAAATGGAAATTGAACATCTTTACAAATATCAACCGCATAAAAAGAATGAAATGGGAGATTATCTACGAATATTAAAAGCCAAATTTTCTCCTTTAGCATACAGGTAGCTCAGATTTTAATGCCTTTTATTGATCTAGGGTGGTAGATCAAATATGGTTTTTAATTTGTAATCACCGTTAGCATTTCCTTTAAGTAGAAATGTTAAACGCTCCTTGTTTACTTTATATTCTGAAGCAGCTTTTTAGAAATATATATTTTCGATGGTAAGCGTTTCCAATATAATCCAGTTCCATTTAGCCGTAAATCCTAAATTGATCCAACCAATCATGGTTTCCATCAAATGTTTCATGATTTTCAGAATGACTTGTTGAAAGTAACTCTTCATGTTATTAAAAATAATTTTTGCTTTGGTTTGAATTATGTTTTTGGATAGCGGAATTCTCTTTTAAGTTTTATTTTCTATCCAAATGGATAACAGTGATTCTGTTTTTAGCCTTAAGCTACCCCTAGCTTAAAAAAACCCTACATCATTGGTGACTATCTACCTCTTGGTTTTTTTATTGGAATAAGCTGTTATCTAATTAATTTTCCAAAAACTCCACAAAATAGAAGAAAGGGAATAATGGTTTTGGTACTACTAAGTTATTTTTGATTTAATTTAGTATTTTTGTCCGTTGAACAAAACCAATCACTATATCTCAATCTGAGTGTTTAGACTTTGTCTCATGATACCGGATTCATTCTTCATTCCTTTCCTTTTTAGATACAAAATCGGGTTTGACGAAACAAAAAGTGATGTTGTTATATCCTCGCTGTTTCAGTCATGTTTTGACCTCTACACTTATATTAAAATACATAATTCAGGCGCCTGAATGTTAGCACGTAACAGTAATTTAAAGCTCGAGTACTATTTGATCCATTTATTGTTAAATAAATTCTAACTATATCCACTCTATATAAAATTGATGCAATAAATTCGAATGTATTCCAATTCATTTAAAATACGACTTGTCTAACCACTTATCAAATTATTATATTGATTTATAAAAAACCTACGTTCAGATTATATTGTTATTGATAGATAAAATCTAAACGAAATTGAAAAGCTTTTGTACATTAACTTTTAATATATAGATATATTGATATTTAAATTAAAGACTAGCTATATGATTTTAAGATAATTAGTTGAGGTAATCGATCTCAATATATGATACAATATAGTTATAGCCTTTATAAAACATTTAATTTTCCAGTTCAACTACGAAATATTATTAGCAACGCTTTGATGTTGTAATAATGGAAAACCTAAAAACAATATATTTCCAATATTTACTAGTACAAAAAAAATGGTATTCCTTTATACTATACGGCATAGGTGTGCTTGTTGCTGTGCTTTTCAAACAAAGATAATCAATCTTTTTCCAGTTTCATAAACTAAACGTATATACATAGTTACAACAATAGTGATCGATTTCTATATATTATGGTTGTATCATGGTGCTTAAGGTTGTGGAAACGATGATGTTGATGATGATGATGATGATGATGATAATGATAAAGATAACAATTATACTGATGTAGTTCATGAAAAAATTAGTTTCGTTTACAATGTATAGTAGTTTGTATAGATAATTTGTAATTTGTTCTGTTCTAGTATCTACCAATACTATCTATCATCTTTTTGTAGTTTTTTAGATATTTTTGAATGACTTGCTTGTATGTTTAGGTCGCGAAAGTTTTTGGATTTTATGTTTTCTCCATTTTAAATATAGGGCATAACGCGGTCACGATCCATTCATTGGCTATATTCGAAAGGTTAAACAGCAATAACACTGCTTACAGAACCAAGACATCTTCGCAGTTGAATGTTAAGGTTCGTTTTATGTGATCATTGCGACCTTTTCTTAAAACTGCTTAAAACTGGTCCACTAATATGATTCCACATTTTGGATGACCTGAGACCGTTACATGGTCAATTTGACTCCGTGGCGCCTTTAAGGATGTGTCCATGTTTCCAATTAGATATCTTTATGAGAAAATAATGTGCTAGCCACAGTGAGATTGTGAACGATCACAAAATACATCATTCTTTCCAAATTATCGGTCGCTGGTTTGTGTCGGGCTTTATGGCCTATATTTTCACATAACTAAAACAAGAAAGACCAGGCTTTCAAGTGCTTAAAGCAAAAGGGTGATCAGTGAAGTATTAAAAGCTTTTAAAATGTGAGGAATCTTATATATAGACTGATGAAACCTTATATTTTCAAAAGATTGCTAGATAGAATTGTTCGTGAAAAGAAAGTTTTTCAAAACGAACAGGAAAAATTGCAAGAGGTACCATGGAAGACAAAAAGTTTTCTTCATCACTTTCAGAAATATCAGCAATGATTGCACCGGAAGCTTAGTCGAAACAATTGATTTTAACAATAAACAGCAATCATAAGTTGGCCCTGAAACCATTAAACAGTAGACAATGAAGCAGCTTCTTCAAAAAAAAGCAACTAGCTCTAACCAATAAAGCTCAATAGAGCTCTGACGCTTAGGACTAAAAATATTAGAAATTAGTACAAATAAGCAACAAATCTAGAGATATAACCAATTCAAAGATTGAGAATGGCTTAACTGGCTGAATCAAGAGTTGAATTAAACTCAATTTGTGAGTTAATGGCTTAACTCACAAATTGAGAATGGCTTAACTGGCGGAATCAAAAGTTGAATTAAATTAAAGCAGGGCAGGAAAGCTATTTTGAATATTGAATTTATTGCTCAGTACAGGAAAACATCAAAGGAACAGCTATCGGTGGTCAAAAACCTTATTTTTAGCTCTAAGAATAAGCCAGATTCGGATACTAATGTTCTTTTACCAATCTCTAAGCTTGAAGTCAATTTTATCATTGGGTCATGTGATGGTAATCAAATTTCGTTGAAAACCATGCCAGAAAAAAAATAAAAAAAAACAAAAATACACATATATATATATATATATATATATATATATATATATATATATATATATATATATATATATATATATATATATATATATATATATATATATATATATATATATATATATATATATATATATATATATATATATATATATATATATATATATATATATATATATATATATATATATATATATATATATATATATATATATATTTATCAAATTTGTGAAAAAAACAGCATTTGCGGAAAGTTTTGTTGAGTCACTTTTTCGCAACCAAAAACGGCAGCTGAAAGTCATCGTTTGCTCGTGGATTTGTATGGTGAGCTTGTTCTTGGAAAAACACAGTGCTTTGAGTGGTTTAGTCGCTTTAATAGTGGTGATTTTGACATAAAAGACAAAGAGAGTCCTGGTCAGCCGAAAAAGTGTGATGATGAAGAATTGGAGGCATTACTCGAACAAGATTTATGTCAAACGCAAGCAGAACTTGCAGAATCATTGGAAGTTGATCAAGCAACAATTTTCAGACGTTTTGAAAGCTTTGGGATTCATCCTAAAGATGGGAAATTGAGTGCCATACGAGTTGAAGCCAAGAGACGTGGAAATACGATTTTGCATGTCCGAAATGCTGCTCGAGTGCTACAAAAAGAAGTGTCGTATTGTCACTGGAGATGAAAAATGGATCCATTACGATAATCCCAAGCGCAAAAAAGCGTTTGTCTAGAAAGGCCGAAAGGCGTATGTCAAGAGAGGTCATGCTGAGCATTCGGTGGGACTAGCTAGGTGTGATCCACTATGAGCTATTGCTAAGTGGCCAAACCATCAATGCCGAACTCTATTATCAACAATTGATTCGATTGAAGCAGAAAATCCATGCAGAGCAGCCAACGTATGCGATCAGACACGAGTCAATCATTTTCCACCATGTTAACGCTCGGCCACATATTGCAACGCCGGTCAAAAATTACCTGGAGAATAACGGATGAGAAATTCTGCCTCACCCGCCTTATAGCCCAAACTTTGTTCCTTCCGACTAGCACCTATTTCGATCCATGCAGAATGCCCTATCAGGAATACGCTTCACTTCAGTTCAAGGTATCGAAAATTGGCTCGATTGGTTTTTGCCCGCCAAGCCGACGTAGTTTTTCTGGGATGGAATCCAGATATTGCCAGAAATATGGGAAAAAGTAGTGGGTAGCGATGGGCAATACTTTGATAAAACTTCTTGTAAAATTTTTTTCACAATAAAGGCTCAAATTTCATAAAAAAATGTTTAATGCATATACCCAATAATTTTGTTTTAGTGAACTTGTGCAGATTACAGACGAATGATGGCACACTGGAATTATTGAGAAGAGACATAACTTTCCTTTCCCTACCCCACAAAAATTGACTGAACTGGGTCGATCTCAATAATTTAACTAGAATCTTACCTTATCCTTCCAAGTATATATAGAAATGGGTATACGGTGGGCCCTGCTAATTTCGGGTAATCGTGGTTAGCCCTTGGCCGTACATTCTAAATTAATCAATCAATCAATCAATATAACATGGGTGTACGGTGGTGCCCGGAATTCCGGAAGTTTCTGGTTCGTCTTGGCCGTCCATTCTCATCAATTAATCACTAGTTTGCAGTTGGATTCAATACATAATACTGAAAGTTTTTAAATTTCTGAAAGTACAATTGTCCTTGTTTTTGGTGACTAATTTACTGCATCTTTCTTAAATTCAACATTCAAAGTATATGCTACTCTAAAGTTCAATTAAAGTATTAGCATAATATTACAGCCAAACACTGTCAAAATTCGAAAACTCATATTACTTAGCTAATAAATGTTTCTGGAAGTGTTGGTTAGTGTAAAACACATTTAAAAAATGTTTTTTTGAGGAAAAGTATTTTTTTTAAGCAATAGCAGATGGATAAACAATTTTAATCGGGCACAACACAGCAAAGGGTAAACACAGTTAATATAAAGGTAGTTACCAAATCGTGGGGATGGATATCGATAGGCATAATACTTAAATGTAATATTTTTGTTGTTGCATCAAACATTTCAAAAAATAGGAAAAAATTAATTTGAGGAATTGCTGCTATAAAAATTGGTATTCCTCCAATTTGCCTAGAATTACCAGAATATTACCACAGTACACCAAATAAAACCACAAAACAGTTAAATGAAGGAAACGTTAACATTAAAAAAATAAATCATGTTAAAGCTGCTAAATCAGCATAATTACTTCTTTGAAACCAGAGATACAAAGGAACATGGTTAAAAACTAAGCTGTCGAAGCGATGGATATTGTCAAAATTTTCTTCAGCTACTTGTTTTGTAACTGATGTGGTAGACTCAAAACATCCAATTTTAATTATTTAGTAGCTATTATTTTACCAAGGTGATTTAACAAATCTTAATATCGAGGAGTAAAAAAAGGTGCACTTGCAAACAAACAAATACCAATATGCTACCTTTAATTCATAAATTTAACAAAATCTCTACTTCTATATAGAATTGCCCATGTAAAATGATAGCATCAAAAACTTTCAAACATATTTTTTATATAGCATACATTGTGTTTATGTCTCCGATACGATAAAAAACTTATTTTCATTCTGTTAAACAAATTATAGACTTTTTGTCATACACAACAACATCTATAAACTTAAACTTTTTTTTTGTTGTTGGTCGTGTCGTCTTCTTACATTTTGTATTATGTTGTGTCGGTTAAAAAGTGATAAGTCAACATAATACAGAAACTTATAATCGGTAAATCAATTTAATGGAAAACTTGAAAACAACATAATTTACCACTGTGAAATCTGGTAGTCGGTTTTTGTTTTTGTATTCACAATGGTATCTAGTAAATTATTAAAGCAATAATGCATAAATTATATTGTGTGACAGTTTTAATAAATTAACACCGTTTAACGTGTAAAAATGAGTAGCTGTCGTTGTGATAAAAATGGTGCACTAATTGAATTAAGAACACACCTTTTGTTGCTAAAGTAGATTTCCTTTTTGTTTCAGTTTCCTTGATTAAATCTCATTGAAACAAAGAGATTGTTTTTTTTTCATATTCATTTTGAAATCAAACTGAAAATGAATTTCAATGGAAATTTTGCTTTTACTTCTAAAAGCTCTCTGCACACTACAATGGTACAATGGTACGAAAAGTACTCAATTCATGGTGGATAATAAATTATAATTGATAGACAATTAATTATGTTGAAGAGTCGTTTTTGTTGTGTATGCAAAGGTCTGCATAAAAAAAAAGAAATCGAATAAAATTCGATGAAAAGTTTTGTTTGTCTTGTGCTACTTGCTGCTATATAGCACAATTGATCTTCAAGTGAATTAAATTAATAATACATATATAGATAGACTAGAAAAACATATACAAAGAAAAAGGTTAAAATTTTCAATTGTCTTGAGTCTTGACAATTTATTTTGTGCACTGAGATAAAGCATAATATATACTTGAACTTTTTATTTTATTAAAAATATAAAAAAAAAAATTTGTTCAATATTCCCTTTGGAATATTGTACTTCAAGAAGTTTACATAAAAATGAATTTTATCCTATGCATTTTTTATAAATCTGCTTGACATAATTTTATGTTTTTTTTTTGTATTTGGTTTCAAGATGGATACACATTAAGAATTCTTATACATTCGGTTAATAATAAATGTTTAGCTGGAATATAATAAACGTTTTGCTCTATGATCTTATAAAACGAGAAAATATGTTTGTGTTTAACCAATTGCAGACCACCTTTCTTAATCAATAAAATTTAGTAGTTTTTTAGAACTTTTGATCTAAATTGTTCACTAAACCTTTTTTACGAAATATTTCTAGTTGTCAGAAGGAACCTTTTGTCTAAGGTTTTGTCTAAATTTGACGATGACACAAAACCTGTAGTTGTTGGCATAATTTTCTTTTCTTTTTAAAAATGTGGCGCCAAATTATTAGCCTAACGTATTTTCGCAGGCAGTCGTCATTTTTAGTTGTGATTTTTTTTAAATATAATGATTTTTCTGTCTTTATTTAGATATTTTAAAAAAATGTAAATACTTTTTATGTAAAATAGCATTGTGATCTAGTGCTTCGGAAATGTTTAATAGAAAACTAGTCAAGTGGGGGTGGCTCATATGTGGTGTCTTAACATGACTCTTAAGTGCTGATCTGTGTTTTCATTGTATTAGTTCTTCTCTTATTTTAATTTATTCTTCTTAAATTTTCAAGTACCATCATCGCTACCCGTAGATATAAGGCGATGTGGTCCAAATGCGCACTTATTAATGGATAAGTGTTGAACCGCTTGACGATTCAAAATGTAAATAAAACCAGTTTTAAGTAATTAATTTAGCAAAGACTAAAACCTAATTACTAGTAGTTGAATCTGTTGATCAACTAGAATACCACTTATAACTTGACCATTAAGAAGAATCTGGCGATAAAAAATTAAGATCAGTAGATAATCAAGCATGCTTTTTTATATCACAATTTACTTTTTGTCAATCACGCCATTATCTTAGCTTTTAATAATAAAATGTATTTTTTATTTTTTTAGTTCACGATGCTACAATTTTATTTTTATTTTTATTTTTCCGTTTAAAAATTCAAGTGTAAACTCAAGTGTGGCCAGATAATCCGTCATATAACATTACTTCGGTGCCCACGAATATTTTTAATACCTTAAGAAGACCTCATGTCTTATGTCATGTGGTAAAATGGATTCCATATTTTTATTTCCTAAATTTCGTGTAGCATCAAAGCCTTGATCTTGTGCCTTTATAGTATACATATAGTAGTCTTGTTTCTCAAAAACTACTGGAGAACATCCTCATTGTGTTTATGTACTTGATCGTTCGTTGTGTAGATTCTTAATATTTTTTCAATCGCGAAGTCATTGATAGCATCTGTTGAACATTTTTCTAGGTTTTTTAAGATGCTCCAATGTCAATTTTTCAACTTTTAACGAGTTAAGAATATCGATAAAAGTCGTGTCTCCTTATTTTCGCTTGTTTGCTTTAGGTAACTAGCTTAAACAGCTGTCACAAATGTGTGGCTGGCTTCATATATTCTGCTTGTTGATAAACTTGGTTTTCACGCACAGGGGTAGGTAACTGCATTAAATCGCCGAATAGTAACATATTTACGCCACTGCAAAAAGTGTTTTAATTTTTTAGCTGCCGCAGACGGATGTCAACCATTCAAAACATTTCATAGGGAACCATAGAAATTTCATATATTAAATAGTTACCAGCCAGAGCTTAAAAAGCATATTTTGCATTGTCAAACCAATCGAATACTTAAATTTCTGATCGATATATTGAACTAGTAAGCTGTGAACAAAGTTTTCTGGATATGCCGAAGCTATAAAGTATGGTACTCTCACGACTCCGATATCTTACAGCTATTTTGCTGTTATTTGTCAACCTAATTAGTTGACAACCAATCTTAGATTGAACTTCGTTAGCATTACGATCACAGCTTTCAGCTGTTTCTGTTGCCTCTTTTTTATAGAAATTATTTTCAATGACGCTTTATTTTCACAATTGAATAAATGAAGAAAAAACAAAAAAAAATGGATAAAAAACGAAACAAAAATATTTTCGTAAAAATTGTGAATTTATTTGACAAATTATAATTTGACGATAAAACGATTTAGGTGACACCTTTAGATATGTTCAGGAAGTTTTTTTTAGCGAACATATTATGTTAGTGCGCAATTTTACAATGAAATATATAGCCGCTCCCCATACACTATTTTCGCTGGCACACTTTTGTTTATCTTTTTTTTATAAAACAATTTTTTACGTAAACTACCAGTACAATTCAAATATGTAACTCATGAACAAAATTCATCCGAAGCGATTTAACATAAACCAAAACATTGACTTTAATTTAGAGCACACTAAAGATTCCGTTACATACATACATATATGTTAAGCTAATAAAACCTTGTGTTTGCTCTAGCTATACTATTTCAGTACCACCCTGCATACATACATATTTAATAAAATTATAGATCGGAAGATCATGCAGGCCAATGAGGTTTTCTAATCCAATTGTTTAGATAATTATCGTTTAACTAATTTTTAACATTATGCCATAGTGACTAGAAGCCCCATCGTTGGTATGTATGTGTGCAAGAATCTACTTACAATAGAAATATTTTCAAGGAGCAGTAGCAAATAGTTTTCTAACAATTCTAAATAACGGTCACTTTTAAATGTCGATGGTGATATGATCCAATTTAATTATCGCAAATTACTTACACCATAAGTTTACATTAAAGCGATGCTAAAATGATGTTTGTTTTGCCGAACGATGCGTGGCGCATCTGCAATGATATTCATTTTTTATTTATTTATTTATTTATTATTTATTCTCAAATAAGTATCACTGCTGATTATCCAATGGATTATCGCCCATTACAAGCCGTACTGCATTATTCCATCGCAGCATCTGTAAACAAAATCAATATCAATATACTTGTTACCTGAGAAGGTATTCACGTACAATATTAACTTTTTTAAATTATTTAGAAATCACAACAATGACACAACACTAGACAATTTTTCTCAGAACTAACGAAATTGTGAAATTTTTGTTTTCTCAATGTTTAAACAAAGGCGAGCTGAAAATCATCGCCTACTGTTTTACATATCAAAAAAATGTTTTTTACTATATTAACACTAATAAACGGTACACGTCAAACACTTTGGCACGTGGGTACAATTATTAATGTAAATACTTGGGAATTGTAGAGAATATCAATTTTAGTTTTATTTTAAAAAATACTTAATTTTATGAAATTACGACCATTGGAATATTTAGGAAAATATTCCTTTGTACCAAGGGAAGCACCAAAGTAAGTATCCCCAACTGGAAACTTACTTTGGTGCTTCCCTTGGTACATAATTTAAAATGATTTAAATCAGAAATGTGTTTCTGAACCTACACAAAGGGAAAAATACTTGGTTAATTTTTAGAAAGTGGTTATTCTTGTTTAATAAATATTAAGCCTCTACAAGTCTAAAATTAGAGTTGACATTTTTTTTGATCCAGTTTGATCCAAAAATAAAAAACACCTTCCCTTCAACTGGGTAATATCGACGCAAGTCTTCAAGCTGCGTAATCACAGGATACTCTCGCTGTCATAAGTCGAATGGCCATGTTGTTTAGAAGGGTTATTGGCTTCAACTTTCAAAGAAGAATTAACGTACTGTTCTGTTTAGTTAATTTTCCCTCGTGAATGATAGGAGCTAAAATCATCGTTGGAGTCGGTTTGTGTATCTTTGTACTGCAAAATGGACATGTTTGTTCAGATTGTGCTTGCACACCTAGGTAAGACACACACAAAAATTTGAAATATTGATTTGCTAGAACTGTGCTTGTAAGTCTTGGGGTTTTTGTGGATAAATGCGTTCGTTGTCATTGATATCGATAGAGTTGGGCAGTTTAAGCCATATTTTGTGAAAGAACTATATAAATAAGCTAACATAAGACATCTGGAAGATAAAATTTTTTGAACTTCAAAACTTAAACACAACATTCAGCCACATTGCATTTATGACTATTGTGGAAGTAATTAGCAAGTATAAAACGGCACCAATTCTAAGCATTGACTTATTAATGGATGATCATCTTAATGTAATTTCATGTAAATGGATGACAAACTTCAAGAGCTTTTGAAAAATACACCTTCGAACAAGCAACAAACGAAGCTGTTCTAGTTTGGTGATGAGTCGTTTGTACAGTTTGAGATTGTTTGACCCTCTAAGATAGCTTTCATCTACAACATATCAATTAAAATATTATTTTGACACCACTGACTACAGAAACATAATTGAGACGACAATTTTTTACCTAAAATTGATTGATGTATATTTTGAGGAATGTATGGCCCCTTTTTGAAAAGACCCTCATCTCCAGGCTGTCATCAATTGCAAGACAAAACCATCAAAAGGTCTTCACACATTTGGCCATGCTTTGGGATCAGCATATTCTAGCTGCGCTTACATTTGTGCCGAATGTTTACCAGGCAAAATCACTACGAAACTTATAGTCGCAAAAACAAATAGGACTTATAGTCCGCCTTTACAGATATCTAGGCATCTGGTACCATGACTAGAATTGCGTAAAGCACATCTCCTGGACACTGGTGAAATTGGGAAAGAGTCATTGGAAATAGCCTTTAGTAATATTTACGCATGTACTGATTCCAAAACCGGATTTAACTGGCTTTCCGAGCATCGCAAAAAATAGTAAACTTTCCGTTTTCCCAAGAAATCACTTGAACTTCCATCTCTAGCATGAATGCAGTCAGCACAGGGGTTACTCATCAAATGGGTCCATAACTCAGAATTTGGATAAAAAATCACAGCTATACACTTGGGAAACCATCATGCACTGATGCCTGTAATAGAGAAACGAGGATTACTACACTTCGGGATAAGTTTAGAATAGTCATCATAGCCACTTGATACAAAACACCCTATAATTCTAGATATAAATATTCTAGCGGGTGCTCAAAACAAGGAGAAAATGTATATTGGTAGATGCATGGTTTGGTTTGGATAAAATTCACCTACTCTCAGACAACTCGTGGGAAATAAACCAAAAGCACGAGTATTGAAATGGAGACCATTTTTGTCAACTGGCGGTGCCTTGCTAGTTCTTTCTTCCTGCATGCAGACTACAGCCATTGGCGCAATAAAATAATCAAGAAATCTGCCGTACTTTCCAGTTGCCTGGCAGTATAAAAGCAATGCAAATTGAGGTTGCTATTAAAATGATAAACGAGACATATATCGCTGCTCTAAAAAGATTTAAAGCTAGAAGGGGACCTTTTATTGAAATCACGAGCGATAATGCCAGCAATCTAGTCGGCAGTCGAGCTATATTCATTACAACAAAATTAACAGCATACTAACTCTATCTCTTAATGGCCATTAAGTGAAAACACCATAGTGTATAAGATCCACTTACACCTGAACATTTTAATTAGGCAAACATCTAGCAACTATGCCAGAACCAGATTTTAGCCACCTATTTATAACGACGAGAGCAACAATTTTAGAAATCTTGGTGAATGGATTACCTTACTTGTTTACAACAGCGTCAAAAGTAGAAAGTTGTAGAAAAAGAGCCTCAAATTGATTAACTCATCGTAATTAAAAAGGATAACCTGTCATAGCCAAATGGACCATAGTTTGAATTATCAAATTACCACCTGGTAAGGGTGTTAGCATTAAAACAACAAATGGAAAATTTTGAAGGTTATAAAAAAATTAAGTAACTGATAATTATAATTAACGTTATATCACACTAACTATCCGGATTTAATAATGGTTGCAATTTGTTAAAAATATTTAGAAAAATAATTATTTACCATTCTTTTGAGAATCACAGGCGACGAACAAGCTTAAAAATTATTAACTAAATATTTCATAATATATAAAAATATTATACCTATAAAAATAGACAAATTCGGCAAATCGCCTTGATGTCACGTCAATTCAACATGATATTCATTTAAGATAATATGTCGGTTTTCCAACAACACACATCGATTTGCGGTTTAAATCGCATTTAAGCCAAAAATCCTTTAGCACTTAGTTTAAAATCGATGTAGTAATTTTCCACGTATAAATATATCCGATTTGTGGGAATTAATTTTAATGCATACAATTAAAAAATTTTACGTAATATTATTCACCTGTAAATCGAATTATTGTAATGAAATAATGTATCTGATTGATTCGTACTCATATTGTAACAGGTACCAGTTTTTATTTTTCCCATAAATAAACATTCCGGATTCTTATTTTTCGGTTTTGAAACGAATTTGTAACCATTAAAATTTTTAGAACTTTATCGATTATTAAAGCAACAAAAAAATTTAAACGAACTGCATTAATTTTTAATAATAAATGCATCGTAAAACTTTTCAGCATCTCCACTCAACTGTAAGTGTGCCACCACTCAACTGTAATCTGCAATGTTTCTCTATAAAAAAACCTATTAATAGGCTGATTTCTCAAAGCCGTTGGTTGTTATAAATTGGATTAGTTTTTGCCTGAAATTTACAATTAATTAATTTATTACATAACTAAAAAAAATTATAAAAATTATAATATAAATTAAATTTTACAGAATTTGATTCAACATTACAAATCATTTGAATTAACCAATATTTCATATAATCGACGAAAATCTAATTTATATACACTTTAATTGACACAAAACTTTAAAATTAATACAAATTAGATTGTAAAAAGATTGATTCAACATTACAAATCAATTGTATTAACCGTTTTATGACAAATACGTCCATTGGTAAACATGAAAAACAATAACGACAAACCAAACAAGAATATTAAACCAATAAGAATATTCCAAAAACATTAATAAAAAATAAAACAAAATCTTTTGTTGGAAAAGCACACAAGAAAACTTTCCTTAACAAAAAAAAGCTTCTTTTCATTTCTCTCTTCTAATTTATTTAGTAAACAAAAAACTTCTGTTTTTCTTCATGTTCCTCTTGTGCTGTGAGACGACGACAAACTTTACTACAAAAATCGACTTTACTACTACAAAAAAATAAAGCAAGTAAAACTTTATGAAAATCAAACTAACTATAGTTCTAACTATATTATAAGCAATGAGACATAAACACTTTGTAATTAGAACATTTTGTGTTCACATTACACATTATGTGTGTGGTTATTGAGGTAATAAAAAATTGGTATGGTCTAATGGATATACGACTATAGAGTAAGAAACTTTTACATTCTAAACGATATTACCACTTTTTTGGTTCTGTATCAGACACAGTACTATACACACCTACCTATATTCTTGATATATAAAATAGGAAGTGATGAAAAATTAACAATACCAACAAATTACGGATCGAAAGTTAAGTTGTTACTCATTATATTAAATTATCATCTTGAGTGTTTTTTTTTAGATATTATTCTGTTGTTGAGTGAACATACGTTCGACTTTCGGTGCTTGGATTTTGCCTTATGCAGTTAATACACTTCCGCACTACTGCTTTTGGTAGTACCTTGGTTTGGATATTCCAATACTTTTGTCTAATTATACTGGTCAGTAGACTTGCTCCAGGATGGTCGTGTAATAGTTGTACATCGCTCATTATGCATTTAATTACATCATGCTTTGCTGGTAGCATAATAGGATGTTTTACTTTGAATGTTGCTGTAGAGTTTTGGATGCAACCGTCCACTCGAATGATGCTCTGTTCGCCAATGAATGGATTCAAATTAAGTAACTTGCTACTGTTTGATCTTGTAGTTGGAACTTCAAAGCCTTATTGAATCAGCTTTACCGTTAATATAATTTTATTATTTCGATAACTCTGTTCCAAACGAATGTTGTCCACTGCCTTGGGTGTGCAGATAACCAATCTAATACTATTTTTGAATCTGTAAATAGTGAGTTAGTTATTTTAAAGTTAAAGACTCTTTATCTGTTTTGTTAGGTTTGCCAAGAGTAAAGCACCTATCAATTTTAATCGTACTGCTACACGAGATTTGAAAATAATTAAATCTGTGCTTAACTCATTACCGGTTTCTATTACAGCGCATATTTTTGCAGCGTATGCAAGCTTGCTATCGTCACTAAATTCAATTACCATGATTTGTTCATTTGATTGCAACCACTTTGGAATTTCCACATTGCTAGTTTTATAGAGATCTCGTCTGATATCTAAACAGGTTTCCAATGTTTTTTTAAGAAGTTCATCATCATATCCTAAGTTTTATATCCAGAGGGTTTGAAATGGGACCTTCACTCGAATGATTATTGAAGATAACCAACCTAACGGATCAAAAGTTCGACTGGCGTCTGATAGCAATATACTCTTACTGTGGACATCTCGCTGAGGTAAGTTTGCAGTGAATTTAAATGAATATTCTACTGGATCCTATTGAATGCCTAATACTTTTGGAGTATATTCATTTCTTTTCCAATAGTTTTAGCTGATACTTTCTCGGTTGTTTGACTTTGAATGAATTATCGTAGCTCTTCATCATTGGTCAGGAATTTGCGCATCTTAAACCCATAGCTTTCTAATGCACTTGAAACATTGGTTAATAGCCCTTGTATTTGCGTTGTTGAATTAACTCCAGAGATCATATCGTCTATAAATGTCTTATATCTTTTACCAAACTCTTCTTCGTGCTCAAATTTGCTCTTCATTGATTTTATACGGTAAAAAGCTGCAATAAATGTTGTTTCAAGTATGCTAATGGGCTGTTTGAACGATAGATTGACAATAAAGCTATTGTCCTTTGCTTGTTTAGTCGTCGTTTGGAATAAGTCTTTGCATTTTTTCTGTTCTGGATTTCGTCGTATGCATTTGGGTAGTTTTTCTATTTCCAAAAGCTAGCGGAGGGCTTGTCGATATCTAGTAAAATATTAAAATTGTTCATGGCGTTGGTCTCCCTTTGCTGATGGTGTTCACTGTCACTTTTAACTCTGTGAGACCACTTGGTAAGCTTAATTTTTTTGACTCATCGGTTTAAAAAAATATGTTTGCTTCAAATAGCAGATCGATTGGTCCGCGCTTGATGAACACTGGGTCAGCTAATCGAAACTCCTTAAGAACTTCTATATCCCTTTCCGATGTTGATCATAAGACTTGTTGAAAAAATTTCGCATTTTCGGGGATTTTTTATATACGAAAGATGGCTTTATTTTTAGAGTTATCTAAATCTATGAAAATGTTTGTGCAAAATTCTAAAAACAGCATTGATGAATGAAAGCGTAGTTGCTGTGAACAATGACGAGATGGTGTCTTTATGGAGTTTTATTAAAGTTTCCTGCAGCAATATGTTCTTTTGAACGAGTTTACGTCTATTTTTCGAATGGCTACTATTACAATAATATCATACAATAATATCCTGTACAAAATTCTGTTATAATATTTGCATAACTGTTACCAAGAAACCGGCTTCCGGCCATCGCGTAAACTGATCAACTATCGATAATATGTATGCTTAGTTACGTGACGAAGCAACTTGTTTAAGCTTACGCGATAGCCTTATTCCAGAAATGTCTCACATCAGACATTTAATTTAAATAATAGGTCGCGTATAAGTTTAAGTTTTAACTTTGAACCTGGTTGACTTTAACGGATATTTCATGTAAACTGCAAAATGTAGTATAATTGGCGGGTCTTGCAAAGACTATGTTCAGACTTTGACGACAGAGCAGTAGTCAGAAGTTTATGGTCTGTCAGGATAGAAAATATTCTACCTTTGACAAAGTATCTGAAAAGCGTAATGGCACTATAGATTGCTAGCAATTCAAGATCAAATGCAGAATATTTACATTCGGGTAGCAAAAGCTTGCCGAATGTAAATATTCCGAATGTAAATGCCATATGGAGAGAATCCCAATGGTTCCCAACATACTTAATTATACTGTGCCGAGAGCAATGTTGGATGTATCCGTGGTTATTCAAAATTGTCCGCGCTCAAATATGGATGAGCAAAAAGAGTTACCTGAGTCGGGATGGCTTTTTTTTTATTCAACATTGAATGACACTCAACTGAAGTTTTTATTTTCACATTTTACAAGTTTTGTCATTCCGATCAAACAATGCACTTGCCGTATCTGGATTCCATCCTTAAAGAACTAAGAAAATTTAACGAGGTTATACCGAACAAAAGCTTTGAGGGATTTAATGTGTAAACAAAATCCTACCCTTTTGTAACTCTGTTCAGAATAAAACGCTGAAAGGTTTGTTCTTCATTTCGCAATCCGTAAGACATTTTCATGAACCCTAAAAAGAGTTTAAAAAGAGTTAAAGCAGTGTTGCTTGTATTTTTTCGGCAGCTACTGGTAATAATGTAACGTAAGTTTAAGGATGAGTTTTGGATATGACGAAGAGGGAGGTATCTGTCTGGCACTGTCACTTTATTGAGTTAGTTCATAACGGTGAGAAAATGGATGATGTTGATTGTATACACAAACGTAGTGAAGTCATAAACGTTTATGTCCCAAATCTATCAAGATTTCATATTTCGTTAAAAAACTATGCATCAATAATAGACCTGGTAACTATTGGCGACAAAGATTGCACCATATGAATCTCTTGTGGTGCTTTAAAAATAATTATGAGGAATGACTAAGATGTCGGCTCTTGTATCGATAAGAAGATATAATTTCGTTTTAGAGTATTTAATGAATAAGCAAAGTGTTGAAGGCGTCCTATTGTTTGTCGCTAGCACTTGGGATTTTGTAATTTTCCACGTCCTGTTATTGTCAGTTTATAGTTGAATGAACCAACAAATGAACAAAAACGTCCTGCACAATTTTTTTCTGAAGCGCGAAACCCAAATGAAAATATCAGTATTTTTTTTAACGGAAGGATCTTCCCGCTGATATTTCAAAAATGATATTTCTTCATAAAATTGTGCTGAAAAAACTAAGCAACTCGTTAAGTCAATAATAAAATTAACTTGTCACAAAAGTTTTGGCTGTGGCATTTGAATCGGGAGGTATCAGGTTTAAATGCCAACGGAAGTTGGATGAAGAAAAGATTTTGCATCACTCGATTGCAGCTATGAAAGGTGAAGATGCATTGTTAGATTATATCTGTAAATGTTCAACCTATATTTGTAGCCAAAATTGGCAGATTTGGCTGGTCTAATCACGGATTTTAGAAGTTCATGTCACAGTTCATGTTTCACAGGTATCAAAAGGAAATTAACCTACGATATTATGTATGTGGTATCGATATATATATATATATATATATATATATATATATATATATATATATATATATATATATATATATATATATGTATATATATATATATATATATATATATATATATATATATATATATATATATATATATATATATATATATATATATATATATTGTTTTGGAACGTTATCAAAATGTAAAACGTATCAACAGTTTTAAAATAAATTTTATGCAGTACATAGTGTGTACAAACAGACTCAAAACTTTTTTTTTTTATTTCTATTCAATTTGTTCAGATTGCTTGTTTCTGTTTATTGGAAATTCAAAAACCATTACAACAAATAGGAAATTGTTTTTAGAAAAACAAACAAAAAAGCTTTCGGAATTTTCTTTATATTTATATTTTGTGTATGCGGTACAAGTTTTCGTATCGGTTGTTCGAACATACAAAAATAAAAATTTCTCATACGTAACCATTTTGACCTCACAAAAATAGTACAAATCGTGCAATTGATTTTTGGCCATACTACTAAGTGAATGGTTTTTCATTTATGTGGATCTGTGTGTTAAAAAAGTTTATTCATATTGAGTGAGTTTGACATAGAACTCATTGCGTTCCAAAAACCTATCGAATTAAATTAGTCATCTTTAGAATTGTAAAGTAAGAATAGAGGTTTTTTGTTGTTATGATAGCTTTAGAAAATAATCTCTTAAAAAGTAACCTGCATATCCAGTTATCGACGGTGTGACGGAGCTCGCGTGGTAATCGTAATAAAGTCATCGTGCTCTTCGCTTGCTCGTGCTGGCTCCACAACACATTAACTGTCACATGTTTACTTCGCCACGGCGCTAGTTATCATTTTCATCATTGTTAAAGTTACCAAGTCGAAACAGTGGAATGATAACTCAAGGGATTTGGTCCAACGCCATCAAAATCTAAAAACTACATTAAGATGACTCATGCCGAATTTCTGCACCACTTTGGATGTCCAAACGCATTATAAAGTGTTAACATTTTTAATCGTAGACATATGCATGTTTTATGCACAGTCTAGTGTCAATTTTTGTGGAAACCTGACACTACCTATTGCTTAGAACAGTATGACAGAACCTTTTAAAAGGCATGATGTTTCTGGGCATCATTAAAGTTAGTCTGCTGAATTTGCTGAATTGCCACAAAATAATGAGCCTGCATAAATATTTTCAAACCTAAATAAAAAATTTAAGACAACCTCCAAAAATAATGCAAAAGTTTTTTTTATAGTTCGAAACACAGTTTTTCTCCTTCCTTGTTAACAAGTTCTGCTCTTACATTCAAAATAGTTATGCGCAAAATATTATCCGTGCTTAAGCCTATATATTGCGGTAAAAGTAGTAAAAATAATCAATACATCTATAATTATGTGGCTTAAAGATACAAATTTTCAGAAATACTGAACGTTACTATATTACATTATTTCACTGTTGAAAGGAAAATCCTTTTAAAATATTTCAAATAATCACATTAATAATTTCAACTTTTAAAAAAAAAATATAAAATTTTTACTGTAGCTTCCAACTCAACGGCTACTTAAAGCAGTAAATATTATAACTGGTAAAAAAGCATTCTACAAAACTTTTTACTTTGTATTTTGCAAAAATAAATTTTTTTTATTTTTATTAAATCAGTAAAAAACAAATAAATTTTACAGGTAATGCACAAGCTCGTGAAATTGGTAGCTTTCGTATTGTTGCCATATTATATGCTTAATATTATAATTAGAAGCTTAATGTTTATAAATCTCTCACTAAACAAATTATGATAAAGCATATGAAACGTTGTGTAAACCATAAATTAAAATACATCAAAACATAACTTTTGCATCAGACATACATTTTTATGTTTATTATTTGTGTAGTGCTTTTTTTATCTTTTATTTTAGCTTTGGTATGTACATTTGTAGATGTTATGTTATTTTCGGAAGTGTAACTTTATCGTAACGTCATGGTTTTCATTTTTTACTCATTTTTACAACTTGGAAAATTTGCGTTTACATTTTTTTTTTTGCATTGAAAAATTTTAATCAGATTTGCATACGAGTAATGTTTAAGACTGCACAGCTTTTTATTAGATTTTTCTTTGTAAGTTACATATGTAATTTTAACACAAATTGCTTAAAATTAAGAAGTTACCAAAAGTTTAAGAGGTTCGATCCATGTTCGGTCAAGATTACAATTGGTACTCCATAAATGCATATAAAGGAATGAACTGTAGCTTTGGCAATCGTTTTTGCTTTAAGGTTTTTACGTGGAATTTGGAAGGAATTTTTAGTTAGATGATCTTGGATCATCAGGATGTATCTTTTATTAGAAAAACTAATTGGAGATATCAGATCTACTATATCTAAGAATATTTTTTGAAATGGGAATTTAGACGCATTGGTATGACCTAGATTTAAAGGAACTTGGTGATAATAACTTTTTAAATCAATTGTATTGTGGTATACGGAGCGATCTAATTGATCAAAGATTTTTGTTATATTAGGAAGAGAGTACACGTCACTAACAGTGATATCATTTAGTCGACGGTAATTTACCACAACCACAAATCAACATTTTTTGGAGTAGATTTTTTTGGTATAACCAGTAGTGTGAAATTCCATGGGCTTTTGCTATTTTCTATTTTTCCACCTTGTAGTATACCTTCGACTTGATTTTTTTTTTATTTCTTTGTCGTATAAGACAAATAATAATGCTTGATGTAATGAGGAGGATAATTGGAAGGAGTACACATGAGATGGCTAGTTGAATTTGTGGTGGATAATTTGTCGCATTCGAAGATGAAAATCATCATTGAATATTCTACACATTTTTAATATAGATTCTTGCTCTTCGGAATTGAGATGTTCTGTTTGAGTTTGAACAATTTTTTTTAAGAAAAAGTAATTTGTAGTATGAAAGAAAATAGTGTCTTGATCTATTTCTATGGTTTTTTTTACTAGTATTTGCAATACTAACCGTTGTTTTGCAATACTATCCGTTGTTGTAATTAACTAGGGCTTCTGAAATCGAATCCTTTGGATTCGGATTCGATGAATCTTTACTAACTCTAAACTTCGGATTCGATATTCGGTTTTGGATTGGATATTCGTGGAAGAATCACAGAAAAACAAAATCACCACAAAAATTATACAAACGAAAGAGAAAATAAAAAGAGCAATATCAAAATTATTAAAATCAATCAGACTACAACAATTGGGGCACTTAGCTGTGCAGATACGACGCTTTGTACAGCAGATGTGGCTGTAAATTGTATATATTCTTTACAAAAAATGTTAAACAACTAAGTTAATAGTGAACTTTTATAGAATTTGTAACGCATGATTTTAAAAAGTTAACCCAGGCGTTATTGAAATATTTAATTGCCTTAAACTTGACTTTGCACTCCAATTACTGAACCACTAGTAAATTTTAATGATAAATACGATGAATTGCATTTTCTAAATTTGGCGTTTCTATTTAGTTATTTAGTTATTTAGTTATTTGAGATGCTTACCCTTTCAAAAGGACCGCAAAAATATATTAATATTTTATAATTTATTTTCTGATTTTATGCGTTAAACATTTTAAAATTGAGAATTTTTTTTTAAATTTCGGTAACAAGAGAAAATTAATTATAATTATTCAGAAGCTGTAACCGAAATGATAACAGAATTTCTCAATTTTGAATTTAACGAAAAAAGCTAGGTACGGGGCTCGAGCTAAGCTAAATTTTAACTCGGTCTTCACAAATGTACAAATAATATCGCGCTAAAAAAAACTATGTAGAGATACATTTTGACATGCCTAGTTTTTTTATGTTGTGTCTTTTGTTTTTAATTTTTTTAGATTTTGTTTTAGAGTTTCATGTCGAAATAATGTACATTATTGAAATCATCAATTTTGACATACTCCATTTTAACTCAAATTTCTTCAAATTTTGAAGAAAAAAAAATCAAACCAAAAGTGTATTGGTTTGGTAAATGTTTTTCAATTTACAACAACAATTGCATTAAAATAAATTGAAAATAAATTTAAATTTACGTAAATAAAATTTAATTTTTGTTTACCGGAATTGCCATATGATTTTTTCCAAAGCAATGAGGTGTAAGCGTAAAACAAAAACCTTATGAAATGTCAAAATTTCGCATTCATATAATGTACCGTGTAGATAAATCAAAGCGAAAATATTGGAGACTTTATAGTAGTGACATCTATTATGCAATCCGATAAACCACATTTTTCATTATATTTTCACGTCGAGATGCGTACCAATGAGCGAAATTATATGCGAAATTTTTTTTATCTCGCTCTTATTGCTAGCTACATTTTATGTCAAATTAGTATGGAAAATATATCTTAGTTTATGCTGCAAATTAACCTTAAATATAGACAATTAATTATAACAGATTAATATAGTTTTACGACTCTTTTGAAGCGGTACGCACCCTTATGAGCTGGGTGTTTCATAAACTTTAAATAAATAAATTAAAAAAAAAAAACTTTTTAACATCAATATTTTTTTGTTCTACTATGTTTGTAGGATGATTACATCATATTCAGAAAATGATGACCTTCGGATTCGTCGAATCCCTTCATTTTTGTATTCGGATTCGACGAATCCTAAAAAACCGAATCTTTAGAAACCCTATGATTAACGAATAATAAACTCGTTAATTTTACATTTCCATTGCAAGAGCAAAGAGCTAAAGTTTCAATGAGTCTTGACGAAATTCCTTTGAGAGTACACTTTAATTTTAGATTACAACTTGTTTCCTTTTTTCAAATTTCTACTTTTAGAATACTGATATCGGCCCCAGTATCAATTAAGAATAAGGTCGTATCAGGAATGATAATATCTAATACAAGTTTGACAAATCGTCGATCTTGGGAATTATTTGTAATAAATATAAAATTTTCATTATTTATAGTTCTGTTTGCATGAATATATTAGTCAACTGGAAGCTTTTCCTAAGATTCGACAGTATTTGAATCCAACTGGGCTGTTTAAAACTTTTGACTTTAAAGACTTCATTGAAGTATCAAATTTTGGATCAACAAAAGAATCTTGAAAATGAAAATTTGGTTCAGGAGATTTAAAAGTGTTTACTGAATGTAGTGGTTTTGTATAAGGGTTAGAATATCGATCTACAGTTTTGTTATTTGAAAAATTATTACCTTCATTTCCGGAACATAAAATATTAAGACTAATACAATTGGAATTGGTTTGATTTATTTAACACCCTATTTTTTTTGAACTGGAGACCCCATGTTCGAATTGGGTTAAGTCTACTGGCGTTTCCCCAATTATTTGAATTTTCAATTTGATTTTGATTTAGAAATTCATCTGCGGCTTTTTTCACGGCGCTCTTGAATTTGGTGACTTCTGTATTTGCAATATAGGCACATACTTGTGGCTATGCAAGCTTTAATGATTAATTTGAAATAGACTGAGAGATCTTCTTGAAAGGCTTTATGCGCGGTCTTAGAATTTAGACTTCTTTTATAATTTACTGCTGTTGCTCGTTTACTTTGGATGCAAGTTTAATTTAGTAGCAAAAGTAATTTTTTTACCTTAGATGAAAAAGTTTCTACATCTTCGTTTTAAGATTGCTTTATATTTACAAATACGATATATTTCTGTACGATTTCGTAAACTTGGCCAAAAAGTTTAACTTTTAAGAATTTAAGAAATTAAAGTTTTTCGATTGGTTTAAATGGATCGTGAACTAACTCTCAACAAAATTAAAGATTATGAAGTCAGGAATATATTTTAAGGAAAGGTTTGTTTCGAAATCAATCATTTTTGAAATAATTAAATTTTCAATGCAGAAAATTGTTTTAGTTTTTCGTTACAATTTTTAAAATGTCGCTCTTAGGAACGATTTCGTCTGAAGAAATTTAAAAATGTATTAGCAAAAAGAACCCGTCTTTCTAGGGTTTTTAAGTTTTCACTGTTAGTTTAAGCATCAGATTCTAAATATATATTTGATACGAATTTATTTTTGATTAAATCGATATCAATGATTGATTTTATTTGCTTTCTGTGATTATAAATTAAAAACCACAATATGTAAATCGTGAACTTGTAGCGGTTGACAAATACAAAAAAGGCAGACATATAATTTACAGAACTTGCCATAACACCGAGTACCAACAGGCGCGCTTATGGTACAACGCTGGTTGCAGTGACGAAATGGAGCGCCACATCAGTTAAAAGGCTAGAAGACAAACGAAAACCGTAAACTCGTTCGTTCCTATCTTTGACGTCGAACGAGCAACATCTCGGAAAAAAGAAGATCATCACCATCATCATTATTATCAACCAACAACACCAACATTAATTAATTAATTTAATAAATTAATTTAATGTAAGTAAAGTTATTAATTGCAAATAAGTGCATGCTAAAAACAAATAGTGAGTTTTTTTATTCCATATGCTTGGGAAGTAAATACCCTTTATTTGGTGACCCCGACGTCTGTTTTTACGGGCAATAAGTGTAAACCACGTGGTTTACAATCGCAAGTTACGCACAACTAAGTTGTAATTTTGCTAAAGTTTTCTTTGTTGTTGTGTTTTTAAAAAAAAATTATTGCTACGCAATAGACAACATGTCTAATAGTGCTGGTGATAAGAAAGACCAGGGAGTGGCTCTGCCACTGACATACGTCTCCCAGAATGCCGGATTACTAATCCGGGATCCTGGTTCAATACGATAAAGACGCAAACAAGGTCACGAGCGACAAACAAAAGTTCACTCAGGCAATCAGTTGTTTGTCGCCCCAACAAGCAGTAATGATAGATGATGTTCTGCAAGAACCTTCTGCAAACGATAGGTACACACACCTAAAAACTATCTTGATCAAGCGACCAACGCTTTCAGTCAGAAAAAAACTGGAAGCGCTGCTAGAGAAGACAGAGATGGGCGACCAACGTCCACCCAAAGTCATACGGAACATTAAGATACTGGCCGATTTAATGCGCCCCTTATAACCCAGCTGTAGATCAGGAAACTATTTGATCATTTTCAGATATTCAGATAGCACTGATACCATTTATTTAGATAGCATTGATACCACAGCAGGATAAGGAAGCAGTTGCATTTTCCAGCATAACTGACCGGCTACACGAGGCAATGCCATCCGCACACGTGGTGGATGCTGGTCACGTAACACGGATAAGTCTGACATGTTCCACCTTACCGGGAACACTACAAATTACGGGAACCAATGAGCAACTCTTTGTTCGTACGTTTGAAAGATTTAATGCACGACTATAGAAAGACTTGAACATCGAGCAACTAGTCCAGCGACAAACTGGCGAGCATGATCTCGTACTCTTTACAGTGGAAAGAGATTCAATTCGAATAGACACCAAGTCGGCCAGTAATCAGCTTGGTGTTACTACCACAATCTTTTCGGAAACGAAGCCAAGCATTGTAAAAGAACGTGTGATTTCCCAAATCCACAAGTAAAACCAACCGGGAAACAACGTTTTTCTGATAAAAAGGCGATTTTGAGGAATAACAATTCCTCAAACTAATTATCGTTTGGCGCGACTGACCATAGACCAAATTACACTAGCCGTCTATTTATAAGGGACTCTCAGAACAAACTAACGTTTCTGATATACACTGGTGCTGACTTAAGCGTCATTCCTATACAACTTGTGTAAATCACAGAACTCAAGTCAACACCGACTTAGTTTTGTCTAAACTAATTTCTGTCCTAAGACGGATTTTTCCGCAAGCATTTACGATCGCAAACCTGAATTGCCCTTTCATTGGTGTCAACTTTCTTAAGAAATACGGTTTTCTAGTCGACCTTAGGAATAGGAAGCAGATTGAACCAGTCACACAACTGTCAATCAATGTGTCACAGATACTAGCGAACACATCTCCACCCAGGAACTTCCTGATTAACAACAGGGACGGCAATCTATTAAAAAAGTTTCTTTCTTTAACAGCTCCGCCGAATTACAACGCGCCCGTTAAGCATAATGTAGTACACCACACAGTGACTACAGGACATCTATCGGTGTCCAGACCAAGAAGATTGGATCCGATCCGGAACAAAGCAGCCACAACGCCATCGGCCATCGGCATTACCAGTATTTTGTCCATTTTACTTGGTCAAAAAGAAGAACCAAGTCTGGAGACCATGTGGGAACTACAGCAGGTTGAACAGGGTAACGGTACCTGACCGTTACCCTATTCCTCACATCCAGAACTTCTCCATGCACCTACAAGGTTGCAGGATATTCTCGAAGAGCGACTAGGTCCGAGCTTATCATCTTATCCCAGTCGCACCTGAGGATATACAAGAGACGGCAACCATTTGATTTATTTGAGTTTACTCGAATGCTATTTGGACTACGCACAATCCGGCACACTCGTTTCAACAATTTATCAACGAGATCATCAAGAGACAGGAAACAGGAAACAGAGAAAAAAACAACTGACAATAGACAGGAAACAATAGAAACAATAACAAGAAACTGTAACCGTTAATTTGGAATGTCTTGTTTTCACGCACCCATATTTCACTCACAAACATTATATTCATATCATTTTTCACTAGATAACACCGAATCTTTTCACTCTTGGCATATATTTTCTGGATATTGATATGACCGTTCGTTCTGCCATTCTCAATCATCCTTCAATCAGCCTCTTCGATCTGCTGTACGACGATGTTTAATTCTGTCGGATTTAAATACAAGTACCTCTTGGTATGGTTCTTGATGTTGCTAACCTCCTGTTATTTTTACAGTTGTAATTTGATCTTCCAGTGTCGATGTTTTTGTTATTATTATCATGGTTAATTATATGTATTAATTTTTGTTTGTTTCCGCTTTATTAGTATTCTGCAACTCGACATTCCGGTTGTATTTGCGTTGTCCCTTATGTAAGTTTCTTTGGCTTTAAAGTAACTAATGAGTCTAATAAATTGATTTGCACACTTTGGACATATTGGTGTTCTTAAACAATGAGTTTAAGTGTGTCCAATCATTTGACAGGTGAGACATCTCATTGAACTTGGGATGTAAAGTCTTTTATAAAAATCCAGCTTTGATTTATTTTGTGTTTAAAGTAAGGAGGTGTAATGTCGTCTCTCGTCTCTCTTAGTTCTCCATTAACTTTCCATTTAATTTTCTTTTCTCGTATAACTTATTATTATTAACTCCATTAATTATTTTGCCTTCCGTTTTATTTGTGATTTTTAGTAATGCCTTCTAATTCTTTTTGTATTATAAAAAGTGACACACCTCTAAAAGTTATAATATTGTACCGTTCTTCGTTATTACCTTCCGATACGTAAATTATACTTTTCTTGGTTTTATCTGTAGTATGACATAAGTTTGCTCTCCTCGTAGTCACGAGAAGGTGAAACCTATTTATGAATTCTTTAGGCATCCTGTCCTCATGCAATTACCGTTCGCACTGTCACTATACCAAATTTGAGTGCACCAACCTCACTTGCACTTTATATAATACATTAATTATTTAATAAAGGATGTCGTCACATTTTTATTGACTTTTAAAGTTCCATTAATTTTTTATTCACCTTTTAGAAGGCAAATTTATTTTATATGCACAATTAATGATCACTTGAACCACCAATAAATACACTTTTTAGTTTTGAAAAAACTTTAGTTTTTAAATTTTAGCTGTCAAAAATTTTAATACTTTTACGATTGAAATTTCGATTACGACTGTCTGTAAAACGATTTTTTAGGTAAATTATAGCCCCATTTATATTGCAGGCTTTACACTTATTCTTTATGGAATTAATAAATTTCAAAAATATTATCACGTCTGACGGCTTTTCACTCAGTAAACATACAACACCAAAGCATGAATGAGATGAAAAAGTTTATAAGTTAAAAAAAATAAAAAATCTAAATCTAAAAGTTTTCTCCCGCATCTTCTCGATTTAGTTGTTTCGTCGTTATCGGATTGAAAAAAAAGAACAAAAAATATTCCTACGAAGAAAAACTTTTTGTTTTGGTTTTGTGGTAATTCTGCAAATTAAGTTGTTAAATCATATTAATTCTAAATGATTTAAGCTATTATGGTAATTATGATACAGCTTGGGTAGTTTATATTGAAATTAAATTATGTTATATTCTATAAGTACCGAAGATATTGAAAATTTTGTTGGTGTAAAACTTGTTTGATTTTTTATAAAGCGGTTTAGTGTTGCATTTCACAAAGGTCTTTGAGTAAATAAAAGATAAACGTTTTCTTTTAAGTAATTCTTAATCGATAAGCTAACTAAACTGTTGACTTTTACATTTATTTAATTCATTGAAAAATTCACTATCCTTAAAGTTGGTTTACATTGTTTTTTAGTTTAATTGGGAATACAACATACATAACAACCTTATACAACTTTGGATCATTAATTGGAATAAATTAGAACTGAAAGTTATTTTTTTTTATGATTTGAAAAAGCAGTAATGGGTAATTATGATTAACTTGATAAATTGTGAAATTTTTGTATTGATTTTTTTGTATGTACAATACATGCTTGCAATATATTTTTTTCATACCTCAAAAATCAACCGCGAAAAACTCGTCGAATCTCTTCAACTACGGAATAGAACAATAATTACGAAAAAGGACGAAGATAATACGAATTATGATTCAAGTCGACAAATGTTACCTTTGGTTAGTGAACCATCGACTACACTTTTACCGTAAATTAAATTAACATTTCCATTAGAAATTAAAAAAGGAGCAGACGTGTCAATAGAACACCCTGACAAACAACAATTATATTCAAAAATAATTTCAAAAAATTCTTCAATGGGATTTCACTTTGACCGTACCTTTAAATTAATCCCGGAGTTTAACGGAACCACAAATAAGCTACATAGATTTCTGCACTATTGTAATATAGTGTACAAAGATATCGAGAGTGATAAAGATAACCTTTATTTTCTGGAATTAGTTCAAGTCAAACTTGTAGACTAAGCATATAATAAACGAGAGCTATAACGACTAAG
This sequence comes from Tipula confusa, assembly GCA_963556175.1. NCBI lineage: Eukaryota > Metazoa > Arthropoda > Insecta > Diptera > Tipulidae > Tipula > Tipula confusa. The sequence continues at coordinate 204,106,858 of OY744475.1, forward strand.
TCGTAATGGCAATAACTTGAAAATGATTTAAAACTTAAACTTTATAATGTTAGAGCTTTTGAACTCGTTCAAGTGGAACTGCTAAGCAAGGTATTTCTGAATCCGTAAAAGATTATGCAACTAAAAACTAAACTAGATGATGTATAATATTTAGAGCCAGAAAATCTAAACGACTTTAACATTTTCAAATTAGATCATTGAACTGATAAATTAGAAAACCGTTTAAAAATTTTACAAATTTCGTATTCGCAGTCAAACGATTTCGCCTTTACTTATACGGAGTAGATTTTACGGTTGAAACTGACCAAAAACCATTGATATGGTTAAACAAGTCCAAAAATATCTCATCTCGCATAATGCGATGGAGAATAGAGTAAGATCAACACTATTACGACATTATTTATAATGGTGGGAAATATAATGTGAACGCAGACGCTTTGAGCAGAACTAGTTTGGATTCTGTCGTACGGAATAGTGTAAATGTTATTACTAGATCCCAGTCAAAAGTGGCTAACCAGCAACTTAATTATGATAAGCATCCCAATACTACAGTTCAAAATGTTCAAAATTCTTCTAAAGATGTACAATTCTCAAATAATATATTACTCTATATCAAAAATTGAATACTTAAAAAATGATTATAAAAAAAATTGTTTAAGAATTTCATATATTTTCTTTAGGAGGACATCAAGGAGTTAAAGGAACTTATAAAAGAATCAAATCTTACTATTATTTCCCAAAAATGTGTGTACTCCACACATACAAAAATTTATATCAAAATGCAAATCTTGTCAGATAAACAAAGTTTCAAAAAGGAATAAATTCCCGATGGTACTAACAACTCCGTCGAAACGACCATTTGATAAAATAATTTAAGACATAGTCGGCTCTTTGAACCCTTACATAAAAAATAATTGTTTCATACTTACTATACAGGACGACTAATCGAAGTTTTCATTTGGCTATACCTATTGAGAATCAGTTTTCGAAAACTATAGTTGAAGCTTTCGTAGAAAATTTTATCTGAAGGTTTGGCGCTCTCTTGTGCATTTTAACAAACCAAGGAACTAATTTTCCAAGCATATTGTTTAAAAGTTTACATAAAATTTTAAAAATAAAAAAAAATCATACTAGAAAGGTCACATGGTACGTTTGTAGAATACTTACGTCATTATACTGGCAAAGATCCAAATGAGTGGGGCCGATGGTTACCTTTTGCAATGTTTACCTACAGCTCAACTCTTCATATGTCTACAAACATTATATCTTTTGAAATAATTTACGGATTCAAACCTTATATTCCTACAAGTCTTAAACATAAACCAAGAATTTTCTATGATCCTGAAGATTATATACAGAATTTAAAAATTGAACTTGGAATTTCTTATATCTAACTAAGGAAAAATTAATAGCACAAAAAGAAAAATCAAAATTATATTATAACCGTAGTACCAGTAATAATGTCCAATTTAAAGTAGGCGATAAAGTTTTGTTGGGGAACGAACAAACTAAAGGTAAATTTGAATAAATTTGGAATGGACCCTAAAAGTTAAAAGTTGTTTCAAACGAAAATACAACTATTCGAATTGGGAGAGTTACTCGAGTTGTACACAATAACCGATTGAAATTTTTTAATTAATATTTAAAGGCAATGAAAAAAATATATGTACAAATAAATAATAATACATATATAAGTTTATTAATATTCAACAAATTTTTATTTTTGAAAAAAACCGAGACACTAGATTGAAAAATTATGCAAGCCAAACCGATGAAAAATTTCTTCTTGTAAAAATAAAAATATGAAACCCGAGATCCAAACCCAAAAACGGTTATAAAAAAGATGGTCTTGTTTTTTACAAGATGAAATGGTTTATCTTTTTGTAGCAAAACCAACACAAATGTATTACAAGCCTGATTGTTGCATCGAGTACGCAGATACTCCCTCACATTTGTCCAACTAAACTTAATTGTGTCGGTGCGAAATAGCATAGAAATTGTTGGTTTTGTTTTAACTAAAATTTTATGGCGTACCCAAAACCAACACAAATGTATATACAAGCCATGAAGTTGCGATACTCATGCCAAAAAGTGACTACTATACCTAAGGATTAGTGTTGTGACGTAGTATAATTTGTATATACTTTTATTATATGCTTTGATGTAAATAAAAAATGAATACGAATGATGGAACAACAGTATGTTGTGCTCTTTAAGACAAAGCAATTAACAAATTTATTATTTAACGAGAGAGAGAGAAGTATTGTTATTATTATTTACTTCATTATATACTATACTATATACTATGAATTTAGAGCAGAATGGACAGTGCAAAATATAATTTTTGTTTCGTTTTTTTGTAGAAATATTATGTACTTTGAATTTAGAGAAGTATGGGCAATGCGAAATATAATTTTTTGTTTCGATTTTTACTGTAGTCAAATTCTCTAAAACATAGCCAAATAGTAGTCATAATATGTTTTACTTAGCCAAGCTTCATGGCTTGTATAATATACAATAGTGTTGGTTTTGGCGTACCGATTACCAATACTTTCAAGTATAGATGGACAAGAAAATGAAAAAATATTGGTGACAATCGGGCTTGTATACTTTAGAAAGTTTTGAGCAAAACATATAAAAAGATGACAAAATAAAAACGAAATGCTATTGCAATTTTTGTTTTTATTTCAATTTTACTAAATTGATTTCAAGATCAACTTCTTCTTCAAAATTTGTTGAATGTAAATCGGCTATAAGTGATGAAGATAACCTTATCAGATTATCTTTGTGTATGGGGTGAGGTTTTATATAGCCCTGAATTAGTTATATACATATTATAAATAATATATATATATATATATATATATATATATATATATATATATATATATATATATATATATATATATATATATATATATATATATATATATATATATAAATATATATATATATAAATATATATATATATATATATATATATATAATTATATATATATATATATATATATATATATATATACATATATATATATATATATATACATATATATATATATATATATATATATATATATATATATATATATATATATATTTATATATATATATATATATATATATATATATATATATATATATATATATATATATATATATATATATATATATATATATATATATATATATATATATATATTTATAAACATTTGTAGTACATATACACATATAAATTATATTTTCATGTACATGTAAATTAAAATTACTGATGTAGCAAAATATATTTTAGTTAGAAACATCTTTTTTGTTTGGCTGATTAGGACCGACTAATCAAATTTGGAAAAAACAAATGTTATTTTTATAATGAAAATTGTTTTTTTCATCACACATACGATTGATTGAAAATTCAGTCAATTTGAAGGTGCGTTACCACAAAGTAATAACGTAAGACCAGTTCGGTATGGAGTTTCATCTAGAAGTATCAATTATCATTTTACTTAAAAATATATATACATTAATTAAAACCGAAATAAATTTAAATAAATAAAGTTTAAATATATAAAATAAACGATAGTAATATTTACCATAACACTATTAATACGGTAAGCTAGCTGTGTTTACTAGAAGTCTTCACACGATAAGGCAGAACTCTTGAGGGTTCTCATAATTTAGATATAGAAATTTTTGCAAAATATTTTTATTCTTCCTGCATAATATTCACTCGGACAATTTTTATATGTAAGAATTACAGTAAGACCACACGATGTCCGCTTTGTATGTTTTGATCTTACACAGGAACGCGATCAAAAACGAGTATGAATCTAATTTGGGCCAGCCCCGGAGCACATAAAAACTATTTACTATTAGTGCTCCATAATAAAATTCACGATTATATTTACTGTGACGCGATACAAAACGGCAAACTTAAAAACTTTGTTTTTATATTCACTCGTATTTACTATTTTACCATCATCCCGTTTAAATAAAATAACTTTTTTTTATCATTTCTCTTATATATATACTAAAATTAAAATAAATCGAACATACATAAAAAAAAAAACTCCATTTAAACTTTTTAGTATCGACTTTATACAAAACTATCTTCGAATCTATACAACTGGAAGAGAAATCTCCAGTGAAATCGAAACAAATACCTGAAAATGAATTGCACAGTATATAATAAAAATGTTAAAAATACTTTCGTAAGTATATACATTGTATACTCGAAACTTTAATAGTTTGAACCAAACTATATTCGTTTACAAACAGAAATATTTTTGTAAAAAAAAGTTTATAAGTTTATAAATTATAAAAAAAAAATGCGAGGGAAGTCGAAATTTTGTAAACAGTACAACGAAAAATCTATATACGGTACTCGATAAATCACTAAAATGGAAATTTACGATACAGAAACAGCTTTGATTTTCAATGTACAGTTTTTCATAAGACATTTGGGATATTCGATCTACATTTAAATTAACAAACTTTATTTGACACTATATGAATATCTGAAAACATTTTGGTCTTGAAAAACTTTTGCCAACGTTTTATTTGATCGTTTTAATTCTTAGAAGATTGATACACAATTTTGCAGTAGTACGACGATAATGGTTCTAAATTCAAAAACTAAATTTATTTCTAGTACAAAATGAAGAGGATCTAAATTATAAACTAATGCAACCTCGCGTGTCTTAATTAATGTCCATTTGTTGTGATAAAGCCCAATGGCTAGTCCCAAAGATAAATATTATTATTTATTTAAATAAAAATTTGCTATAACAACTAGATCCATATTACGGGGCATTTAAAATATTCTGAAGTACTTTAGTTTGGAACGTCTAAATTATGTTTTTTTTATCGAACGTTCGTCTTCTTAGTGCCAAAGCTATATTCCATAAGTCCACAAATGTTTAAGAGTTTGCCGAAATAAGATCAATTTATTATGTATAGATATTTCAGAGTCCCTTCCTAAGAGCATAATATAAATACACATAGTACTACCAACATAAGAAAAAAAACAGTTTACAGAAATCATCAAAATTTAGTATACATATATGACATTTAGGCGATTATACATATAAAAATATTTTGATTATTTTAAAACGATACCAGTAGTGACATCTAGAACGTCAATGGGCTAACATCCATGGTAGTACTATGTGTATTTATATTATGCTAGGAGCCAATTCATTTCCTGTATTTGATGTTCAATCCGTTATTTTTTTTCTTTTTGTCGTTTTCTTCCTATTTGTGTTTAGCGTCATCCTTAGAATTTTGCTGCATATACATGTTTTTCTCTAAAACCAAACTGATAAGCAAATATACGACTGTTATCCTAAATATAGGCTTTATTTTCGTCAGAAGTAGGATATTGGTCTAATTGGCTTTTTATCATTAATGTACTTGGTTGGCTGTAAAATCGTAATCACTGTTTCTACCATCCACTGAATTGGAACGTATCTTAATATAAAAACAGCAAAGATTATTTGCAGAAGTTAGTATATTGCTTTATCTGGTAGTTTCTTTATAATTTGCCCAGTTATTAAATCATATACAGGAGCTTTTTCAGATTTAAATTCCTCTATGACCCTTCTTATATATTGGAATTAATTTCTCCTTTTCACTGGTTGTCTTTCTAATGGGTTAAATGACTTTTCCAGGTAAGATGCAAAAAGTTATGTTTTTTAGTTTTTTTGACCTAACCTCCTTCGTTATTTTATATGGGTGGTATTTGACCAGTTGGTTGTTTTAGAGCTTTTGTAGCTTTTCATAAAGAATATTTTTTTTATGATCAGTAAGACTTAATAAATATCAGCTCACCGATTAATTTTTTAGTTCTTTAAATCTCTAAAGGTTTGACTCTAAAAGTTCCAAATATAAGTAGTGATACACTCAATCTGAGGAAGTAAAAAAAGCTCTAGCTGAGTCTAGACGATAAAATAAAGAATTAAATGAAGTAATTCAATAGGTGCAGAACCATATAAATTTTCTTAAAGAAGATGTTAAAAACCTTAAACATAACCTAAATATGGACTGCCAAACTGCCCTAAACTAGAAAAATAACAACACAGAAATAAAAGGTGGTAATTCAATCGAGTACCTAACCGACGAGGAAGACTTAGAAAGAGAAACCAATTGGATAATGAGAAAGTCAAGAAAAAACTCTAAAAAGCAAAAAATACAAGAAGTAAATTGTGCCCGTAAAAGGAAAGGTGTGTCGTGCCCAGAAATGAGCACCAGTGTGAACATATTTGGGGCAAAGGTGAACCAATTACCGCAACTATCAGCAGGGCTTATTTTTCGAATAAGAAAAACCACCACCGCCGATCAATATCACACATGTCGATAAATTTAGCGTTAATAAGAGAAGTTATATAAGCTTGTGTCGCTAAACAATAGTGTCTGGATGAAATATGCCTGATGGCTATAGAAAACATTCTACTGCATTTAATGTTAAAGGTCTGCAATGGTATACATATAAAAACAAAAATTCGAGACCTGTTAGATTTTTTGCTAAGGGTTTAGTTCACCAGCTGAAATAATTGAAGATTTCAAAAAAAAATATTAGATGGTCTTAGATGCAGTTAATATGTTTAAAACTGAAAGAATAACGGAAGGAGTACTGTTAACACAATAAAGGTACCACTATTCCCTCTAACCTTTGCAAACCCATAAACAATTGAAAACTTATTCAAGATTAGAAACATTTTAGGACTGGTTGTCCGAATAGAATCATTGAAAAAGGTGACAAGGATCATACCACAATACAAAAAGTGTCAAGTAATAAAATCACACGCAAAAATACTGCAATCGTGAAACCAGATGTGTAAAATATGCAGAAAAGCATGATACAAAAAATGCGTGATTGTAAGAATACTCCAACAAAATGTGGTTACTGCCGAGAACCCACCCTGCTAGCTTAAGAGTATGTAAAGTTGCCAAAACACTACAAAACACGCAAAATAGGGCTAACAAAAACCAGACCATGAGAGCAACGAAAGAAAAGGAAATCCAGACAAAAACTGTCACTACGTTCCGTAGTGCAACAGAGGGATTATCATACTCACAAGCAGAAAGACAACGATTATCTGGGCGTTCAGATCAAAATGTTGGAATTCAACGAGCTACGACAATAATGCAAAACACCTTAAAGCTATTGTCAATCGCATCTCTAAAATTGAAGAAAATATAAAGATTCTAAACAAACGACGAGTTAATCTTGAACATCCGCAGTTAGCTATCAATCAAAAATTAACCAGATTTGTAAAAAAAAGTTACTTTATCTGATCCCTTACTCAACAACAAAAACTTAACAAAACTCTTAGAATACTAACCTGGAATGCTAATGGGCTTCTACAACATATTCCAGAGCCTTAAATTTTTTTAATGCAAAAAAGAACTGTTTTCATACAGGCAAATACTTAAACCTGTGTAGACCTATGCATAATATAAATACACATAGTACTATCATCATAAGAAAAAAAACAGGTTACCCATTGATGTTCCAGATGTCGGGTCGATATTATATCGTCAACATTTAGTATAAATATATGACATTTAGGCGATTATACATATACAAATATTTTGATTATTTTAAAACGATATCAGTAGCGAAATCTAGCACGTCAATGGGCTAACTACAATGACAGTACTATGTGTATTTATATTATGACATATAGTATCCAACTCTGGAGATGCACAAAGGTTACACAAACGTTCCAGAAAAAAATACTGTCAATACGAATTGGTTTATTAAAAACGATAATCTACAAAGGGATCTAAAGATGCAAACCGTCAACAAAGAAATCAAAAAAAAATGCCAAAAAATATATCCAAGCGCTTACAACTTCATGAAAACACCGATATCTAACATACTGTTAACGACTTCGACCGTGCAGGTGCAAGGCGGCTTAGGAGATCGAAGCTGCTTGATTTAATTCCTCAGGACTGAAAGTTGCTGATGTAGCCGGAAGAGCTTAGCTCACCAGGAATACCTACTGTGTTATAGGCCAACTAACAGAAAATTCAAGTGAGAATACCTGCATCAATAAACAGACTAATATTGTGCCTAATATTGGCAACCATGGTCACTGGTTGCAAAGCTTATGTCGTTTTCTTTCATTTGTTCTCATTTTTGATCGATTGGGCTGGTTTAGATATTTGTAATAGTGGCTTGGGGTATTTTCAACGTGGATTTTCTCACTTAAGTATTTCTCAATCAACGTTTTGGGAATTTCAAGATCTGATATCAATCAATCTCTTTATTTAGACCAGGACTGGATACGTAACCGGAATTAGGTCTAGATTGGGACTTATTTCTATATTTGAATCCAGATCTAGTTAAATTCCAGTTTTGGATTTACTTTTGGCTCTAGAACCGGATAAGTCGCTGCGTTTGGATTTGGTTTGGTTCCTGTTCCACTTGTGGTTTTGATTTTTAAAAAAGTGGAACTGGCACCATATCCGAAGAGACAACATAATATGCTTAATTGGTCTATTACCTGCAATATTTTGGACTCTAAATTCAATTTAGCATTTTATTCGAGAAATTTTTGTTCTATTAAAATTTTTATTTTTCATCCTGTCCCGAATACAGCAAGGAGGCTAAACGATGTTTACCAGGAAAAACAGTAGTTTCCCTTCAGTACTTCAGAACATTAATCGGTAATAATCGAAAAGGTTCACATTGTTTGGGTCAAAAAAGCATCAAGTAAAGCAATTTCTAAATGTGTTCTCTGTCACGGGGACAGAATTAATCCCTTTGTTAGTTGAGCGAGCAGAGGATTTTGATGAATTGTAGGAAGCTTTGATGTCAAATCCATGGATTTGACACATCTAAAAAATATTGAATAAAATATAAATCTCACCTTTGAGAAAGTAATAACCCTACACACCAAAATAGAAGCCATTCTGAATCCAAGACCGCTGTATCAATGTATTTGATGTTAATTTTGAAGTTCTTATGCCTGAACTTCGATTATTTAATCGGATCAAGTTTAACTTTTATACCAGAGAAGTATTTTATCGAAATTGATTTTCAAGATTTATATAGCAAAAATTTGAAAAATTCAAACAGAAATTTTGAACCAATTGATGTAGTGAATAAAAAGATTTTGAGTTTTATAGGTAAGATGAGGTTTAACATCAGAAGTGAGCAATTGATAAATACATAAGGTGCAAAATTTGATCATACAGTTACGATAGTACATAAAGTTAAAAAAAAAGTACAATTAAAAGATAATTGGTAGATGTGGGGTACATTAGGGTCCCAGTCCTTCAAAATAAATATAACATTATCTATTTAATGAACATTGACAACATTGATTTATGTTAGTCTATTTCAAATAATTCGTTTCACACCAGTCATTTTAAAGCCTATATTTATTTGCCAAATTCATCTCGTTTTTCAATTAACATTTTAATGTTTTTTTTTTTTGCTAAATCCTCTCCAACCAACATATTCCAACATAATTTTCCATTCAATCAGCAACACGATAACAATTTTGCTGTTTTTATTTTTTCGGTCTATGTAAAATGGTAAAATGGTAAAAAATAATATTTAAATTATTTCCTACACAATTTTTTACAATTTTCGGGGTTATATTACGTGTAGTCGAGTACTGTTTTGTATATTGGTATATAGGCTATACGTATAGATTTTCATTTTCCGTACAAATGAAACAAAAATAAATTTTATCTCGTTATACGTTTTCCAAAAAAAAAAAAAATAAAAAATTATGAAAATCTAAAAAAATTGAAATAATTGAATGTTCAATGAAATTTTATCAATCAGATAACAGATTTTTTTTGTGCTGTTTTTGTGGATGCTGCGTAAAGGTTATAAAGTTTGTTTTTCATTTCATTGCAAGTGTACAAAAAATCAACAAAATTCACTCTTTGGAAATTAAAGTTGTACGTACAGCTGGATAAAATGTAAAAGTAACTTTAAAGCTTTTATACATTTAATAGAAAACTTTAATATATGAAGTTGACAATGAATAAAATATAAAACTTTCAAAATAATCAATTAGGACCCTCCTTTTCTTGGTTATTTTTCTTACACCAATCAAAGACAAATTCATACACGAAAAATCATCACAAAAGTGGAGAAAAAAATATTTTTATCGAATATCTTTATTTTCGAAAATTTTCCCCACTGTCGAACATGTTTCGAAAAAGGAGAAAACGTAATAATTTTCTCCAGCACAGTAAAAACGTTTTGTTTTTTTTTTCATCATACCATCAGTCGATTTCGATTCGTTCGAAAATGACCATGGCTGGAAATTAATAAGTGTGTTTACATGAAAATATGAAAAAAAAATTTAACGTCACAATACGAATTTATTTTGAGTGGTTTTTTGAGTGATTTTTTTAATTGAAAAGTACTCAAAAAGTGATAGCAGCAATTTTAATGTTAATGATTATTTATCAATTGTGGCGATGGCAGGACTATAATTTTGCTGTTATGAATATATTGTTGAGTGATTTATTTTAGAATGTGTAAACAATTTTGTATTTCGTTCCTGTGGTTGTTTTGAGCCATTTGTCTACGGCTTGTGGATAATAGTTGTTGTTGTTTATTTAGATTTCAATAGTTCGTATGTCAGTGCTGTGAGCCAATTTTTGTAGTGTGAAAACTAATAGGTCGTTACTATTCAGGTTTATTTGGAGTTTTTTTTAGTTTTAAAATGGGAATATCATTTACTGTTACGATACTTAAAAATATTCTAGTTCAAAAATCGATTTATTCATCAGCTAGTAATGGAACTTTTTTAAGCGCAGTGTAAGAAATCTTGTTCGCTTAATATATGGTTTTTAACGTGACAATACGTACCGATTCCTCTTCAACCACGAGATAAGGAGTTTGATATAAAATTTTGATGTCGTTCATCAAGTAAAAGGCAGTGAGTAACTGGCTCAGTCAGAATTCTGCAAATTGATCTGTAGCGGATGGTGCAGCGAGCTATGAGGGAGAAAGTCGACATTTGGAAAGGCGCAGTGGCGTTGTTGGTGACGATGGCTCTTCGGAGTAGAAAACGACTTGTCTTGACTGCTTTTCAGTAGAATATAATTCTTGTATGGAATTACCTCTATAAGAATTTTGATTTAATTTTATTCTAATGCCGTAGCTGTTGCATCAGCATTATCACACTCATCATTTAAAATAATTTGAATTTCTTGCGGTTAATTAATTTTCAAAGGTCATATGAATTGTTATATTTTACAAATACGTTAGATGAATGATTATACATCTCGATCACCTCGCATAGTTTTCTCAAAAGAGCTTAGCAGTGTTTCTTATCCTGAAACATGAACACAATTTTTTTTAGATCTACTGCCGGTTGTTATCATATTGAGCCCACATCATATCACTGGAAGTCGTATTTTCGCTCGCACAAACTGATGTACCTTATTAAATTTTTTCTTTGTGTTGTCCACAAAATCTTGGCCACATTAAGCTGCTGTTGGAACCATTCCAAACATAAAGTACCCTAGCAGCGGTAAATTATTACCATAAATTATTTTTGCTAGTGTCACTTCTGTTGTATTGTGCACCCCCTTTTGATGAGCCATTAGGCACAAGGTCAAACAATCTTCCAGTACCATTTGCGCTGGATTTTCTCCGAATTCTTCACAATGTATTATTTCAATATGGCATCAAATTCCTTCACCAAGCCTTCTCATTGTGAATGCATAGGTGTCGCTAGTGTTTTATTTATGCTCAGCATTTGATATACCGCTTAATATTTATATAACTCAAAATACCGTCCCTGATTCGAATGAACCTCACTCATCACTGATCCGAATGAAACGATAACTGCCGTATTGTATTCCGACTTATACGAAAGTAATACTATTGACACTATTCAATTACTGCTGACTGTCAACATTCCGACCAGTATAATATTCCTTGTTTTTTTGGCTTTTATTGATTCCTAGATGGGCGCCACTAATACCTCCATTGTCTTTCTCTTATATTTAAGCATTCTGACTTCAGTCTGCGATTGCAATCAATTCTGGTCGACGAACTTTCCTTTGGATTTAATTATTACTGTTAATTTCGAGTCTTTCATTTGCTCCTTTCTATTTTTCTACAGGCTCTCGAATTTGTACCAACAACGTCTCCTCATTATCTTTAGTTGATAGATTTCATGGTTTAAATACTTTTTTTTAGTTCTATCTCTTTCAATCGGTCGAAAATCATCATTCTTTTAGTAGTCACAATCCCACCGTTGTCTCCAATTGTTACGTTTTAGCATATTTACTGTTTAAATCACTAGACTGTGAATAAATTGAATCTATTTATACTGTCCACAAATAAATACGCAATACACAACCATTTTTACTTCAAACATTGCTAAATTTCAACCACAATAATTTACTTCTTGTATCATTTTTATTTTAACTAGATCAGCTGCTTGACGCTGGTGAAGGCTATTAATATTTTATCTTTCACGTTTAAAATGTAACTCATCTCCACGCAATACTCAGCTTATTATATACCAATAATACAGTTAACTCGAATATTCAATTGTTTTTATTCTACTCTTCGAGATTTATATACGCTATTTTTGTTTTTTAGTTTATAAAACGTATTTGCTCAATGTTAACTGATGCTTATACTAATTCATAGATGTCTCTATGTATAACTCTTGAAAAGTCGTAACAATTTGTAATACCATGTTTATTATTTTTCTTTTTATGTTGCATGGCTTAAATGCAGTTTTTTCTGGAGCCAAAGCTCACACAACTTTTTTTTTTAGGTAGCTTAACGGCCATTGCCAGCCAAATTTAGGCCATTGCCAGCCAAATTGAGGACACGCGACTATAAGTTTACTTTAAATATCCAATGTGAATCTGCAGCTTGCATTGGTCTAGCTATCTTAAATTGGCGATGGTATGGCCCTTGGATTTTGCACTCTAACATAGTTGTGTTTAGTATTAAACCTGATCGCAATCAAGTAAAAAATCTCTCGTTATATCGCTCCATCGTTGACGTAAACCAAATGCTGACAAGCTGAAGATATATATTGAATTCCTTAGATCGTCATACACCCTCATCCAATGCAGCAGTCAAGATAATTGCTGAATATGCCAATCAAGGCATCACACTCTTCTCGTAAAATCGCCGACTTTGAACAACTCAAATCAGAGTACTCCGTTAAATACGCGCTTGCAAGCAAATGTAAATTTGTATTTTTCGCCATCGCTTAGGCCAACATTATAGACAGTCAAGGGCTAAGAAACACGGCTCGAGCAATTCTTGATCTAGAATCCCAACTGAATTTTATAACGGGTGCACTATCCAAACGAATCGGTTACGTAATATCTGAATATAAGTGGTATCGGAGGCATTCTGGCTAAATCTACTCGATGAAGCTCTTTTTGATGTTCGATTTCGCTTAAATAAATTTTCATTTCAAATTCAAGCGGATATTATAAGCAAAATCTCCAAATATCACCCTTTTATTCTTTGCTGTATTTTCAGTTGGCCAGTCCTAGCCAAAATTAAACTCGCAGATCCACAGTTTTTCAGATCACAGACCATTGATGTTCTTCTAGGAGCAGAAGTATAGAAGTATTTTGTCAACTACAACCGGTATGTCAAATTAAATTAGGGAAGGAATTACAGATTCTGTAAAACACAGTATTAGAATGGGCCGTGTTTGGAAGTACAACAGCGTCATCAATCTCTAGATGCGGTAATGTGGTATCAATTAGTTATGATTCCCAACGTCTTGATGAATTATTGGAAATACTTTGAGAGAGTGGTCAATGAGAGACTCCTAATTTTCAGGACACAAGTTGGGAAGGTTTACGGTCAGGCTACGATTTTTTAATACTCCTTCCGTTAAGAAAGAGAAAAAATGACTTATGAACTTAGAGAGCAAACTGGAGCGAGACGATGATATTCGTTCCGCCTACAGTCAATTTATGGCCTAGTATCATCAGTTGGGCAATATGGAATTGATGGAAAAAATTGGAAGAATCAAATTTTTGTCTGCCTCATAAGTCTGATTCATCCTCTAACCAACTAAGAGTGTTCGACGGCTCAGCAAAGTCGTCAACAGAAATTTTTTTAATATCATTTTAATAACTGGGCCTGTGGTGTAAACCAAACTATTTTCTATATTAATTCGGTTTAGTGCAGACATTTGCAAAATGTACTGTCAATTAAATCTTCACCCGAGCGCCAAAGATAAAATACTTCGTATTGGTAGACGTCTGAAATTTTCATCTTTATCATATACATCCAGACATGCTGTATTCTGGCCCAACCAAAGGTTCGTTTTCGCGTTAATAAGACATTTACATATTAAATAGTTGCATGTTGGATCACAAAGTTTATTAACAGTAGTCCTACAATCACATTGGCCTATCAACGGAAAACAGCTTGCGAAGAAAGTGTGCAAAGAATGTGTCTTGTTCGGACGCGCTAGTCCAAGTTTATTACATTAGAGAATGGTTGACTTACCCGTTGAGCACATAAATATAGCTCCACCATTTTATGATATGGGGGTTGACTTTACTGGACCATTATACAAACATCATCACATTCGTGGCAAGGCACCTACGTAACCATATTTGGCAGTCTCTGTATGTCTTGCCACTAACGTGGTTCATCTTGAACTATCATCAGATTTAACAATAGCTGCATTTATGGGAACAATACGTAGATTTATTGCCACAAGAGGATTGTGCTGTAATATTTTCTCAGCATATGGCATAAACTTTGTGGATGCTAATTCACAACTAAATGAACTACACCGTTCAATAAAATCTAATAAACTTCTTACTGCATTGTCTCAGCTATTTAACAAAGATCAAATTAAGTGGAACTTTGCTCCACTTCACATAATTTTAGTAAACTTAATGAAGCAGTACTTAAATCCACTAAGTACCACATTCGTCAAATGATGGGAAACGTCATGTTGAGTTATGAGGAACTCAACACTCTCATCAAACAGGTTGTTACACCTCTTAAAACAGATTATAACGTTCAAGTTTTAAAACAATGACATTTCCTCATTAGTTGCCCATTGTCATTATAAAGAAAGACAACCTTCCACGATTAAAATGGCAGATAATTACTCAACATCCTGGAGCTGACGGATTACTTTGAGATGTGTCAGTAAAAACTGCATCAGGAATTCTTAAGCGGGCAATTACGAGCATTTTTCTACTTCCAACTTCTCTACATTGGCGAGTGAGGATGTGAACCACCACCAAAAAAGACTTTATAAAAAGGCATGTCCGACCAAGGGTTAACAATTATTTTTTTTTATTTTTTTATGTATTTGGTCGTATTCATGATATGTTGCCCGATGCACATTTTTTCTTGTTGTTGTTTTATTTTAACGTTATGGTAAGATTTTTTATGATCAAGCAGTCTTGTTGCTAGTCTTGACTGAGCGTGATAATTGTCAATAAGTCGTGATAATAAAATATGTGCAATTAAATAAAAACTAATAACTTAACAAAAACTAGTAAAATATTGATGTTTTTTAGTTTGATTCGAACGGGAGGTATAAAGCTCCAACTTGTTTTTGTTTGGTAACATATCTTTCGAGTTAGGAACTTCAAAAGTTGCATTGTTCCGTGTACTTGCAGGCCCAATATTTTTAGTTTTGCTAATCTCATTATAATGCTTCAATTAAAATTTATTGATCGCCCACTATTGCTATTTGCAAGATGAATTTTTTAAGATCTTCATCTTTAATTTATTTCATCAAAAAGTAAAGACTTATATACTAAAAAAGCTTCTTCACTTTAAATCATTTTCAATTCACTAGACATACAGTGTAATAGAAATAGAATCCAATTAAGTAAAATGAAAACGCAATTTGAAAATAACACTATACAAAAGTCAACATATCATTCTCACACAGCCAATATAATTTATCACGTCTAACACCTTAGCGTTTAACATTAATTTCAGCTGTTCAGACTCTACGACCATTTTTATGTATATAAAACACAAAAAGTGTATATACGTTTTGTACTAAAGGCAAAAGAATTTTCTACTCTTTTTCTACCTACGACTCATCCTTATTTGCTCACACCCTACACACCATATATTCTATATATGTATGTGCACAACAAAAGTTTTTTTTTTTTTTCATTCGCCCTTACTTAAAGATGGCAATTAAATTTGATACATGACCACGTAAAAAATTTTCGTTCTATTCATTATGAAATGATATTCTTTAAGCTTTTGTTGTGTGTTTTGTGCTTACATGGTGTTTAACAGTTTTCGGGTGGGAAAAACACATTGAGTACTATTGTTGTTGTTTTGCTAACTGTCATAATATACAGTGTAATTGAAAAAAAAGGTATATAAATCTCAAAACAAACGAAAATAATTTAAGTGTTTGAAGAAGAGGAAAACTACATGGAAAAGATTCAACAAACTCATGATGAGAATTGAAAATGTATATATTTTACTTTATTTTATTGTGCAAGTTTTTTTTTCATCTGGTGTAAGCAAATTAAAATTTAAAATGGTTCAGTAATAAAACGAACACCAAAAAATTATAATTGAATGATTTTTTGAGGTGTGCACTGCTTCTAGTGCGTCAAATAAAATTAGTAGTGGCTAAATAATAATAGTTTACCAACGATTGTAACGAGTGGTGTACCAAGTTTATCCAAAAGTTAGTGAGGTATGTTCCACTATAAATGACAAGTCTATACTCTAACTTTGAGTTGAATAAACCATAATTATAACTTTGTATACAGCGTCTACCGGACAGATAGAACTTTATAAATACAATTTCCTAAGAGTCATGTTTAAATATTTTTTTTTTATTTTTTTTTACCCAAATATTTAAAATCTTCAACGAATTGTATTATGTAACCATCTGGGGAATCAACATGCACAAAACACTCTTCTATATGATAAAATTCGTTAAACTCCCGCGAGCCTCTTTAACCTATACACTGAATAACATATCACGGGATTTTTTACTTAAAATCTTTTAATGATTTGGCCAAATCACTATTCATTTTTTATTCTAGGATGTCGATGAAGCCAAGTGAAAAGCAAAGTTCACAACTTTTACAAAAATAATAACAACAAAAAACGAATTTATATAAATTAAAAAACGTATATAGGACCCAAGATGGATCCTTGAAAAACATCGGATCGAATTTTTTCTAGTTCAATGGAATAGCCCTCAAATAATACTAGCTAAATCACAACTACTAATACCAAAAAGATTCTCATAATATCATGACTTAACGAAGTAAATACTCAAACTGCATTTCTGTTAACTGAATTGTAGCAATCCCTCAGGTGCTTATTTAAAGAATTTTTTTTTAAATAAGCACCTGAGAGATCGCTGACCAATTTATTTTTAATTTGACTAAGAATAATTCTCCAATATGAACAGGGTATAACTCATTTAAGTACATTTTTTGCATTTTTTTTAACAAGAGCTATAGAAGTGGCAAAATTGAACGAGCATAACTTACAACAAGTGACACTCGAAAATTAATTAACTGGCAAACAAGAATTGAAAAATTCAAAATAGAAATGCTTTTGCATTCAATCATGAAGAGCTTTCGGTCCAGTTCGAGAAAATGTATACCAATTACAAAAAGTATAGCTCACAAAAGAAATCAAAAACTTATCGCATCAACCAAATAGAACAGTAAAAGGAGGTTTATACCAAATTTCAACAAACTGATGACAAAATAAAAGAACTAAAAAATTTTAACTTAGAGTACCCGTTCAAAAAACAAGACGTGTAGTAGAAACGTAAAACGAATTTATTACTACACTGAAAAAAAAATTCAATGTACTCAGTTTATAAAATTTTGTTCATGAAAATTACATTGAATCAATAAATTGTTTTATTAATATTACGAATTTTTTATTAACTAAGTTTATAAGCTTGTAACCTGTTAATTAATACTATAACTTGCCGTACATAAAATTTTACTGATTTTTAAATCACTAGATGTTCGTCAGTACGTAATTTCAATCAACTTTTGTTATTAACTTATAACACAATACATAATTTGTTTCAAAAACATTTTTGTTGTTAAATTTAGAAACGACTAAATTTTTCTTAGTATATAATTAGTATATATTTTTCAAAAATACTCTTATGAATATTATTTCTGATTTTTGGAACATAAATATATTTCATCTTGGCCATTTCGACATAACGTTAATAAAACGACAACCGATGTATAATAAAAATATGTTGAGGTTTCTGTACATCAAATTAATTTTTAATTTATCATCAAATATTATTACCTATAGAATAGAAAAATTTCCTCGATCCACAAAAATATTTATCTTGGCTCAGTCTTTCAACTTCATGTATGAAATAGAATAATTCTAAGAATAGAATTAGTCAATCAAAATTTGGTCGTTACGTATAGTTAAGTTCAACATCCCAAGTTAAGTTAATGGTGTTTGTCCAACCAAAAAATTTATTGAAAAATGAAAATTTGCATCCATTTTTTATATTTTATTTTAAAAATCAATAAACTAAGTTAATAATATTAATTAGGCTAAGTTGATTATTATTATAAATAAAGTTACTATTTTATAAAGAAGGTTATAAAAATCATTAATTGATTAATTGAATTGTTAAATTCGTAATCAAAATTATCAAAGTATAACTTTTTTTCGTTGAATCAATGTAACCAGTTAATAGGTTACACATTTTTGTTTTATCTTTACTACTTTTTACTCTATATTGTGTAGTTAATATTTTAGTCATAAAGGAGTGGTTCCCGAGTAAACATTTAAAAAAATAAAATATTTTGATTTTAATTTTTTTATGTTTTAATTAAAAAATTGTGTTGTGATTAAAATCTAACAAGGTAGGTATGTATTATCATATAGTATCATATACATATACATTTTGAATATCCATAATAAGTGAAAAAGTAAAACTAAATTTTAGTGTTCAATAGTGTATATGTTATATGAATAATTTTAGAAGAAAACTAATTTTTTTTTGTTTCTTTAACTATTTTATAAAATACCAAGTTGCAGGTACTCAACCAAATGCAGACATTGATCATTGGAATTTAAACATTTATTGACGAAAGAGATGGAGGCAAGCTTATACTATGCGCAAGCTTATACACAGACTATGCCAAATTTCATCTTCAAGTTTGACATGTTTGAAATGTTAAAAACTGGCTGGCTAAAAAAAATCGCGGATGGTTACTAATTGGTATGTTATTAAATGTTTAGAAGCAATGGGGGTTTAAGTTGCTGATCTTTGTAAATTTATTTTTTTCAGACTGACGTAATATGATTGTATAATAATTAGTAGAAGGGCATGCTAGAAAAATGTGAGGGATGCATCATGAAACTCTCACATACAGATAGGAGTTTAAAAGACAAAAGCATTCTTCCTTGGTTGCAGCAGCTTCAAAATAACGCTTATATTTATGAAAATAGTAAGTAAATCCAAAATTAAAACATTTTTAAAACTTTAAGACTAAAATTTTTATATAAATAAAATTAAAAATTACTCTAAATTACGTTTGTTTGATCTTAATGCATTTGAATGTTTTAAAAACAGTTTTTATTAAACATCATGGCCTTTTAAAATAAAATAACAATCGATAGTTAGAATAACGTATTATATAAATTTCATTCACAGATAGTCAAAATGATACAACATGGTGATACAATGTTACAGTGCCAAAGTAAAAAATTTTGACCAAGCTCAACTTTCAAAAAAAAAAAACAACAGCGTATAAGAATGTTTTGTGAACTTTGACGACTTCCAGTACGTTTTTTAGCAATTTATACTTGCCATGATTATTTGTATCAACAATGCTCAACACTTTAATTTGGAATATCCTGTTGCGGCAAAAAACTTCTAACTGCCTATAACGAAGTTATTTTTGGAATCAAAAATAATAAAACTACCACGAGAAAATTTTGTTGATTACAATAATAAATAATTTAAGAGATTTATATGTAAATACTTAGGTTTGTTTTAGAGAATTTTAAAAACAATATGAATTTTTTAGATCATATTTATAAAATTTTGAACTTTTTTAAAATCAAAATGTTAATATGTAATTTTGTGTATCAATCACGATTTTTTTTAATTTCTTCATCTTACTATTGATAAAAATTAAATGTATTATCATAATTATATAAAAACCTAAAAATTTGGTTTGACACAAAATAAATTATTGTAAAAAAAATAATTTGTATTTTATTTAACTTTACTATTTTTTTTTAACCTGATAAATTAGTTTCATTGAAATAATGAACCTGTTAGTTCCATGCATAGATTCAATTACGAAAGTTAATAAATTCAATAACTATTGTTTAGCAAATGGTAACCAGAGTTGATTAAATCAATTAAATTTGTTAGTATTGGTAATAAAGAAAGTTTATCAAGTTGTAACAGAGATTAATGAAATTAATAAAGAATATTAATGATATCAATTAAAGTATACATTGGTTAAATATAACAAAAGTTAATGAAATTCATAAAAAAATAATAATAATAATTATTTAGTTTATTGATATTTCATCAACGTTTTAAAAAACATTTACATGGATTTCATTAATAACTTTATAAAGTTATAACTTTTTCTATCAACTTATAACCTTTTATTTATTGTGACAATTAACTACTGAATTGGTGCAAAGTTGTTAACAAAGTTAAATGAATCAATGTAGTTTTTTATTGATTTTGTGTACCTTTTTTTTCAGTGTACATTGCGTGGAAAATTAAACATCGACCTACCACTTACACTGACCAAATAGAGCTAACGCCATACGCAGCATCACCATAACATTTAATGCTCAACGCAGTAAAAAAATATCTGACATCCATTCTACCAACACAGATGCAAATGATAAAATGTCAAGCTATTCGGATAAGAAACCTCTACAAAAACAGAAGCCAGAAACCTGGTAATAACTGGGTCAAAACCGGCAATGGAGCTCTCACTGAGAGCAATTCATTAAAATACCCAGATAAGTGATACCCATAAAATAAACTTTATCTAAAAGGTCATGGAAGGGTGATGCAGCCAAACTAATCAACCATCACCATCGAACAGCAGAAAATCACCAAGCCGCTTGGGAAATTATGAACAGCAGAAACAACAACAGACGACTGCTGATTTAAATACGATGCTAAGTCAAGCAAACCAAAAAATAGAACCTGCTGCATCACTAAAAAATCTTCACGAAACAACAATTGAATGTTTGTACGGAATAAAAATTGGACAACGAGTCAAGGCGACTCTATGAGATCGTTTTAGAAAATCCAGGAGAATTCCAGACAACAACGGAATTTTTTGAAACTTTTGGGAAGAAGATTTAACAACAACTTGCATCTGTGTCTACTGCAGATGTGAACATAAAATTAATAAATGCTGAGGATTTAAGAAATTAAATTCTAGCAAAAGATCGCAAATTGTGGTGCTTCATAAATTGTGCAGAAACTGTTTATCAGCAGAATATGAAATGTTTACGACGGATCCAGAAATACTAGGTTCTGGATTAATAATTAATTCTATTAAAATCAAATTTCAGTTAAGTCATGTAAATTTTTCGGACATTTTTAATGCGGAAACAATAAAATTATGCTCGTTTTACAACCGCACATGTTTGGGTCATCAAAAAACGGTCGAGAGGTTCGATCAAATTCTTAAGAGGAGTTATAACTATGCCATTGAAAGGATATCTATTTTTGAATCTCTTTCAAAAAATGAATAATTTTTAATATGATGATGGTTTTGTGAAACTAGGTCAAAGTTTTCATGAGGTCAATGAAGTTCAAAAGTACAGTTACCTTGAAAATAGTTAATATATTATTATATTAAAGCGAGATTATTGCGTGGTGTTCAGCTCTAGCTTGAGCTTATTCCAGCGTTTAGATGTTTCTGCTAGTTTCTGCTCATCATCCCAGTCCTGATTGAGACCCTTAATCTTTTGGTAAATTATTTTGCAAACAATGGTTTAAACAATGGTTTGATCAGACATTTTTGACATTTTCGGCAAAATTTAACGTTTCGAACGTATTAGGTTAAGAAAAGTTAATTCTACTGAATACTCAAAATTATTGTTTTTATCTAATTTATATAAATTTGAAAGATTTGTGTCAATTAAAATGTAAATAAATTAAATGTAACAAAATGGCTTTTACAGGCCATTACTGGCCTGGAACCGATTCAACAGTCTGGTTCCATCGAATTTGATTCTGAGCTTGTTCTTTGTATTGTTCTATCAAAAGTGACCTCTTTGCCTGTTAATTAGTACCTTTCTTCACAGAAATTGCTGGAAAATACGCTTAAGATCAGCTCGCAGAATGTGACTGAGCAGCGTACTCACTATACTTTTATTTCGAGATCAGGAACTTTCATTAAATTCCTGATCTCGTGGTTAAATAATACTCGGTAAGTGCCGTTATCGTCGCGTTTGGGGCCATAAAATAAGCTGATGATTTTTCTCTCGAATGTCAATTTAATTACATCATCTGCATATGCTAGAACATTTTTGAACGGTATAAGGTGTTGTCCTGAGGTATTCCAATTTGACGAAAAATGAATTCTAACATGACATTAAAGAGTAACAGTCCGAGCAAGTGCTCGTCCTTACCCCAGTGCTAATTGCAAAAACTCCTAGTAGCTTGTTCCCAACTTTGACACTACATGGTGACTGAATTACTGCCATTTTGCAAAAATTCACATACTTGTCAGCTATTCCTAGATATCGTAAAGAAATCATAGACTATCCCGATGGATTGAGTAGGTTTTTATAGGCTAGTTGAGATATCTTGTAATATTTAGAAAGAACCATCCTCAACGAAAAAACTTAATTGATTGACTGATTCGGACGAAATCCTCTTTGGTAGTCACCCACAATTTCCTTCGCCAGAGGAGTGATTATTTCCAATATTAAGTAAAACATTACTTTGTATGCTGTGCAAAAGAGAGTTTAAGCGAAATTATCAACCAATGATACCATAAACCCCATAGAAATCGTTTTGTTTTTAGTCTCTGCATGGCCAGTATGAATTCCTCGTGGGATTGGTCCTCTATATGAACATATCCGCAGTTTGTATTAGACAACTTGCACAAAACAGTATTTTACACTGAGAGATATGCGCCTTCCATTTGTCGAGCACTGCATCGATCTTAACACGGAGCTCTATCCTGGTTCTAAAAGGCAGTAGTCCTAGATCCAAAGGTATGTTTGCAGTCAGGTGATTTTTTTACAGAAGTTACAAGAACTGTGATCATTGCCGAGTTGTTGTAATCTTAAGGCTCTAGCCTTCCACGATTCACGCTTTTTCTGTTCAAAAATTTTGTTTAGAAGGTCTCCTAGTACGGACTGTTTATTTCTTCCGTGAGATTGGAAAATGAATTCGCTCTTCTTTATAAGCTTTATTACGTTGCTCGACAGCAAGCCGACACTTCTTATCAAACCAATCAATTTTGGGCTTAACTTTAACCATACAAAGTAGATTGAATGTATGAAACAACTACTAGTGTCGCCTAGGCAGCACCGACAACCGAAGTATTCAATATCTTTCAAAGATTGTCCACGTCATCAGAACGGTGGTTGATTTCCATAAGATTACTGCTAACAAAATTTTGATATTGTGCTTTATCATCCTTGTTTATCATACCTTCACAGTTGAACCGTAAGTTACGTTTTTCTACGATCTCTAACTTGTACGAAAACTGCCATCTTATGTTTGTAGTAACCAATTGATGACCACTGCTTACAAATTTGGCAGCCGATCGATAAAATCTCATATTTTGGATGACCCGAACTCTTCTTTTAGTAATTAACACATGGTAAATTTGACTGTAGGACGTCTTACGAGGGTCTCTCTATGTTTTCAAATTTTATATTATAGAAAATATGTAAATACCTCTCTTCACCACAAAAAAAAAATATTATCGATCGCTTAGGTGTCTGTAACTGGGTCGAGTGTGTCATACCTAACATTTTATAACTCCTTCGGTTTTGTAATATTTAACAAGAGTGTACAGTAGTGCTCGGTATTCCGCGAGTTCTTGGTTAATCCTTGACCTTTCTAGGACCCTATAGTTGATTCGACCTAAAGTTAAGTAAGGTAAAATCGCAACAAATTTTTCTTGGGTTATGAAATTCGATGGCCTTACTGCTGGTTTATTACAGTGATTCCGGTTGTTTAATAGTTCCCCTTATTTTCGACCGCTTTGGCTGTATCATTCAATTCAGCCGATTTACCAATAGGCGGAGTAACCGTCTGAACCGGTTGATCATATTTAGGGGAATCAGACTCTCTAGACCGAATCTGATGTTGATGTAATATACATATCTAATCGGCGGTTTTAAGCACATAGCAATGCAGACTCAAAATGTTAACTTTATGGTTCCAGGGCCCTATATAGTTGAATGATGCATTCAAACGGAAAAGTATAACTTAACAATTTGCGTGAGGAATATATATCGGACTATTTAATGGTGATATACAACGAAACGTCGAAAACAGTCGAAAGTTGTTCCATACATGTAATCCACTTTGATATTGGGTCAATTACTTCCTTCACCAAAATAAAAAAGTCTGCATGAAGTCGATACTCTACACTCATTTAATTCTTGACCACTTTGAGTTTTTGAAATCATTTGCGTTTTCGTTTCAATTATAAACTTCTCACGTTTTGGCAATCTTTCCAATTTCTTCCATATTTGGCCACAACATACAGTTCTTGCTAGAATTTGCATCTCTATGGCTACTGGATGATGTAGTAACTGAAGAACTTGCTTTCGTATCGACAATAGTAAAACAATATAAGTACTCCACACCAGGTATCCAACCTCGATATTGAGCCCCTTAGAATTATAGGCAATTTCTTCATTACATTTGACACTACCTTCGTAAGCACGATGTCCTGCATTGTAACATGTGCCACATTCTCATGACAAATTGGAAAATGTCAAAATAAAGGATGATGATCTACTACTAGGACAACCAAAGAGCGACCAAACAAAAACTTATGGAACTTTGTCACCCCTAAAATTACTGCTTACATCTACTAATTAGCTGCCTAATAGTTTTTTTCGGGTGTCGATAAACTCAGAAAAGATAATTGTAACGATCAATTGCCTTCCTCGGTTGCTTGGCTAAAAACTACTCCCACTACAAAAGAGCTGGCATCACACAGGAGGTAAAGCTCCTAAATTAGATCATAATGGCATAAAAAGTTTTTCGCTTACTCAGTTCCTTTTTGCATCTTCCAAATCCATCGTTTTACCTCCTGGCCTAGTTAAAATTAAAATCAGTTTTTATTAAATTGTAGAATAGCACAAGTTCCGACGACCTCTTTTACAAGAACTGACAGTAAAAATTTACTAAACCCCAAAAAGCCTTAAGTTTTTAGGATTATTTTAATTAATGTGAAAATCATTTGAAGCACTGATTCCACATTCATTGCGTTGACAATCCTTTTGATCTATACCACCTATCAGAATATCATCGGAATAGCAAACAGTTTTTCATCTCCTGAAGAATTCCATTCATTGTTTGCGTAAATATAGTAGGAACACTTGATATACCATATAAGTGAGACGCATACATCTATTCATCCCAAATGAGTTTTAGATTGTAAAAAGTTTCAAAGAATTTTCAACTACTACAAAATTGCTGGTATGCACTAGCAATTTTCTGAGAGACTTGCTAAAACTCAGTTTAAATCCACGTAAATCCAGAAATTTGTATCCTTTTTTAAAACGATCCTAATGAAGCTAACCCATTTGCTATGCTTATCAGAAATTAACACAACCGTCT
This sequence comes from Tipula confusa, assembly GCA_963556175.1. Taxonomy (NCBI): domain Eukaryota; kingdom Metazoa; phylum Arthropoda; class Insecta; order Diptera; family Tipulidae; genus Tipula; species Tipula confusa. The sequence goes on from OY744475.1 coordinate 204,132,645, forward strand.
AGACCATCTTTTCCAGTTATACGTCTACTTTTGGTTTTAACGTGTATGCCACCGAATACGGCTTTTATAATAACGGCTTTACATCTTTTTCCAAGACGGTAGTTGCTTTAAAATGCTTCATGGAATAAGGCACATTTGAAAACACAGATATTTCATTTTTAGATCCAGCAAGCATGATAACACAAAAAACATTTCCAGTATTTTGCTGGACAGAATTTTGGTTGCCTCTTTAAGACTCAAACATTTTTTTTGCTGGATTATAATGTTTTAAAAAAAGTTCAGCAACTTTTTTGTACGTTTTGGTAGCGATGAAATGGGAGTTTAAAAAATGATGACTGTTTGTGTGACATTAGCCAAAGGTGTGTATGGCCTTCAATGCTTGGAACCTTCATAGTAAAAATTTGATGTTATGAGCCATTTCGACTATGGTATCGCGTAATGACTCGAGAGTATCGTGTTGAAATACGAAGCTAGTAACCGTTTAATCGATTATATTAATTTCTAAGTATTCCTTGACGTAGTTGTTACTTTTCAATTTGGTGATACAGATCTAATTTCTACTCTTTCTTTGCCAATCGATCCCGAAAGCTGTAATTTTGTCTGCGTTCTTTTATATCGGTATGGGTGATATGTGCACCCATTATGTTAACTAGGTTTCTACAAATACACGTATATTAAAAATTAATTTGGTGCCGCATATTAATTAAAACTACTCGTTGGTAATATTTATAAATTTTTTCATATATCCTCCCCGAAAAACTTTACGTCTACTACTTTTCAAATGCTGTATTTGTGTGTGCACTGCATTTAATATTGCATGACTATTTCAAATTTAAAAAAAAAAAAAAAAAACTATAAAATTTACAATTTTATTGTTGTTGCTGCTTTTTAACAAAATAATTTTAAAGTTCATAACTAATTTTCATTTGTAGCCACAATACGAAACAAGGAAAAGCACCATCCATATGGAAAACTTTTCATTTTTCCATTAAAAATAAATCGCTTTTGGAATTTATTTTTGCTATTTTATTTTTTTCAGCTCTGTGTGTATCGTACATTTTTGTGTTTTCAAATTGCAAACAATTTTGGTTTTTTGTTGGACAAAAATATTTAAAAAGTGTTGAATACAGGATGAATTTTTGCGTCATGTTATAAAAACATTAATAGTCTTCGTCGCAAAAAAATTATAATTACTATTTATGTTGTTTAATTTACTTGTCCGGTATGTTCGACTGGAGTAGTGTAAAAAATATAAAAAAATTTTTTTTTTGAGATGAAAACACTTTGTAAAGCTCTCAAAATGAATGCAGCGTTTTTATCGTTTTACAGAAGAAAAATTGGAACCGAACAAAATATATGGTGTGACGAAAGTTTAAACATTTTATAAGGTTACAAGATTTCCTTTTTAAGATGCATTATATATTCATGATTTTCTATAATTTTGTAGGAAGCAAAATGGTCTGCTTGCTGAATGAACAGAATACAAGAAATATGGTTTTGATTCGTTTCGTTTTTAAAAATGCAGAAACACATCTCACCAAAGCAATTCTGTTGCTAGTCACACTGAGGTATACAGATTACATCATGCATAAAAATTAGCTGCTAAGACCAAAATTTCTACATTTTTTGCTTAAATTACAAAATCGGAAAAGCCAAAATCTACAGTAGTGGTCTATTGGAAGGTGATTTTCCCAAATTTTTTTACCTTAATTCACTTTTAATTATTTATTCATTATAATTCTTTATTTATATTTACTATAATTATTTATTGTTTTATTTATTCTTGTATAAAATAAACTTTATAACTTTTACATTTATTTATTAATTATTGCTGTCACACACTTGTCCGCGTTTCATGGTTTTTGATTTAGTTGCATATTTTCTAGATCGAATCACTGTAATGTGTGCGTATATACGTACGAACATAAATTGTTCGCGTATTATTACTTGAGACGAGTTGAATTAATTTTTTTTGGAGCAGCTCATAATATCAGTAAATCGACATGAGAAAATGAGATTTTTTGTTGTGATGTAGACAAATTTATGTGTTCGTGTGATTGGTCAACGTTTAGCAGAACACAGTTTACCATACGCGGGTTTTAAGCTGTCTATTGAAATCGACTGCGGTTTGTTTTTGATCGAGACAATAAAGTGCTTTTTCAGTCGACGAACCACTTTGTATGGGCTTTCATACGGGGATTGTAAACCGGTCCAAACTTTATCATCCTTTACGAAAACAAAATCACAATTGTCTAATGGAACAAATTTGTCACTTTGTTTGGATTGACGAGTTGGCGTCGGACTTATCCCTTGCATTACAGTGCGCAGCTGGTCGACAACTGTGTCTTTTGTGGACAAAAGATGGGTTGGAACCTAAGTGTTATGTTAGCTCTGTAAATAATTTAGACTCGATTGGCGTTCCTTGATCGGTAGTTATATTGCTAGGAATGCTAAATCAAGAAACGTAATTGTGTGCTAACATTCCAGCGAGTGCAACGATTGACATAAGCTGGCATATAACAATATCCTTTGGATGGTGAAACTGGTCCCACGAAATTTGATCGTTGGCAGTTTAAACAAGATTGCGCTTATTAGGTCATGTCCTTGTTTATGCTAGGCCTAAAATATCGAGCCGTAATCAATTTACGTGTGGCACGGATACCAGGATGGGAAAGATTGGACAGTTGATTAAAAACGTTGAGGCGTAGAAGCTCTGCAATGTATGGGCGATCGGTGCCTTTTGATGTTTTGCAGTATATTTGCATGTTAGATTTTTTTTTTCGCCATGCGATATTTTCTTGGAGATAAATCCTAGTGGCTTCCAACATTTGTTATTAAGCTGTTGTAGAACTGTTTCAACGGCCGTATTCGATGTATCAGTTGTGACGCTAATATTCGAGACGGTCAACGGAAGAGCCATTAACGTAACGTTAACCAATTCGTCTTAGATAGTGTGAACACGAGTTGGCATTCTAAGGGCCAAGAAAAATTCTTTGGCATTTTGGGCTTTTTTAATAGAGTTTTCATATAAATCGGTTTTAATAGTTTACAAAACCGACAAACTGCTGAATTCGTTTGATTGACATTGGAGCTAGGCACCCTCTAATGGAATAAATACGTTCTTCTGATGGCAAAATACCAACAAGAGTTGGCCAATAAAATAGACCAAAAATGCATTTTTAGCTTTTGATTCGTACATCAAACTACGAAAGGCCTTGGAGAAGTTCTTTAAGATGCAGCTTGTGTTGTCCATTTTTCGATGCCGTTCGAGTAAATTCGACAAGGTCTCCAATCTTGTTCCTTTTTCTTTACCTTACGTAAAGGGAAAATATCCACCATGTCATGAAATTCAATGAATGCTGCTTTGTGGCGCACCGGATCTAGTTTACGTGATACTGGAAAATGTCCTTCAGTAACGATGTGATGCTGTTAGTTTGTGTCCGCTGTTAGAGAAGTGTAATTTTGAGTAGATTACCATAGCTATTGTTGATCGTAAATTGAATCAGTGTAGGCACGTGGCATTGATTGACAGCTGAGTTGCTGAATCCAAGCAGTCGTTTACAATTGAGTCCATTATGAATGTTAGGTTATTTGCCATAGCAAAAATAAATAATCGGTGCGTGATGTTTCGCGATGTGATTTTTGCCGATTCAACCGCAGCTTCTATTCATGTTTGTATCACCGATGCAAATATCACTCGATCGGCACTTCTTTGTGGCATCACCATAAACGTTATCGTTCCAACATACATCATTTGTTTGATGGGCTTTTGATCGTGATTGTGATCGATGATTGTTGGGAAATTGAGATTAGGAGTTCGAACGTGATAATGGGTTTGAGCTTGAATGATAGCGGTGGCGAGATTGGCCATTTTTATTAAAATAACTCCACTCTCTTAAACCACTTCGATCGCGTGTGGTTAGGTTGCGGATCATGACTTCGAGCCTTCTCAATCGTTCATTTTTGGTCTCGCTGCTAAGCTGGGGTTTTGAAATTCATCGGTTTTTCAACACGATGAGTAGCGGGTCCGTAAACACGGTCTGAAAAATCTTAGGGCTTTTAATGTATAGGTGTATTTCGCATTGTCAGTTTTAATCTTTTGCCGTGCGAAAATCTTGTCAGCGAGCGTAAACCATGCGCTTGGTGCATAATTCCATAAAGCTTGCAGTCCAATTGATGATATGCTCTCTGTTCCTTCTAAGGAGGTTTTGTAAATCGATCGTCTAGGTATTCTATAGTTTAAAAAAATTGTAATTATTCATTTTACGAAAATTACTACAGAAACATTATTTTTAAAATTGATTGAATGATTGAGGATCTCCTGCAATTCTGGGCACTACAGAAAGAGTGCAAAACAGAAAGAGTGTATCGAATGTTCGTTATGACAGACTAGAGTCGGTTGCAGACACCCAAGCGATAGATAATTAGTGTTCTTTTTGTGGAGTAAGGAGTGAAAAAGAATGTCAATAATTACAGAGTTGGTCTGGTTTCACGGTAGTCAATATGCAAAATGTTGTTAGCTGATCGTGGCCCCAACGTCCCCAACCATAAAACTCAAGGCTCCTGAGAGCTATTTAACCCGTTAGGCTCACCAATTGTACGTTTAATCAGCACACTTGTGTGACGCTTACCGAAGTCAAATTTACCACTTGTTAAAATGTCAGCCGGCTCCGATATTGGGCTTAATACAAACTTTTACAGAAAGAAATTTCCAAAATCAAAACCATCAAAACTCTAAGAACTTAATAATATCAAACAAAAAATTCCTATAATCGAAAATTCTGGAAAATCGTGATGGTTGTCGTACCAAAGTGTTAAACCACAGATCAAGAACCTCCAAAAACCAAAAAATCAGCATATGACATAGATGTGCACCACTGTGTCATATGTCACGTTGTAAAACGAATGTCGAATGCTGAATCTGATATTTTTTCTTTTAAGGTGAATCCAATTACTGACAAAATCAGCTGGACTAAGCGTAACATCCTTTCAGCCGCATCAAAAGTGTATGGCCCGTTAGGATGGCTTGCACCAACCACAATTCTATTTAAAATGCTATTGCAGAAAGCATGGCAGCTAAAAATCGAGTGGGACGCCAATTTACCCCAGACTATTAAAAACATATGGCAATGTATCAACCAATTGCTACCGGAGTTAGAAACTATCCAGATTCTTCGAAGTATGACAACTATGACAAACTGAAAACACTAGCAACTGCATGTATTTTACGATGCGTTTGAAGCTACGTGTGGTGTATCGACGAGTTGCCAATGAGGCAGGAGAAATCACATCAAACATTATATATGCGACAAGTAAAGTTGCGCCGATCAAACAAATTTCCCTCCCTCGGTTGGAGTTACGTGGAGCTGTACTTTATGAAAAACTTTATGAAATTTTGTTTAAAGTCGCTAGAATATAAAGGGATTAAAATATTCGCATGGATGGATTCAATGACAGTACTGAATTGGTTGTCCAAAAAATTTCATAGGGAACCGAACATCATTCATTCTAGACGTTATTTCACGTAGCAAATGGCAACATATTGAATCGAAATATAATTCGGCTGATGTCATATCTAAGGGTCTAAAACCACAAGCGTTATCTAAATCTCTGCATTGGTGGCATGTTCTACAATGGTTTAGTGAAAATGACAGTAATTGGCCCACTCTCAAACCAGCATCAAAATAAGAGAATGATTCACGACTGGAACACATCAATGAGTTGATATCAGCTAGCAAAGAAGTAAATGATATCGTGCTGGATCTACTCACAAAATTGTCTTCCTGGTTTAAAATCCTCAAAATAACGGTTTCCATATTGAGATTTAGGCGACCCAAAGGAAACATTCAAGAGTACAACAATTCCATCACTCCATCCGAAACCAATAAAGCCGAAGTAATAATATTACGTAACGTCCATTACCATCCAAACATAAATTAACATCACTTGATCCGTTTATAGATACCGACGGGTTGCAATGAGTTTGCGGGCATTTAAGATAATCATCGTCATCGTTCGCGGTGAAACAGCCAGTCATACTGCCAAAAATTCATAGAGTCTACAAACAAATCGTTCATAATATCCATGTCAAACTCTTTTACTTTAAGCATTCCTCGAAATAAATATTGGGTGATACGGGCCCGTTACACCATCAAACAATGTTTATAATCATGCGTAGTATGCATTCGCTATCGAATAAACACCATCAATCAAAAAATTGCCGATTTACCGGCAGCCCGATGCAATCAAAGTCGATCATTTTGGAAAACTGGGTTAGATTATGCCGGACCATTGTACATGAAAGCCAGCCAACGAAAAAATGCTCCAGTTCAAAAAGCTTATGTGGGAGTTTTTGTATGCTTGGCTGTTAAATCAATGCACCTCGTAAAATGTTTAAAAATTTTAAAATTTTACCGCTGTCACCAAATTGTTTTGATCTTAACAAAATTGTATCCTTTTTTTACTTGGCTTGTTCTTCTCATTTTGTCACCGATTCTAAATTCTAAAATTTACTATATTTAAAACCAAATTACTAGAGACAAATGTAAAGCTTAGTGAACCCTAAACGCATTAAATTTGAGATTTCGAAAACACTTTAGAAATCACTTTAAACGTTTTATTACCAAATTTTTAAATGAATTTTGAAAAAAAAGCAACAAAAAAATATAAAATGAGACTTTGTAAGATTTACGAGCATATTATGTTTTTTTTTTAACCACAGATGGATTCATAATACTTTTACATTATGATCCAGCCTAAATGTAATACCATCTGGGCTTGATGATGTTTTATCTATGTATATATATTTATACATATATACGTTAAGAAAATCTAAAATTTTCCCATTTTGTGTCTTTTATTTTTTTTTTGTTTGTTTTAATAGCACAGTATATTCGTTTCTTTTTAAACCATTTTCCCACATCCATACTCTCGCATCATCTCGCATACACAACCAAATTTCATTTTATAATGAATGTATTATAACCGAATAAACGAGCGTATAGTGTTGTGGTATGTTTTAATACAACAATTAACAGATTATTGCTATATATATACTTTCGAATAATTTTTCCATGTTCGTTCAACAAGCATAATATTATGTGTAGTTTTAATTTGAATTTATAATTTTAAAGATGTTGCTATTTTCTATGTACATATACAGATTCAATATTGTGCTTTTATATTGATCAACAACATTTATTATTATAAATTTATTAGGAGACATTTTACAGACATAAAATAAACTCAAATTTGCATAAAATTTCCGTAGGACATAAAACATAATTAAAATTCTATTATCTGTCACAGTCGAACTTCAAACCAAACCAGAAAAAATAAATGACAGAACGAAAGAAATCACCAGTTGATATTTTAATTAAAACTGAATAAATTATGTTCGACAACACAAAAGTGATACACATAACAAAAACAACAACAACAACACAAATACAGAAAACAAATGTGAAAATTTGAATTAAAAAACTTTTTTTTTTTTGTTTTTAAATTTTAAATTGTAAATTTCCATATTGACAAAAGAAGAGATGGAAAATGGCAGGCATACGAAAAATTCCTGTTAGTCATTTTGGTTATTGATGGGAAAGCTTTTAATTAGTTTTTTTTTTAAGTTTAACATTTAAAGTTATTTGTTACCGAATGGATCACACAGTGGTAAAAAGCTGTGAAAAACGTGTAAAAATTTTGTCAAGCTTTATAAACGGATATAAACTGCAAACAATTCGATATTATCACCTAATAATTTCTCTACAAAAAAAAAAAAAAAAAAAAAACAGTCATAAAACCAATTATGGAAATAGGCGGCAACGTACACGAGCATCGTATTATACGCGCTTAAAATAAAATCACTAACTGTTTATTACCCAAATGATGTTATCGTCATAGCTATGTAAGAAGTAGCGCAGATAAGATTGTGAAACTCAAAATGAAAATCATACCCTTCATTTAACGTTCGCAGAGTATTAAAATTTTTTTCTAAACCTTAATTTTACCTGTATAACCACCATCTAATATAAATAAAGACAACGACGAACAAAATACCGTTCAAAGTTTATACAAAAATACGGTACGTAGCAAAACGATAATGGATTCGTTTTAAGTGAATTACAATTTTCAGTTATCTTTGCTACGTTTTTTTTTTATATATATAAAATTTTGAGCAACAAAAAGCTTCAATCTATTTTTGGTTGTAAAGTAAAAAGTACGGTAAGTTGTAAGTATATGTAAAATTAAAATGTACATTTTAAAGTAGAAAAAAAGTTTGATGCGGCTTTTAAATATTCTTCCAAATATTTTTTTGCTTCAGGTTTTTCGATTTTTCTATATTTCGTTTAAAATTTATTTCGAGAAACGGTAAAATAATTAATGATTCTATTAAAATTAGAGACAAAAAGCTTTTATTTTAAATTGACGGTAAAGTTTGTGAATATGAGAAATTAAATACTTGCCAAGTTATGAATTGAATTGATTGATTTGGATTCATTCCTGAAATAGCCGGGACAACTATACACCCGTTTTGACCTGTATACCCGTTTTGAAGGATAGGGCAGGCTAGTTAGATGTATTATTAAGATTGATCTGGTTACAGAATACAGACACCTTGGTGGCCAATAAATCAATACCGGTCTGTACTGACACAGGTATGTAGAAATACTCATGATAGATAAATTATTCGGGATGGTGGTAACAGGGCCATTAACTGCTGCTGAATTGCGGCGTGGTACCTACAACAGACTATACATCGATGAGTAATTAGATGGTCATTACTACTGGCAATTTCGATGGTCAGTAGTAAAAAAAAAACTTCTCGGCTTGACGTTTTTCATTATCGTCTAGGGAATCTACTGTCCGTTGATGAAGTTCTAGTCTTACGTTTCTGATGAATCCAAACAATAATGCTATTATATGAGTCAGTTTTTGAAAGGTTGCTCCGGCTTTGACTAGATTTTGACGTCGCTGCAGGATACTAATCGCGGTTTTATTAACTTGCTTGGATACTCATAGGTGTAGTTAAGAAGGAATTATGAACCAGTAAAGCAAAACTTACCTTCTACTAATTCTTGCTGTAATATGCATCGCGTGGCGCAATTTTATTGATTACGATTTGTACAAGTAAGAATTTTGAAAGTACAATTAGCTATATAAGTTTTCCAAACCTTGGGTGATTTGGATAGCCAATCCAGTGTTTTGGTCGAATCGGTTTATAAATAAATCTTTGGGGGTTGTGCTAAGGTAGTTTAAGCTCGTCATCCCAGCCGCAATTCCTTTTAGCCAAAGAGATAGAAATAAAATGTTTAAGCGAATAGTTACCGGAGTAAGTATACCTAACGGATCAAAAATTCTTGAAGCATCGGAAAGAAACGATCTCTTTGTAAAGTTATTCGTTTTAGTAAATATAAGCGGTAGAAGAACTCGTCTTGGACAGGATCGTACTTTATTCCGAGCACAGATATATAATTGGATTCATCACTTATATCCCAGGACGAAAGTTCTCTATTTTCTTGTGGAACGGTTGTTAATAATATGGGATGGTTCGACGACCATCCCATAGAGTCCTCACACTTAATCAAAGAGATAGTTTCATGCTGTATCTCCAGGGTTGCTTCTAGCGTATCTGCACCAGACATTAGATCGTCCATATAGAAATCGCGTTTCAAAATGCAGGTTCCAGCTGGAAATCAGGTAGCAAACTTATCAGAGGTTCCTCCAATAATCAATCCAAATTTAGTGTTGCGCGCTACTGGAGTTCCATTCATATGGACAATATTTCCATCTCTTAGCGCAAAGCATAGATGTTTACATCCGAGTAAGAGAACCATGTAGCATTGTTTATTGAAGTCGAGGTCAGCTGATTAATTGAAGGGTTTGAAATACACTTTATCATCTTCAATCGATAGCGTCGATATCTTGGAGCAAATAATTAGTATCATATAAGCTTGTGCGCTAAGAATACAGTCATGTTTTATGCAAGATCTGATCCTTAAGTTAGAAAGTTTTTTGGATAATCCAGCTTGATACTCATTTAATGTATCTACTGGTAAGGATGATCTTGTTCTAGGTAATTAATACGGAATTCTGTTACAAAAAAATGAGTTGAACCATATTCTAGGAGCGCTTGGAATTTTGTCCAATATCCAAAATTACCGTCATTTCGTTGATGAATACATTATGAGATTCTGGTTCTAGACGTAGTCATAATACATCTGATGTGCTCATACATATACATATGTGCCTTCCTCGACCAAATCATTTCATATGCCACCACATCTGCAATGTCCGTTACGCTTAAATGAAAATCACAGGTTATATAGCTGTAACAAATTCCAAACAATGGATGTTGAATGCATTATGGATTTTGGGAATCTCATAATGCATCCATTTGCTTAGTTAAAAAGGCCAACAAATCATCTATGGAAGGATATTCGATTTTGGAAGCTTCATATCTTCAAAGTTGTTTAGATTGGTCGTCTAATTTCTCCATTGATAAATAAATTATCCAATAATCACGTTCAATAGAATTTGGACCAAGTGATTTAAGTTCACGAACAGTGGCATCTATATTATCAACGATTTTCATTATGTTGGATGCAGAAGGATTTACACAGAAGGATTCTGTCATACTTCTTCACGAAACGTTTTAAAGTTTCAACATAATTTTCGTCATTAACACGAAAGTGGCAGATGGAAGAGGATCCAGAAAAGGTTGTGGTCCTTAGGATTATATAGAATTCTTAATGTCTTTATATAGTTGTTCATCTCGGTTTGAACCATTTTATTAAATTTAACTCCCTTTGTTTAATAATTGCTATTAGTTCTCGTAATGTAGAATGATTTTTTCTATGGTACCACCTCCGGTCAGCAAGTCGTCTACGTAAAGTCCATTGATATCATTGATGCAGTGGCGAGTTGTGGCACTATTTTGCATTGATTGACGGAGTTGCATTGATTTTTCATTTTAAACAATGAACTTATCGGATAACCAGGTTGTTTATGCTTAGACCACTCCTTGTTCATTTATTGTTTCTAGGAGACCAATTATTATGATTAAACCTTTCGAGCTTTAAACAGTTTATGGAGAACAATGTAAACTGAAATTATGTTCCATTTTCGCGGTTATGATTGTAAGAGGAACGTCAAGCAAGGATACGAAGTTATTGGTGAAAAGTTTTATCGAAGGTTGCATCTGCTATATTTTTATGTATTTATCGAGAAGTTTGTTTCCAGCCAACAAGGCACAGATAATGTCAATGTCTGGTATTTTGAATTTCGGTTTGAGTTTAAAATTTGGCATGTTGTGTCTATAGATCATGAAAGTTATCCGTGAAAAAAATCAGTACAATCCAAGAACAATTGGTGACGATAAAAACTGTAAACAGTTGCATCGTTTTACAGGTTGGAATGTAGAGTATTTGGCACGGCACTTTAATTTCTTTTATATTATAAGGTCATCGATTTATGATATAACTATATATTTGACTCAAAACGGGGTGTTTTTGTGTCTCTTCTCCGATTTTAGTTGTATTAATTGGCAAGTTTTCTATTTCGACTGAATGTATAAAACAAAAATGTTCTTTACTTTTACTTTCCTGAAGAGGTGATCGTGACAGAGCATCAGCATTCCCCATTTTTTCCCTTTTCTTTACTAAATAGTGTATTCATGATCCGTCATAATTTTAAATTTTTGCCCATAAATTTATGGAATATTTTTAATACAAATATTATGGCCAATGCCTCTCGGTGAAGCTGTGAATACTTCTGTTCAGCTGGAGATAAGGTACCCTATGCAAACACCACCGGTTTTTCTTCACCATCTCCCCAATGAGACATAACAGCTTCAACTCTATATGGGCTGTTATCGGTAGCTATGATTATGGTTTCCTTAGGATCATACAGTTCTAACATTTAATTTTCTATTTACACTTGCAAGCTACGTTCAAAGCTTTGGTTACATTCTGGGCTCCATGGGGATACTACATATTTTTTTAATAAATCATATAGACACCTTAATTCACTAGAAAGACCTAAATATAATTGAAGTTGGAGCTTCCACCATAGCTTTAACAATCTCGTCATTTGGTGTTAAATAATCCTTAGAAATTATATGTCCCAAATAACTAATTGATTTATCCAAAATTTTTGTATTTTTCGACATTAATTCTAACATTAAACGACTCAAGACCCTATAAAACCGCCCACTATAATATCATTTAAATAACTATACACTTTTTTTAAACCAAGCAAAATTCTATCCTTAATCGACTAAAAAATTGAATGTGCACTTGATAGTCCAAATGGTAATCTGGTATATTGGAAAATTGGTCCTTTATGAGTATTTATGGTTAAATATTGCCGGGTTAGTTCTTATACTAGGACTTGTTGATAAGCTCCCGAAAAATCAATAACTTAAAAATACTTACAATTTGACAATCCTGCAAAAATGTCCTCAATATTTCGTATTGGATAATAATCAGAGACACAAAATTGATTAATGGTCACACGCCAATCCATGCCTATTCTTATTTTCTTCGTTGGTTTTGACACTATTATAATGAGGCTTAATTACTAGTTTTTACCGGTATTAAAATATTTTCTTGACATAGTCTTTCTAGTTTCCTTTTCACCTTTTCTCTAAGTTTCCCAACAATGGAATTGAAATGTACTTAACTGGATATATGTCGCCTAATATTTTCGAATTTGGAACAAGCACTATCAACCATTCTCTTCCAATTAACGGTCTAAATGGACGCCTTGAATCGATCAACACCATTTTTAAACTGTACCAATGACTTTTAAAACATACTCGAACCTGCAACTTTCCTTCGACCCCTACTGCGACACCTGTAATGGTTAAATATGTTTAAATTACCATGACTAAACTTGGAGCAATAAATATCTTTGTTAATAACTGTAGACCATCTCGTTTCAATCTCAAACTCAATATTATCTTCTTCCACTCTAAGCTCTAAAAGGCTGGCGATACTTGTTGTATGTTGATGACATTTATATTTATTTTCCTCTGTCTGCACATTGTTGATGTAGTATTTTGATGGTCTTGATGGATACCGCTGGTATTCACGAATCTTTGCACTAGATGGGATTCAACTACGACTTTGATTTATTTTTAAAATTGAAAATATAATACCCGTTTCTTCTTCTATGTAAATATTAAACTGTGATATTGTAGCTCCCTTGATTGCATAGAATTTATTTCCCATTTAGCCATTTCCATATTGACAGCTAAATCACAGCTTGCTTGAAATCATATTGCTCATTATATAGTAGCTCCTTTTTTATTTCTGATTTTTTAAGATCTACTATAAATCTATCCGTCAACGTTTCATTAATCAATCGGCTTTGAATTTTAGCGTAATTTTGTAAATCGAAATCCGGAAAATTTCCCAAACTGCAAGACTGCGCAGTGTTTTTAATTTAACATTGTACTCCGCTATGTTTTTGCCTTCACTTTGTATTGCAAGGTTGAACTTATGCCTCTCTGCTTTTTTATTCACCTTTGGCGCAAATTATGCCTTATGCCTTAGTAATACTTCCGATGACTGTTTAAATGTTTTACTATCTGGTTTATCATGTAACATTAACGATTTCGTAACTTTACGAAAATGCATTATGTAAGTTTCCTTACCTAATGCATTTAGAAACAGAAGTTTTTCACTGCTAAATGATTTAAAGTGATTTTGTGGAGCACCAATTTGTATTGAACTGGTCAATTGTGTGTTGACAAGTATGACAAATTTTTTCAAAAAAAAAATATGATAGCATAGGTGAAAGTTTATTTAAGTTCGTTGTTCACCTAAAGCAGTTAAATTCCGAACGTATTTATGGTTGTGCCTTTAGTAGCCGATGATAAAAGGTCGGCTGACAATGGATGGTCAACTGTGCTTATTGACTTGGTTATTAAAAATATAATATGAAAAGTTGTTTATGGCCACTTCAATAGTTAGAATACAGTATACAGTAAAATGAAATAAACTGAGAAGAGTTTTTTGTTGGAAGAACTATGACAACGTTGCCACTTTAAAAACTGTATCAAAGCAACAGACTAATTAGCAAAAAAATTTACGTAAGCTATCATAGAACCATCATAACATATAATATCACAACTTACAATGTTCACACATTACAGCACAGAACAACATACCGAACATAAAGTAAACATGAATAATGTTATCCTTTCAAATTCACACCCTTGTGTCTGTTGTGTATCCTTAAAATAAAATAATAAAAAAACATGAAAGATCAAACATTGGAAAGCTTTCGTTTTGTGTTCTATAAGATTTTTGCTTCAGTTTCTTTTTTCATTTCAACCTTACTGAAGAAATTTTTAGATTTTTTTTTATGTTTTGTTTATCTTATAACTAATCCATTTATTTTAAGTGTCTGAAGTTGTAATACTGTTTTTAAAGAATATTAAATTAAAAAATAATAAAGATGTTAGAAGATTTAATAATTTTTTTTTTACTTTGCAAAATCAAACAATTAAAAAACAATTTTTCTTCGAGGACTTAGGAACATCGAATCCATCTGGTTCATCAAGTGATGGGTCAATTTGCTCCTATAATAATTGAGAAGGTTTATGGGGTACACCATAAAAATTGTGTTTTCAATTTTCGGATTAAGATTACTCGTGTTGATACCAGCAACGTTCTTGTCGTTATGTATTATCAAATTTTCCTTTTTTTGTCGACAAAAGCATAAGCATAAGATAATATATTTTCGACTAACAAAATTATAAAATAAACAAATAGGAAAATAACTTTTTTTAAGAATACGTAAGAAATAACATCAATGTCAACAAGAGGAGGAGGAAACCGCAGAAGAAAGGGAAAATCATAAAAGTTTTTTTTATGGTTTAAGAGAAATTTATTGTTTCTAAATAGAAATGATACCTAGGAGCAATGTAAAGTATTATGTCAAGAAGTAAAATTGAGAAGCTAATCGACCACACGACCAATAAATATTTTTAAATAACTTGGCCAAATATTGCGAATAGCTTAAATAGAAGGTTAAATCTGAGTTTTTGCCATCATTGGTCGTATTAAGTTTAGTTATGGTTTTGTTATGGTAAATTACATTATCTTTTGATCGCACGATAAGATTTTACCGAAATGAGGTATTAGTCATACCTTAAATTATTGTTTTTTTAGAGTGATTTCAAAGAAGTTACTGAACTACTTTTTTTAAACGATTTGAAAAATGTACTTCCTTTCAAATGAGGAAACAATTTATTTGCGTGATCTCGATTTTATATCACGGTTTATACAACATGTATCTGGAAAAAAAATTTGCATAAAGAAGATTAGAGTGAGGATCATTACGATACAAATGACGTGCTTTTTGGTCAAAAAAACAATAGTAGTATTACGTTATTGCATATTGCCAAAACAACTCATCTCAAATCTCCCGACAGTACGTCACTTATATACCAAAATTTCATGTATCTAAAATAATCCGTTTTTCTAGTATTTCATTCTACTTCGTTGCCACATTTGGAGTAGGTATATGACATCACATTTAGATTTGTAATAACCTTGTAGGACCCTTTTCATCCAGGCTGCAACTTTGGCGATAAAACTTTTTTTAGTTAAGGGTTGTGAAGCCATTCCAATTGTCTTTAGTCAAATCCTCTATTATTCGTACTTCATATTAAGCCTTCATCTTATTACTAGAAAATCATATCATCCCTCGCATAAATTGAAATACTTCGTTCAATTCTTCATACATATTGTCCACATACTCCTCGCCACATAAAGCTGCAACCGAAACCGTTCCAAATTTCAAGTTTCCTGGCAGTCACAAGTTACTACCAATTATGAACTTTGCTGGTATAACTTCAATTGTTGCATCGTGCACCGCCGATCAATAGGCCATTAGGAACAAAGGGATCATCCGATCGCAGTTGCGTTGCTTTTTCTGCACTATCTTCGTGATGTACTCCTCCAATGTTGCATTAAATTTCTCCACCATGCTATCTGATTCGTGTTTTATTTATGCCTAGCATTTGCCGTAATATTTCCTAGAATACAACTGATTCGAATTTTTGTCGCTGACCCAAACGAACCTCCATGGGTACCTCAAATCAGCATTCATGATAATCGTTGTCTCTCGATTTGGTATTGGATATACCTCCGGCCATTTGCTGAAAAATTCAATACAACCAGCACACACATATTTATTTCCACTGTCAGTGGTTTGAAACGGTCCTGAAACATCATTCGTGATTATTTCGGATGGTGCGCAACGTTGAATAGCCGCATTGTACCTCGATTTTTTTGAGCGGGGCTTTCATCTGCCATACATTGATTACACTTAATCTTAAAATTTCGCTTTACAGTCGCTCGATACAAAGCGCTACTTGTTCTACCGGGGTTTTAAACTGCAATAACTATCTCAAGTTGCCATTACTCGTTCTTAAATGTAATAAAAGAAATGATTGACGCATTCCGTTACGATCAATAACTCCTTTAGAGTGACTAAATAATTCAATGCAATCACTCGCTCTTGCCCATCGATCTCCTGTGGTAAACACCTCCCATCAATCCATTATTACTTGCATCGGTGTCCACAATAAATATTTTATTCGGTACTGGGTATGCCAATGTACTGGTGCCGTACACAACCTCCTTTAAAGGCATTAAAGTCTCTTCTCATTATTATGATATCCTTCAGATACACTAAGCAGTAGGTATGCCTTCTAGTTTATCCGCAATGTGCCGTCGATTCTTGGTAGGGGATAACTATCTTTTTTTGTTATGGAGTTGAGCTTTTTATAATCGACGCGGTATAATCGAGCTTCAAGGGACTGATTAATAGCCAATGATATTTTCAATTCGATTACCATTATATCCACCTCCGTCTGTTTCATTAATGGCAACCTTTTCGGTGCCTGGCGTATTGGCATCTCCAATCCTGTCTCGATCCGTTGTTTATTCATATTTATTCTGTTGCTATTTTCTAAAGTACTATACAGAAAATAGGCACATTTTTTCCCAGTAACGCTTTCGTTTGTTTCTGTTTCGGTGTTAGATGTTCTATCCATGTCTGCGTCAAATCTTTAACTGTTTTTTTGCTCTCGTTGTTCCTTTGCTTATACACTCGGATTCAATGTTTCACACAATGTTTCACTCATTTTCTGATAATAACCTTTTTCTTGATGAACCGCTCTTTTACCAGTAGCTAATTGTAATCTTAATCTTCGAACTTTCTGGCTCCCGTTTGCTATTTTGTCAATGTGCACGATTATTATTGTTGACTCCGTCGTTACTTGCTTCTTTTTCTTAGCCCTTCTCTCAACGATTCGCGATGAGGCTCGTGATCATTTTCGTCGCCATTCTGCAATCTCTGTATATGTACCCTGATTTGTCACAACCCAAGCATTTGATCTGTCTATTAACATCTTTAAATTTCATTGTCGAGTAGGTGCTGTCTCTTTTCATCGCTGATTCATTTGTCTCAATTTCCCGTATTGTCATTGCCGTATTGTCAAGCGATGGTCTCTGTAAACGTAACTTTTGGCGACAACTCTACAAGTTCTTCTGGTCTCGACACCTCGTACACCATCAATGAATGAATCGTCTTTGATTCTCTCCGTGTAGTCTGGAGCAATTTGGAATATCCTAGATGAACCAACTTCTCGATATCTGCCGCATACTGCTTTAGTGATTCCCCAATCTTTTAATATTGATCCCTTTATTTTATTGTTAAGCTGGCCTCAACCGGATATGATGACATATTTGGAGCGTAAACGCACTTTGTCAAAAACTTTTTTTTTTATTATTCATTCACTCGATCCTCTTGAAAGGTATTTACTCTCTAAAGGTAAACAACTGTCCAATCTTGTTTCAGAAACTTGTGTATGCAAAAGGATTCGTTTCTACTGTGGGGTTATTATTTGATCCTAAATGAGATCTTATAAAAACTTAGATCTGAGCCATTTAAAACTTAAATCTGAGTTGCCTGTTCCTCATTTTCCTTGGCATTTCCTATATCTACACAACTTCCAGATTTTTTTCCATCCCACTCTACTTGGCTACGAATATTTATTTCATTAAAAAACTGATTGCAAAAGACATTTTGGTTTTTAACTCGTTCATTGTTCACAAGCAGACGCAGGGTATGGAATGATTCATCAGTAAAACCGACTTTTCCATTTACGCACTTTTCCATTAACCATTCGGCAATAGTCTTCACATGCGGAATTTGATGGTTAAAATTTTTGCGCACATATTCATATCCTTTTGGCGAATATAAATTTAGATTTATCGCAAATGACCTTATTTCATTTGAATATTTTTTTGGATCTGCCAAACCTTTAGATTGTCAGAGTTTTCGTTTTAGAAGTTCTTTAATAGGCCGCGATATAGTTAACAAATTAACCATATGCTCCTCCTGAATTAAATTTTTCTTTCAAAGGTCTTCTAACAACGACTCTAAATTAGATATATTTCTATTTCACCAAATAATTTGCTGGCTTAACTGGTTCCTGTCTAGTTTAATTTTCTGATATTTCAATTTTAATTTACGACGAATTTTTTTATTTTTTTTTGGTGAGGAAGAATCTCCTGACGTTGATGTTTTTAAGGAGTTCTTGAGTTATTTTTTAAAAAGGCTGCAATTAGTAGTAATTATATATAGAACAAATTTTTAAAATTACTAGTATACACAACAAAACCTACTTTTGCATGTTTAAATATTTTTAACTTTCTTGGATTCGATTTGTCCATGTTTTCAATTACTTGAGAAGATTCTTTGGAGCTTAAATCGGTCGAGTTAATTTTTAATTGAAAATTTTCATTTTCATCTCGGTATATCGGGAATCATTTTGCTAATTGAAGACGATGAACTACTAAAAATTTATTCTTGCATACCACCATTCGGTAACAAGTACTTTGGTCTTACAAATTTTAATTTGTCAAATTTATATCAATTTTTAATAACGGTTCCCGTTCTGCTCTAGATGCAAGTATTGTAGGAATTGCATCTCGACTAAAATATTTCCAAGTTCCTCTTATTCAAATGTATGTGGACTTGAAGTGGTCCGAACATGTTCGGAACGTATTTCTCATATTCTTTAATTTGATTGTTGTAAGCCATTCTTTTCGCAAAATAGTACTGCATACGAAAATATAAGCTAATCCTACCCGCCCGTATACATATGATTTAACTGAGGATACTATAATCTACTTTAATTTAGTACAGGTAATTTGCGGTTTGTAAACAAATCAAAAAAATAAACATTAGATTATAACGACTCTTCGGTTTCACATATTCCAACCATTTAAACACTAATAAAATGTGTATAATAAAGTAATCACTTCCATCCATTCATCTCATCACAATCACATTAAATCAACAAGTACCCACAAACAATATAATAAATATATACTATATATATTCACACACACATAACAAAAAAGAACCTAAATGATACATAAAAGACATTGCTACAACAGATTTTTCACCAACCCACAAAAAAGCATAAAAATTCTTTGTATAACATCCGCACAGTAAAAAAAAAATAAAAATACAACAACAGGTTGTGGTTAAATAGGAATTTTCTTTTATTTTTTGCGTTTTGTATATTATGTTGCTTGTCGTCACACATTTTACCATCAAAATATGTTACACACGCACAGTATGTGTTACAAAGGATTTCCACTAGTTTGTAAAAATAAAATAAAAAATAAAAAAATCTGACATCCCCTTAAATAATTCTTTTAATTTTTTTTTAATAATTTGAGCTGCTTGATACTGTTTTGTATCATCTAGCTGAACAAAGCTTTTATGAAAGCGACAGTGAAATACGAAACAAAAATTATTTCGCATTAATCAAAATTCAAAAATAAATTAAATTTTTTTTTATATTAAATATGAAAAGCGAACGAAAACCCTTTTTTGATTTGGTTAAATATAGAAAATGTGTTAGCTTTAAAATGAAAATCTTTAATTTTCCAAGTACTAGTCACATCAAATCATTTGTGCTCTTTAAATTTACCAGATGTACATTATGGTTATTGCCTTTTTATATTATATATCATCGTCGCTGATTTTACTTTTTTCAATGCAGGAAGTGAATGAAAATTGAAAATGTCATTTTATTGTAAAAGTCCTTCGTAATATTCGGAAAACAGGTGTATGTTGCTTTGTTATTTTCTGTTCCATGTAGTATATCAATATTTGATTGATGATTTGGAGTTAGAAAGAAATGTTTGTATTCGATTTAAGATTATTATAACATAGCTTTACCCCTTCCGTTTATCAGGAATTGCTGAATTGGGTTTATTTTTAACTTTTTGCTAAAGGTAACATAATATAGCACCATTAGCTTAATTTGCTTTTCTTGCGATTAACTTCAATGGAATTGATAAATTATGATTTAACTTTGGTCTAAAAGCTTTTTAATTTTAATACGTTTACATCCTAACGGTGCTTAAAAGAAATATACGAAAATATCATACCCTTGAATCAAAATTCAACAAAGCTTATACAAATCTGAAAAAAGCTTATGGTAAAAGAACGTCAAGAAGAACTTCAGTACCTCCTACATGAAGTCACATTAACAAAAGCATGTTGTTGCTATTCAATTCATTTTTCTGCAAATCTTTTAAAAACTTCGCCTACAGATGGCGCAAACAAAAAAAATATAAAGGATAATAAAGCATATAAAGGAAAATAAAGATCCTTAAAACATAATTTGATAAGCGAAATAATACCTATTCAAAGAGCTTCCGGAAAATGTATCAAATTACGTACATTAAACTTTACAAATCATGGTGTCGAAGCCAGGAACTTTGAAGCCGGGTAAAAATAAAGTAAAATTTAAAAAAAGTAGAGATTTACACAGAACCTTCAAACAGGTTCTTAAAATCAAAATTAATATTTACTAAAAATGTTGGTTACTAATTACTTCTTATTTTAATACTTGAGTAACTGGTCGCATTTCAAGCTAATTTAAAGCTTGTGAATTGATATTGTATTTTTGTTGGTAGCTTATCTTGGTAGGGCTTAGAAGCTTTAGGAGCTTCTTATTCTAAGTTTTCCGTATTCAACCTTCCAACTTTCATAGGAAAAGTGATTATAATCGCCTTGATATTTTATATTCTGGGCCTGCTTACCAATGCAACATAGGGTATTATCATTCATTTAGAAGTTCTTTTTTGTCTCCCAAAATAATGGAAAAAATTTAGTATCCCAAAAATTTCCTACTAGCGTTTGGTTTTCTACACTGTATTTCGGAGATATTCCTCTAATATGACATTTAATCCCTTCATGCTTTTGATTGTAAATGAATTGGCATCGTTCGTATTTTATTTATTTCCAGAATTTGACCCATCTCTTGAAAAAAAAATGTATCTAAATTTCGTTGCTGAACGGCACGAACCTCTATCGGTATCCCATATCGACTGATCCTATTTGGTGATTTGATATACTTCCTTCCATTTGCTGAAGTTATCTATTAATACAATTTATTTCTACTATCACTAGTTGATGACAGTCTGGCTCAACCACTACCAACACCTCGACCAGTAAAATCTTTCTTTTATGTTGACTAAAGTTTTTTTTATTCCAAGGTTGCCATCACTAGTATCTCCATGGTATAAAACTATATTATAGATGGCGTTGTCTGCCATCTGAAATCTGCTAAGCTACAGACAAAGGACATGTACTTTTCATGTTATTTTTGTTAATTTCTGCGTAAGATCTTCCACTGTTTTCTGCTGCCGTTATTCTTTGGCATGTACAGGCCAAGGAATAATGGCAGCAGAAAACAATTAAATTTTTTCACTGGATACAGCCTGCAATGTATAAAGTTACTGCACACATTTTTTCTGTTGCCCCTGTATCTAGCGTGATGAGACAGTTTCTTCCATTGATGCTTGTTTTGGTTGTTCAGCTATCATCACCTTTTGCCAATCGTAATACAAGGATGGAGAATTGAAACATTGCTCTGCTCTCTAAATCAATTTTCTAAGTTTTGTTTTGGTTGGAGATGGTATTTTTGGCCGTTTTCTTCACCATTCTACACAATTTTAAGATAATGCCCCAATTTGTCAAAACCCGCATCTAATTTTTTGGTTGAAATCTTTAAATTTCCAGTATGACTAGGTGCTGTCTCTTTTTATCGCTTAATAATCTATTTTCATTTTTCGTATCTTAATTACCGGTTTCATTATACTATATGCCGTCTCATTGGTCAATGTGAAAGTAATGGTTTCTGCAAACGTTTCTTTTGAAGGCAACACAATCTCTCTTAATCTCGACCTCTTATACACTGTCAAATAAGGCATCGACCTTGATTCTCTCCGGATAACCGGACGATATGCGGGAAGAGTAGGCTGCATTTCCTCTTGATGTTACAATTAATGATGTAGTGCGGGTTCATTAACTCCAACAATTTTTTATTGATGCTGTTTCCAATTGAAGCTTTTTGCTTTTACTAGTGCTACTACATAGATGTCTTTAGGTGTAATTCTAAAAAATCATAACAATACGAAATAAATTTTATAAATTTTCTTAGTTATAAACCACCAGAGTAAAAAGAGTTAGCCCCCTTTTCCTGAAATTTTGAATTCCTCCTTGATTATCTATTCTCTCATTATTATCAATACTCACAAAGTTTCACAATAAGAGATAATTTATTCTCAACAATGCTTGATATATATAAAAGTAATTGAAATAGGCTTGCATCACGCTTGCTCCAGCAAAAAAAAAAAAAGAAGACTTACTATTATTTTTTTTTGCTGGAGCAAGCGTGATGCAAGCCTATTTCAATTACTTTTATATATATTAAGCATCGTTGAGACTATTAATTAAACCACTGATCCTATTCAAAATCATCTTTTAAAAAAATATAACAAGCTTTCAGTTGTACCGGGGGTTTTTTTAAAGCTGAAACTTTCAATTATCTCGGAAAATAAGCACTTCTATGAAAGAAATGTTCTAGATCAAAATTTAATCATTCCGAGAGGGACATACATTAGTGCTAAAATTAGTACCTATATTCCTCTTTTTATAGGTGGAGCAGTGGGTTATTTTGAAATTAAAATAGGAACCTTTTTTATTGCAGATTTTACGACTAAACAAGTACGTAGGGAAGTTAATTTTGGCTTAAATCAGCTAACCGGAAGTGGTTGCTTCCATAGAAAGTTTTTCGAGTTTTGTAAATATTTCAAAATGTACTACCTTCATGAAAAAACTGTTAAGTGCAAAAATGAATAAACAAAAAACAAAAAATTAAAATACTGCCAATTCAGGTTAGCCAATTTCCGCCAAAGTAAACTTATCTAAGTACTTATTTTTACCTGGAAAATCCGAATCTGCAATAAAAATAGGGGTTTCTATTTTAATTTCAAAGATACCCCTTACCGCGCCTACAACAGCGGATTATTTTTATTATAAAGATTTTATTATAAATTGCCCTTAGATATGGAAAAAAATTACAGTTAAATGACTGTCACGGCTGGCTTTATAGTACCTAATTCTGTTACACAATATTCAGAACATTCTTGATTGAATTAGCTTTTATCTCATCAATGGCAACTTTGAATTGAATGCATCGGCTTTTCCATGGTTACATGTAGATTTTTTGATCCCCAAATGTGACAATTGAGCTTGTTGACATAGCCCCAAGAAAGTCCCTAAGTTTTGGGGAATTGAATTTACGGTAAAAATACCCATTTTCTACCAAGGGTTTCACAGTCCAATTAGCGAACTGAAAACGTTGCGGATGGTCATTTTACTTCTGCTATTTATGCAGCTGTTTATTATTTGATCATTATTTTTGAATTATTATATTTTGCCATCAAAGTGTTGCGCATGAACTATAAGTTCAATTGTAAGCTGTCTCGCCTATTAAAAGAGTGTGCTTTTGTTCTGGCTGAAACGGTAAAACACTTTAACAAATTGAGTTTAGCTATTTTGTTTTTTCTGATGTTTAAAAATCTAGTTTCATCAAATCTTTTTTCAAGTATGGACGCTGAGTTGATATTTTAAGTTTTCGTGGAATCTCCATCCTATCAGCCATTCTGAAATTATTCAAACCATTATTGAAAGATCATTTATTTTTTAAACTAAAATTTTTGTCTCTGTAAATCAGCATGAAGTTTAGCCCGAAAGTTCAACAGGGGCTGAGCTTTCATTGTTCAATCAATTTGTAATTTAAGCATTGAATGATTGTAAAAATGTTGAAATTTATTTCTAAAAATCTTTGACGATCTGAACTCTAAAAGTTCTGGTGAATGTTGCTTTATCTTGAAATATAAATATCCTTTCCTTGTACCGGGAATATTCAATTTTGCTGGATCTGAACTTATTTAGTAATGATGTGACTTAAAACACTGTGCTTTAACGTTTCTAAATGGAAAAATATGAATTTTTTTAAAAGGCGTAAGGTTCTCAGGAGAGTTATATTTTCAAAAGGTACTGTGATCGTAACTTTTGCTACCTATGTGCTTTTGTAGACCGATTTTTCTGAAGTTTTTGTTAGTGACATTAGGATAAACTGTGCTGAGTTCTTCTTCAGTTAATGTCTTTGCATTCAACTCGTGCGATGTCCCAAACTCGAGGTTTCGCGATCCATCTGTACTTTCACTTTCTACTGGTTGAACTACAAGTGTGTTGGAACCTATTTTTACTCTTGTCGCAAATAATTTTGTTCTGTCAAAAATATACATTAAAATGTGCTGTCAAAAATATTTTACTCCTTAATGTAACCTATAGCATTTTATCTCTTTCCTTTTTTTTTGTGAGGCTTTTTTATTATCTGGACTGTGTGTTTAGACTTGCTTACGTATTACCTAATTATAGTGATTTGCTTGAAATAGTAACAGATGATGTTTTAAATCCGGAGGACACTGATAATTATTACAAATAGAACAATGGTGAAAAAAGCATAAACAAATATTGTGGCAACAGTCGGTGCATACATTTGACTGTATACTGACTGTTATTGACGTAACCGAAGGATTTTGTTTATTTCTGATTTGCATAGAAGACATTTCGAAATAAATGGACTTTGAAAAATGTAATGTCTTGGAAGCATTGGTGGCAAAAAAGGATATGCTTACCGTAAATCACACAATTAAAATGCCCGTTTAAATGATTTAGGTGTCCATTAAACAAGTGGAATAATGGTAACTGTACCAAGGTATTTCAAAACGCAATAATTTAAATTGTCAGATCCATAAGACAGATGATGATCAAGTTGAATAAAATATAGAAGCCTTAATATTCACCACATATTTTATACGTAATTGTAGTTGCAGTGAAAATGGGACAACAAAAATGGTTTAAATGTTTTTTAAGATGGTTTCACCAGGAGCTATTGAAAATTGGCATATAAAGCAATAAAACAGAATATCTATAAAATTGGAATGAACAGTTGGCACTCTAAAATATCAAGCACGTTTAATGATTTTGCCAATTTACTAAAATTGTATACTGATAATAAGTTCAAAATATGGAACAATATTTTAAAAATTCGTTTTGTAACGTCAAGATTGACAGTATTTCAATGAAAAATAACAGTCGCAATAAGGAAAAAGAGCAAGAAAAAAGCAGTGAATGGTTATGATGATCATAATGTGTTTGAAAGTGTATAGTGAAAGGATAAGAAGGATTAAAATGGGTCTACAACTAACGGCAAGGTAAAAAAATTCAACTAACAAGATGACACAATCACAAATAGATTGAGAAATAGCACGTCCATTGCTCTGATAATGGAATACATTAGGTTTTCATCGTGAATTGCATTTAACCAAAATGTTATATGAACATTTTGGTCTGATTGTATCGAATTATTATATGGCATAAAATAGGAATTGCAACCTAGGACCTGGTCGTTTTATCTGGTAATCACTAGATTTTAGCAAATTCCAGTGATTACCAGATGGGGCCAGAATAGGACAATCGAACTGTATAGTAGGAGTCTTGATTCTGGAGTTTACACAAAAACTTTAAATATTTTTTATAAACAACTTTCCAATAGAACTTTAAGAAATTCGGCATTGACTACCTGAATACCACTAGCCCGGTCGTGTGGTTTATACAACCATATGAATTTTGGTAGTGATTGCAGCCGAAGAACTGAATCAGTATGACATAAAAACAGCATTTTTTACTAAAGAGTTATCTGAAGACGTTTATATAGAGCAACCAGAAGGATATAATGATGGATCAGGTAAAATCTGATCTAGATTAGAATTAAAACCTCCAAGTATCAAAATAAAAACGTGCTTGTCATTTACATCATATGCAGCAATTTGTGAAAAATTAACAGCGCTTCTCAATAAATTCTACTTGCAAGATGATTTCGAGGTGAAATTTTGGGAAAATGAAACATGGGTATGACAATTTAGCAACGAAGAGATTAGTTGGTTTTCATACATCATCAACTGTATGCGGAGCAAATTCTACAAACTGTTCAAAACTGTTGAGTCAACACGATGTATCTTTTGCAGTAAACTAGTCAGCAAAATGTCAACGCAATCTAAACAGTTATCAGCTACATCAATAGAACAATTTTATTTCCATTGGATTAAAGTGCAATTAATGGATGTTATGAGAGACAAAAGTTTATGGCATTGTCGACAACTGAGCTTTAATATGCAGCAGCTTCACAAGCATACAAAATTAGCAATCGGTTATGGATTTTGATGTCGATTTTCATCAACAAAACTCTAATACTCTTCATGCATGGACAATCAAAGCGCAATGAGATTGGTTAAAAATCCGGAGTATCACAAAAGGTACAAGCTGACGAAAAATTTCATTTCATTTGGGAGACATTTCAAGAAATTTTTTTTCAAGTTTAATTGGTATTAACTGAAGAACAACTTTGTTGTTGTGTTTTGAAAAAGTGATTATTTAGGCCAGTGTTATGGATTAACACAAGTATGCCTCTCGTTAGAAATGTAGAATCGATGACTGAAATCTGTTCCCATAATAGGGAAGATTAAAATCACCAACATTATTGGCATTAGCTAAAAACTAAAATAGAGTAAAATTAATTTAAACTAATAAATCACAAGGATTAAGAATGACGACAGCCAATTTTGCATCCGTATACATTTTAGTGACCTTATCAACGAACTAAGTGCACAAAACCGTAATTAAATCCACTTCTATTTTTTACCAATTAAAA
Source organism: Tipula confusa (assembly GCA_963556175.1). Classification (NCBI taxonomy): domain Eukaryota; kingdom Metazoa; phylum Arthropoda; class Insecta; order Diptera; family Tipulidae; genus Tipula; species Tipula confusa. The sequence goes on from OY744475.1 coordinate 204,159,814, forward strand.
TAATTAAAACTAAAAAGTCTTACATTATTCTTTACTATATCACATCTATCTTATCCTCGTTACACAGGATATAGTGTATAAATGTGTTTTTTTAAAGCATCTATGTGCAAACAAACAAACAGTAAAATAGGATAAAAGTAAAAAAGGATTTTTTGTGCACGATTCTATACGATCCAAGGTAGCTTTTAGTCTCCATCCTTTATCCATATTATATATCCATATATCCATACCATATAGTTCCAGCCGTATGTAGATTACAAAGAATAATTAAAAGGAAGATTTTAAATTTATTTCGTTCACTGTACCTTGTGAAATATGTTTATGTTCTCAATTAATTTATATAAAATTTAATAAGGAAATTGCACCGGAGAAGGATTTCTTCTATCGTATATATATACAAATATAATTTTAATTTAAAACAATTTCCTTAATTCATGATAAAAATAATAATAGTATCCTGATTTTCTTATACTACAGTAAAAAAATAAAATCTAACGATTTTTTTTGTGCAGTATGGTATGTTAGTGTACGTTTGTAATTTTCCATTTTATCATGTTCCACAAAGTGTTGGAAAATTGTGTATGGTAAATAAAAAAAAATGTACTAATTAAATTATTTTAATTAGTAACGGATATATGGTCGAGGTGGCAGACACCTGTCTTATACAAATTGGTTAATCTTTGAGGTGGATCATCATCCTGATTCTATTACAGATAATTTACACAAGTTCAAGGATACGTTCTACAAATAAAATTAGTGCAATTCACACTTTTATGACCTTACATAATTTAAGGATTCTTCGTTTGAGATGAATAAGCAAGTAAACAACACAACTTAAATTCTAAAAGGAATAAAAATTACTTTCACCCCATTAATTTTACAGGTTATGTTCTTTAGGGAAACATAATTCACTTTCCTGTTTTTTTCGTTTTCAATGTAAGTTCGTTTTCTTTAAGGAACACACAACACAACACAGAATGACATAGTAAAAAAATGAAAAGATTTTTTTTTCTATAACTACATACACTAAACCCCTTTTTTGTTGTTGCTGTTGTTGTTGTTGGTGTAATTTTAATCCTTTTTAATTTACTGCCGGAAGATACCATAGAATACCAACAACAAAAATAATGTGAAGCATTAAATTAAAGTATAAATAATTAATACACTTTTCTTCGGGATTCATGCTGTGTGAGTAAGGATTTTTTTGTTTAATGGTACTTCGTGTTTATACAGGTGTAATGATGTAGTTTACTATTTGTTAGGTTAGATGTTTTTTTTCCATTGATTGTAGTATTTATGTGAAAAATTAGAAAACGGTATTATGTTGGTGATTTCAATTAGTTCGGGCAATTTACTTCGATTATGGGCTTAATTCGCTTAAAATATATGATGTGGAAATCAATATTTGAGGGATTTTTCCATATACTGGTAATTAATCATTGCTTTATTCAGTTGCCTTATGATCTCCTACTTCTAAACCCACTCATCACCTTCCTCTTCTACTTCTATCTTACAGATATCTAGCTTTCTTCTTCATCCTTCCATTTGACTCTTAACCACCTTTTCTTTTTGTCCTAGTTACTGACTTTTTTCCTTACCTGCCTCTTCTCATTACTGTATACAAATCCAGTCCTAATATAAGATCATTCGCCATTGTTACATCCGGCACCACCGATAAACTAGCCTGATATTTATTTCCTCTAATAAAAGTTCTAGCTTCTACTTAGATCCATTTATTCCCCTAAATTCCCATTTATCCCTCCATTTTTCCAGTATATATGCTGCTTTTTCGTTTTGATCACACTTACCGCACTTCCAATATCTACTAGTATATTGAGAATCAAGCAATCTTCACTCTGGTTGCGTGTGTCCCCCCCCCCCCCCCCTCCATTGACATATGCAGCAAACTGACATTTCGTTGGTTCTCTCTCTGCAGTTTCTCGCCAAATTCTCTTTCTTTCTTGACCCCTAACATCAACGCTGGCCCAACAACCGCACACTTTCCCACAGCTCAGTTTTTATTACTACCGTCCTTGGATTTATTCCCGACTGTATTAACTTGTCATTGCTTCCTTTAACAATTGCTTTGGTTAAATCATATTAGTATATCTTCCCCATAGTCATGCATTTCAGTTCCAAAAAGTAATTTAATAATGACTAGTCCTTCCTCTCGATTCCAGTCACATCCATCATTATGTCCCACATTGTTTTCGTGATGGTAAAGTCTTACTTTATTTTTTATTTAAGATGGATTCACGATGCCCTTTTTTCTTGTCGCCTATTTAACTACTCATAGCGCTTCCCTACTATCTCAGTCTTATCTCTGCTAATACCTTTTGTTCCTTTTCTTCGTATGTGAATGAAAATTAGGTCCTTTACTGCCGCCTCTTTTAGCTCTGTACCATCATTCTCCCGTTGTTTTCCGAGTTCAATGTAGGTAGGATTATAGCCGCGTCTCTTAATTTCATTTTCATTTTTCTTCTCTCTTTTATCGTCTCCTTAATCGCTGCTTGACTCTGATTTCATTTGTATGCATTCCAGTCTCTCAGCTTAACTTTAAACTTGTAATTTTCTTCTTCCAATTTCCATGATTTCATCTTTAATTATTTAATTATACTTTTGCATATCTCAAACTCCTCCATTTCAAAAATTTGCTGTCTCCTAGCCTCTAATCTGTCTCTTTCCCTATCTGTGTGGCATAAGGTACAAGAAAGATTTTTTTATAGTGGCTTTTTGAACTCTTCGGATTTGGAAGTTAATTGCATATGAGGCAAGTAGATGCATTTTTTGATAAACGCATTATAATTTGTATATAACTTTGGATTTTTAGACAATCTCTGTTCCAGGTATTGGAATTCTTTGATGGCGCTAATTTTATCGAGTTTTCCAATAAAGACTTGACCACTTTTTTTTTTTATAAAACGCAAACCGTTTGAAATATCGAAAATTTTATTATTCGCTTGAGGTACAATCAAAACTTTTATGTATGGAATTCGACATTGTACATGTGTTTTCCACGGGCAGGTTTATTGGCTCTGAGCTCCTCTAACGATGCCAGCTTGTTGGTATAGACCTAGACCAATGTTGTAACGTAGTGCTTTAAAAAAAGTCTAAAGGTGTTAAATCGAACAATCTAGGCGGCTAATTGGCAAGACTATTTCTGGATATAACACATTCATCGAATTTTGATTTAAATAAGTAAAATCTCTGTAGCGATTTTCATTGACTGGACAGTCATGAAACATGACGATCATTTTCATCATCGAAAAAAATGGTTACCACCAGCATGAAAACCACACCACAGTTATTTTTTGTGGGTAAAGAGGTGTTTCTTGAAACACATGAGGGTTTTAATCTGCCTTATAACGAATATTCTGTTTGTTGACGAAACCATTTAGGCAAAAATGCGCTTCAACACTAAAGATGATTAAAGAATTTAATACAAATTGAGAACGTACATCGCTTCATATGATCATGTGGCTTTAGTTCTTCAGTTAACTTGATTTTATAACTGTACAAGTCAAGATCCATTTGCAAAATTCACCAAAGTGAATGCCCACTTCTTGAAAACGCTATGGAATTTTAAAGATTTAAACTCAAATTTTTGTCACTAGACTAGGCATTGTACGTCGACTGGGCGATAATTACGACCAAAAATTGGAATTAACACTCTTGAAGTTGCAGTCATTGACTCGAACTGACAGTTTTGTTATTGACACTGACAGTTTTGTTATTTGTTTAAGGGTGTGTTCACAGTGAAAGTTCAAAGTTGTCCTAAACGGAAAACCCCGCATTATTATTGAGATCCAGAATATTGGGCTTTACTGGTAAAGCAACACTCTCCTCACGGGAGATGTATCAAGTTTTGAACATAATTTTTTCGCACATCTTTTCTTCCAATGACACATCTTTACCTCCAATGAAGTAAGTGGAGCTGTTTTAATTCCCAAAAATTTAAGATTTCTGATTTAAGATCTTTATAAAACTTGGTTCCAATGCAGTTTTACTTATTGTTTTGATCAACAAACATTGTGTATTCTGAAATGATAGTAGTTTTGTGAAAATTTTGATTATTACACCTGTTTTATAGTCAAATTCTCGATAGTGAATATTTAAATTAACGATGTGATTAACGTTCTTTCATTTTCCGTTTATGCCCGATACTCTAATCGAAGTGGATTTTCGAATGAGTTTGACATAGACTTGTTATGTAATTTGATTTGGAGGTAGCATTACTATTTAGTAATGCCTTATACTGACTTCTATGAACGTTCGATGCATTTTGACGTGGCACTTAATTGTTTTTTCGAAATACAATAAAGTGTAATGTCTCACTGAACATTACAGAGTTTTACAATCAAAGACTCGATGTATCGAAGACAAATGGTACATAATTAAAAAAAAATTTATAAGCATTATATTAGTATATTACTGGTAATATGGATTTCCGCAGAGAAAATTTCGCAACCAAAATTTCGCAGATAAACTAAATCAGGCAAAATAATAAAAACGCTATTAATAAAGACGCAAAAAATAGTTCCGCAGACAAAAATATTGCAAACCACAAATATCGCAGAAAAAAAAAATCTTATATTATCAAATAAAAATATTGCATATGTCATCAAAAAACGAATTTTTCATCAATTGGGGAAAAAAAACATTAGAGGGGAAATATTTTTTATAATTAATTTAAATTTGCTGTGTTGAATAGTTAAAATTTTGACAACTGTAAATTGTACAAATAAATACAAAACAAATCGCATCGGTGTACGCAATATACGCCAACTATGATTTTATAAAGATAGCAACTAAATTTTCTGACGAAATATTTGTTTACGATATTTTTACACTGTGATTTATTTGTTTGCAATCATAGTAGCATGCGACAAAAGTACTACCATACATTTGTTGCGATGTTATTGCAGTTCGATTTTTTTGTTGGCGATGATAGTAGCATGCGACAAAAGTACTGTCATATGTTTGTTGTGATATTTTTTTGTTGTGAAAATGAGGTAGGTTGCCAAAAAAATATATCTCGTTAACCATAAATAGTTCTTGTGTAAATATTTGGTGTAAGTATATCACCGGTGCCATTGATTACAAAGATATCAACGATGAGGATGCAACACTACCCAGTCTTACACAATTTTGGAAACACGTTCACAAGTGAATATGCGTTATGTATAACTAAGGTAATAGTTCTATCTGAACTAGAAGTATCTATTGCAATTGGTTTGAATCCTCTGGTGGCTATCGTAAATATCGTATCATGGCTATCGTTTTGATATATATAATCTTTTGAAACGAGGTTAACGAAAACGTAACATTAACGAAAACTAGATAGTACAACTTACGTCCAGTTGGTCACTTTCTTGTCGTTTATTTATTTAATTCAGGGGCCCGAATAATTCATATTCAGACATAAATTGTTTGTACATTTGAAGAAATCATCGGCAAAAGGTCGTTCAATTGCAAAGAATCTTTGTAGTTCTTATATGGTTGAACGAACTCCTAAACTATGTGTTGGTGGTTTTTTAAAAGGTGATTTAACTTCGAAGCGACCGTCTATAAGTTTGCTGAATTGGTTTTTGATCTGGGTTTGCATCTTCCCTTGATAAATAAATATTTTCTTGGTCAACACTCTCGATCTCTCGTTAAAAAAAAATTTAACTGTTAACTGTCAGTCAATTAAATTATTCAGACAGTGACATTGATCTCACTGTCTGAATAATTTAATTGACTGAACAGAGTGGATCAGATTGGACATCATTGGGTGGTTTGCGGTTGCACTGCAGTATAATTCCTCCATTCGAAACATTCCGGTATACCCATAAATACTTTATGGTATACCATTCAAGGAATATTTGTTCGATTTCTTGTTTCGAATTTTAATTCTATTATTTTTCAACGAATTTATTTTTATTAAAAAAAATTATCCAGTAAATAATAACTTAAAACCGATCGAATGTCACTGGATTATATTAACCTGGAAAAAAAGTATTTCCTCTATCAACATTTGTACCATTACAATATATAATTTTACCTTCACCACATTAAATCGCTGCAAATTGAAATAAACGGTTAAATACGGTTGCTTATTTCCATATTCACCATCCTTTTTTGGGGGGGTAAAGCATTATACCTTTCTTCAGAACCGACTTTCCAATTTTCATATATTCTAATTTTAATTTTTTTTTTTTTGTGTTTTGTTAATATTTTTCAACTCCAGTCACTAGAATAAATTGAAAGTCAAATTCTTTTGTTATGTGCGGGAAATTCATTTCGTTTATAGTACAGTGAAATCATATTTTCTTTATACGAGGATAATGCTATTCAACAAGATAAACGAGATGAATGAGTCGACGTACACGGATGCTTTATACATATAATATAATATGGTAAATTATAATATATTTATTATATTGTACATATAATATTCAAAATGTCATCAGGATTAATGAAAATTTTATATTTATTTGTCGTATAAATATTTAAAAAAAAAATCATAATAAGTAGCAGTTATTTAGTTATATATTTATTTTTTTCGCGCCACTCAATGGCGAACAAAAAAAAACACCACACAAAAATATTTGTTTTTGTTTTTATTTCCTGTGCTTTCAAAAAATCGTAATGAATTTTTTACAATTTTGCTGAAGTTGGACTTTCCCCATCGGTGTTAAAAAGTTGTTAAAGATTAATGAAGACCAATACAAGGTAAGATACTTTGTCAATTGATTTATAGTGGATAAATTAAAATCCCCCCCCCCCCAGCATTAACTTTTACATTTTTCAGTATATTTACATGATACCCACCAGCTATAACCATTAAATAACTACATTTATGTACAATAAAATCAAAATGATATAAGTTGACCTTTAAAAAAAATGACCTAGATATAAAAAAAAAATAAAAAAATATCCGCACATCAAAATATTAGCCCCCAATATGCTTTTGAACAACAAAAAGTATAAAAACAAAAAGAAAAATCATCATAAAAAGTGAAAAGAGCTTTTCAACAACTTTCAATTTTTTTTTTCATATTTTCTTTTTCGTAATTATTAATTATCTCTCTTAAAATTCAAGATTTAATATTAAAAGTAATTAATTTGAATACTTTTCGGGAACATAGAAACAAACTGAAAATTATTTTAATGAAACAGACACAAAAATATGGAAAAGTTTCTTAAAGTGCTTTTGTTTTTTTTTGCTCTATCTGGAGTCTTTTTTTTTTTTTTTTTGTTATATACGAAATAAAAAATAGGGGGAGTTGGGTGTGTGAAAATAGGAATGTAAAAACTTTCTTGTGCTTTATTATTTGTTTTAATTACATTAAGGGAATTTTTTTTAAAGACTATACATTTATTTCGTTTTGACTAAATTATAAGAATTTTAATTTTCTAAAGTTAAGAAAAATGATTTTTAAATTCTAAGTTAAAACATTTATCTAAATGTGGCTTAATAGTGTCCTGGGATGCATGTAAAAGTAAATATGATAAAATTAATATTTGAGATGGACATACTAAAATGTAGTTTTAGTGTTGCGTCACATCGCGTTAAAGCTCACGCTGTAACAGTATTTATAATCTCTTCAGCAAATTACTCCGGAGAATTGGTAGCCTAATTGGTTTAGCCTTTACTGTTTACATTCTTAAGTTTCACTCGCACTCAGGGCAAAATGGAAAATCATGGTGTTTGAACTTAAAAAGATAAGTAGGAAAATAACTAGACTCAGGTTGCATCAGACTCATTCCCACGGTGGAAATACCGTTCTTAAAGCATAAACCACTTTAAGGCACTTAATTTATACACAAAAGCCACTGTTGCTGCTTATATGTGCTCTTTTCCAACTTTGTTTTAAGACACTCGCCCGAATCAGTGCGCTTTATATCAGAATAGATGTAACCACGTTACTAATTCAAAATTTCCATCTCTGGCGGCCACCTTCTACATTCGTCATTATTCACAATAAAGTTGGATTTGCTTGCTCAGCTTTCTCAAAAACAGTGTCCAAATGGGCATTTAAAGATAGTTCAGCATCAATTATCACTCTCAGGTTCTTAATAAAAGGTTAAGACACAAACTGTTACTACCTAGTTTAGCCATTATGCTTTCCATCCTTTTCTTACTGGAGATCAGAACTTTTTCTGTCTTCTGTTTAGCCAACTACCTGAATAGCTCTTACTTACACTCCATGCACATAATATGGTGTCCTCTGGTTATATGACTCCTCCGGTTATGTGATATTTTGTGGTTCCATTGCTCTTGTACTTAAAAATACTATTGCTAAAGTTAGTTAGCCACCAGTCTTGATAAATACTTGGGTGGCTGTATACTTATTCACGTCAATAGACCATATTAACGATTTGGGCCTACCTCTTCACATAATTTTTAAAAACCTCCCTGTTTGCTCGCGTTGATGGAATATATACTTAAGTACTCAGGAATAAGCACAATATTGTTCTTGCAACTCGTGCTTCGTTTCGGGCCTTTCACATTGATATTAGTATCTAGCACAGAAGAATTTTACGCAGCTTCGTTATTTCTTTGGTCCACCAATACACTGGAACCTTCCCGATATCTAGTAATCTCCATGGCATTGCTGCATTACAAGCTATTGTAGTGCAATTTGTCATTTGAGGCACCTGATTTTCTGCAGTTTCGTACAAAACTCTATCTTCTTCTGATATGCTTCCAGTCATCAAATTTCTGTTTTTTGTTTCGAAACATAGATTAGTAATTTTTCATCATGCAACGCGTACACAATGGTTTGATGGTTACTGTGTGTGTAAAGATCACTTACATTCCAGCGAAATAACGTGGAAGTGTTACCAACATTCAGGATTACCACTGAAAGTAACGAACATATTTCCTTTACCTCTATTCTTAGAAACTCGGCTTCTCCATTCAACGGCCAGAAAAAAAAGTCGCCTGCAAGCTATGCAAGCATAACTAAGGCTATGCTTGAGCCTGTCTCTAATAAGATGATCCAAGTGTTGAACTTTTCTATGGATGCACTAAAATACAAAAGATATAGACATAAAAACCATCTGTCTACAAATACAGACCCAGACAGCAGCGCAATTTGCTAAACAAGAGCTTCCTGTATCAAGGTTTAAACATCAGCTTTTTTAACGATACTATCTCCAAATGGGATTAGAAACACCTGTTTGGGGTTGGAAAACACCTGTTTGTAGTGCTTTCCAACTCTAACGAGATATGTCTCTTCGTAGTTTGGTGAGTAGGAATCACACAGACCAGTAAATTCTGTTAGATTTCATTTTTCAGTGAATTTCTTTTCCTTTTAGAAGTGTCAGGAGTAAAAACGTCCAGGGTTTTGCCTATCCCTTTATCTTGATTAGTCGAAATGCCTGATGGTTTCAACCTCCTCTGTAACGTGTACAATATCCGTTATTACGTGTAGATTCGTCTCAGGTTACCGGACCGCATCTTCATGATCCTCCTTCAGAATCACCTCTAATGTTCCCAAGTTCTCAAGTCTTCTCCTTGTCCACCTCAATATTCTTTACAAATTCGATTACCTTCTCCAATTTCCTTCGTTTGCCTTCTTTTACCTATGGTCGTCATTTAAATTAGGATGTGAAACTGTCCAAAATATAACTGTTAATGTGGGCGATCTTTGGATAATCTTACTTCTCTTAAACAAGTTTATTTAGCTAGTTGGGGACCAATTCTGCGAAGTTTACCTAAATTGGGCTGCTTCTTGGTTAGCGTTGAACTCAATGTAATAAACGAACTGTTAACGATTTTTGTTTCACTAGCCACGTTTCCTAATAGTGGAATATTGTGGTAGTTGGATTTGTACGACCCTTAAAGCCACTGGTAGTGTGTTATTTCGAAATTCTACACCGTAATCCTATTGTTGCTCGTCTTCATTCTTGATTTTTTATTGGGGTGCCCTCCCATGGTATTTTATACCTTATAACAGGTTTTGTTTCAGCCGTTTTTAACATAAGGAGTTTTTAACATTAGGAAGAGCTTTCTGGAAGTTTTGGTCTGCGAACTCGGTGGCAGTCCAGTTAGGGGTTTTCTCTATTTCGAGGACGCGTAAATTGAATTGTACGTCCTACGATGACGTCATCTATCTACAGGAAAGGTTGAACTAATACTGAACATGGCGAATGAAATCCAGGTATCTCAGTTAAAAGTGTGTCCATCCTATACATTTCACAAAAATATTCACATACTGTTTATTGCGATCTTTCTAGAGCACTATAGCTTTGTGGGTGATATGCCCATGTTTGGACTTAGTCTATTTTGATTTGCATGCTCTTTTATAAATTCTGTTGTAAAATTGCCTCATTGTTCTGTGAGAATTATCAATGATACTCAAAAAGAGTAAATAAAATGTTCTACGAATGCCTATTTGCTAAAGTTTGGACTTCTTGATTGGGCAATGCTATTGCCATGCAGTATTTCGAGAAGTAATACTGAAATGTCAGTAATATATTTTAGTTTGACATTGCTGATGGAAATTGGTTCAACTATATCCATGATAATTTTTACAAAGGGTTTGCAACCATCAAGGAATTCCCTAATTTGTTTAAGGTATCACGGTTGCACAATATACCACACATCTTCACGAAGTTCAAAGAACTAGTCTGCGCCTATCAATGGAGCTGCTCTATAAAAACTTGCAGCAGCCAATTGTACGTCCTTCAGTAATGGGATTTCGTCCATATTTATGTCAAAATCTGGTGTTTTTGACAAAAGTTTATTGATGAATATTTGCTCATCATTTTCAATTTGAAATTTTGACTCGTATAGATCGCACCCGCTGTTATACCTCGCTCTTGTCCTTCGCATATGTAAACATTAAACGCAATCATCAGATAAAAAAAATTAGAACCGGAATCGAGGAACGTTTGACACCAATGTGACTTCCGTTATCTTGCTTTTACATTTACAATTGCAATTAGTAAAATGCCTCGTCTATGGTCCGTCATTGATTGAGTCATAATGACGCGAAAGTTTAACTCCGCTGCAGATTACCAACATTTCCTGCAGATATACTTAGACTTCGAAGGAATTTGCATTCTTGCTCTCTGATACCGTTTTCGATATGTATTGGTAACATTTCCTCATGTAGTGCTGGTCGGAACACAATGGACATGATACTTGTGATTGGACTACTTTGGTCATAATAAGTTTTTTTTGGGTCTTCTCCTGGGACATTGAGCTTAAACTCTCAGGCGCGACATTTTCTTGGTTTCTATAATTTACAAATTTTGTTAAAGATGGATATCGATACCGGTGGTTTCGTGAGTTAAAACTTCATTTGAAACATAATCCAATTTGTTTGGTAGAATAAAGACGAGCCACAAATCTTGACCTTCGGCCTTTTTCTCCAGTACTATTAACCCATGAATGATCTCATTTGATACGTCGAGAGATGTCGACGTGACTTGGGCAACACTGCTGCATTTTGGATTGTTGTAGGAGTTATCTGATTATTGTGAACCACGTATTGAGTTTGTTATATCTGGTTTTGGTTTTTCCCCAAGCTTCCTCATAATTAGAATGTGTTATACTTAAATGTCTGATTAATGAAAATGCTTCGCGTTGGAGTAAAACTTTTAAATAATGCATTTTATGCACCAACTATATGTTGGGTTTCAAACATTTTGCTGATACTAAAGTTCACGTTTTTTGTCGATACTGGCGTTAACCTGTTATCTAACTTAATTCGATTCCCCCATAAATTTTAATTTTGATGATCTCTAGTTCCCATCAAATGCACATTAAAAATGTAATTACTCAATTGGGTTCTATCACAGACAAGCCAGATAATTTAGAGATGAATTTCTTCTTTGAGCCCATGTTTAAAAAAAAAACCAAATAGTCGGCTTATAATAAATAATGGGCAATTTGCTTAACGATCTTAAGACTACAGAGTAATATTACAATATTTTATTTTGCGCAATAGCAGCACCTGCAGTTTTGATATTTTTTTAATATTATATGTTCGTTATTTGAAAAATTACTTCTTTTCGTCATATAAGAACTGTACATAATTTATATAAAATCTATAATCTCACCAGACGGCCTCTCCACAAGCGTGAGCTGTGTATTATTTTAATCTAATCAACTCATTTATTTGGGGTTTCAAAATCACACCCCACAGAATACATGTTTTCCAACTAATCATAATCATACATAGCCTATATATAGGATGTCGATTATTGTAATTATGAATACTAACATACATTTTTTGATTATATATGACGATTAAATAATTATCAGTGTTATTATTTACAATTAATCAATCGTTGTTAAAATCATGTAAACATAGATATACACAATAATATTGTCATTAACGATAAAAAAAATAAAAATTTACGATAATGTAATGTTTTCACGTAGCCTAAATTTAGGGCCTATCGATTAATAATTGACCAAAAATTATAAAAAATTAGGTGTCAAGTACGGTTCAACCTTGGAAAATTTATTAATAATTTACACATTGTTGAAGGTTGAAATAATAATGGGAATATTTTGGTATTTATCGTATATAAATTTAGGGTGGTTTATTGAACTTTTCAAATGAAAAAAATAAAATGTAGATTTTATCGATATCTTTAACAGCATTATTGTAAAAGTTTTCCACGGTATTGAATAATTTTGTTCGAATTTATTATTTTTTGTATAATATTTCCAGCGACTGAAGTTTTTACAGTTGGAACACTGTAATTTATATATCAGTGAAAAAAAAGGAAAAAAACCCTGCAGATGACGTTATATTCAAAATTGGGTAGCGTTGCTACCAATTTCATAACTTAAAGGTATTTAAACTGAAGCAAACTCCTATTATTGGCTATACTTTCCAGTCTAGTTTGTTTCTAATAATTATATAACCTTAGGTGATGACAAATATTGTAATTGAAAACTCTCTAACTTCTAATCCAAATAAGTTTTTTAAAATTTAATTTACTATTTTAGTATTTAGGGTGTTTATTGATGTTATCTTTCATTGCCTCATACTGAACTAAAGAAACGATAGGTTGGATGTGAAAATACAAGACATTACAAATCATTGATTCAATAGATTTGGTATGATCGAAAAAAGTGCAATCTTTGTCGGACAATTTTTTAATTTTTGAAGACATGATAATCATTGGGGACACATGAACTTAGACTTATTCGACTGTAAAAATTGAAAGGTACTTAATTATCAGTGCATAGTATTATCCAACAATTACAATGTACTAAAAATAATACATATACCTTCTTCAGGTTAGGATCCCGGTCCAATTTTTTTTCCAATTGTAAGAAACGTTAGAGTGTTCGATGTCAAAAATGTCCCAAAAGGTCTATTTGATGTTCTTTAAATAGAATTTGAACAATATACCTTCCATTCTGATCTCGGCTGGTTGTCTGCGAGAAAATCTGTTCTCAATCGTGTTCGATCTGCGGCCTATCTCAGATGATTGGAACTTCCTTATTTTCTTAAAATCTCTCCATATCTTTCTCGTTTTTGGTACCGATAAGGACTGCAGCATTTTGTAGATCTTTTAATTTGGGTGTTTCGTTGAGCCGGAAATTAGCCAACCGAAGCTAGTTTTTATCGCGATAGGTTTACCCTTGTAATATGGGTCCCAAAAAGTTGTTGTACACATCTGCTTCTACCAGAAGATCGATGGGGCTGGAAGCTGATATTCCGGATCAGCCAAAACCAATTTCCTCCACCTATCGTTCTGGCTTCGTGTTAGTGGTTGTTCTGGTACATACATTGTAATTTTTGGCAACACGTATGCTGAAAACTTGAATTTGTTTGTTGATGGGAAATGTGGTTTAAGGCAAATTGTTACTATGGAATTTGCCATATTTGTTTTATTAGTCCCAATTCCTGATATATTTACCTTGGTTTGTTGTAGTTGAACCGAGGATTCCATGATCAACGAGACTTGTGATCCTGGGTCTATTAACGCTCCTACATTAGTTGGAACGCCACAATTGGATTTGATCGTTACAACAGCTGGTTACACAAGCAATTGGTGCAGAGTCCCGCTCTGTTGATGAAATCAATTCATATTTTTATGCTAATATTGTGAAAGTGGTGACACCGTGCTGAGATGCCCGTGTTCTTGGCAATAAGAACATGCGGTCGCAAATTTTAGGGTAATTGGCCTCTGATAGCCGTTCTCCGTATTTATGAGTAATTTTCGCTGGGCCGTGTATTCAAGTTTGGCTGCCCATGAGATTAATGGTTTGTTCAATCCGGAAGCTTCCAACACTTGAAACCTTCTCAATAAGAACTCTAAGCAGTTCTTTAAAGGTTGACTGTTTTCAAACAGCTCCAAAGTGTCGAAGTTTACTTTTCTGCATTACAAGGTGCGCCATGATTGGTTCAAATGGGTTTTTCAACTGAAGATTTTTTATGTTGTGCAGCATCTCGATGATGGTGTCATGCAGATTTCTGATACTCACGGCTGATGGATATTGTATGTTGTGCAGGGAAGTTATGACGTTGAAATACGAAGAGGCCAACAATCGCTTGTTATTATTCCTCGTTTGTAGGATTGGCCACGCTGCCTCGTAATTTTCTCCAATGGTAGGTAGATGAGCAATTAATAGTGCCGTTTGTTGTTGGAGATGTGATTTTAAACAAGTTAACTTTAATGTATTTGAAAGTTGAGTATTTTGATGTATCAGCCGGGTGAAGATGTCATTAAACGCGTACCAATTTTCGTATTTGCCGTGAAACGTGGGTCCACTTTTGGTAGTTTTACGAAAGATGTTGAAGTGGATTATTTAGTCAGCTCTTGCTCCATTTTGATTACTAGGGACTCTCCTTCGGAGGTTATAATTCCGTAGCAATTGTCGGTGGAGTATTTGTATTGATCTTCCTCGTTGATTTCTGTGAAGATACCTCGGTCTTTTTCCTTCATCTCGGAGTTGAATTGATTAATTTTTAATTTGAGGTACTCGTCTGAGAACTCGTTTGATGTAAGTTTTGTATTAATTGCGTCCATTTTTCGATACATTAAACGCATTCCAATGTTTTTTTTGACGGAGTAGTTTTTGTACCGGGGATGGACCTTCCTCTGTTGATTTGTAATCACTTACACCTTGATGTTTGGCTGCTGCAAATGTTTCGTGAATGTTTTTTGTGCTGCATTGGACCTTGGAGGTTTCCCTATTACTGGTGAATGATGATTTAGTCCCAAGGATGTTGGGTGGTAGGCTTGCGTGCTTGTTTTGCGGTGGGCTTTTTAATGTCCTTTTCAAGCTGGGCATGTCCTCTTCACGACCGTGAATGTCGCTCATCGCTTTTGTGTACGCCCGTTTTATTTCCTTGCGCTCGTCCAAATAGGGATGTGTTTTGGATAGTGTTCCAAGTTCGACAATCTGTTTATCGTTGTCGCAATATTTTGTATATTGCACTTCTATATTTCTCTTGAGAGTGTCGTAGCAGCCCCTGGTGATTGGTCGGCGGTCATCACGCTTTATTTTTGCGATTTATTGAAGGAGCTTTTCACTAACGTCCGACTGACTTTGCAGACGTGCGTCCATTTTGACGGTCTCGACTAGATGTTATTTCGTCGAACTGATGTTCTTCAGCCAAATAGCTGCCACGGCTACACTGCAACACCATATCCTTTTCATGAAATTTTCCATGACCAATTCGCATATTTTCTGCGGTATGTCCTCGATAACTTCACGAATTCCTACTTTAAGGTCTTCAATTGATTCTGGAGCATTGGCATTGATCTTATCTTTCACGTGGCTCCAAAAAAAGTCTAAAGGTGTTAAATTACAAGATCTCGGTAGCGAATTGTGATCACCTTTTCGAAAATTACAGGAAACTTCTGGCAAATTTGCGATTGTTTCGTTGCTTGCGTTGCACTTATCGTCATCTTGCTGAAAATAAACATCATTCGTATCAATATCTTCCAATTCCGGCCACAAAAAAAAATCATTAATCATAGCTCGGTAGCGCAATCCATTCACCGTAACAGTTGCACCAGCCTCATTTTCGAAAAAGTATGGTCCAATCACAACGCCAGCCCAAAACCCGCACCAAACAGTAACACGTTAAGGGTGGAACAGTAACACGTTAAGGATGGAAAGACTTTTAAACAATCATTCTTGGATATTCTGAGCCCCAAATGCGACAATTCTGCTTATTAACGTAGCCTCCGAGATGAAAATGGTCCTCATCACTAAAGATGATTTTTCGATGAAAATTCAGTTTCACTATTGCCGGCCAAGAAGGTGCTTCACGATTAACAACAATCTTTTAGTTTTTCGAACTGTGACTGCAAAATTTTCACTATTTTTGTAGTGAATTTTAACGATTTCAATGCGTTGTTGAAGCGAGTATCGTACCATTTTTAGTAATGGCGTAGTTTCAAAATTGACAGCTGTCCAAATATAGCAGGCTATTCAATATTAAACTTCTTACTGGGTAACCCTATAGTATGATTTTTGATTTGTAATATTTGTATGGTACATTTTTTTAAATTTTCTGTATAACTTTATTGTTCTGGAAAATAATAATCGTGCCCAAGACCCTTATCATTATCAAGTTTAAGCAACCAATTGTAAACCAACCGTAAATTTGATAAATTTAAATCTGCATATAAAACTGCGGACGGAGCTACGTAAAGTGACTAAAAATAGCTCGTCGCTTTGATAAGTAATCGACGAAGACAACCCAGATGATTTTCTTTTATTGCTAATAAAGCTACAAAACGACTTCGGATTTTTTGACAAATCATAATCTATCTGCGCATCATGTAATTGTCGTACAAAAACCAATTCCAGGTTTTGAGTTCGGTGCAGGCGTGAGCAAAATCCAAATAAAACGATGATTCATGAAGCCTATAGTATAAAGTTGGAAGGTTATTGCAACTTACTCAAAAAAGTGTAATCGGCATAATTGAAATCAAGGAAAACATTGTTAGAAAATTGATGAATGTTTCAGTTTACAGGAAAATACATTTCTATCATAATTGATGAAAGATAGATGCTCGTTCAATCAGTAAAGTCTTCGAAAAACCTCGGAATCCTGCTCAGGCAATTCTTGGTATGGTAAAATAAAAACCCAAAAATTATTGGTTTGATAAGGAGGGTCGTATTGCTGTCAAGTAACAAAATAAAGCCTATAAAGAAACGCGAGCCTTCGGTGCATGGAAGAACAAAGCTGTCCTTGCAAGGAGAACTGCAAAGCAAATTTGTAAACAGAAAAGGCATGAATGGTGAAAGGCTGATTTCTTTAAAGCAGTTACTGGATGGCACCATACCTTTAGACCTAGGTCTGTCCCTTTTCGGGATCAGGATAGGAATCTCCGTGTTTACATCGATGCACTGCTCGACACTTGGAAGGAGACCTGTTCTAATTTACTCAATGTTCAGCAAGTGTCGAATCCTGTGTTTGAAAGTCGTCAAATACAGACTGCATAAAGGATCAATCTTCCTAGGATTTCACACTGGTCATGCAAAGACTAAAACGAAACCGTTCTCCTACGGTTGATTACATTAACTCCGGGCTCTTGATATTCTAAAGGGATACTTTGTATACAAATTTATTGCCCAATATAATTTTACATTAAATAAATATATAAATAATATGTACAGAAAACTATATTTTAAGTTTGTATGTTATGCTACATTTTATAAAAATAAGTTTATGATCGAATTTGTGTAAACATTATAAAGCCAAAAATAATGAATTCCGTTGAGGTAATCATGCACAACTAAGTAAACACAAACATAACATAAATTATTAATAAACCTTTGATTGGACTAGTTATTGGTTGTACTATTTGTACATACACATAAATTAATCACGTATAATGCACATATTGAATATAGGTAATCAATTAAAAAAAAAATGTTTTGCTATCCATTTAAACTAACAAAAATAATTAAAAAGCTCTACAGACAATTTAAATTATAAATAATTGTTGTTGTTGGTTATTTTGGTTGTGAAACAGTAATTAACACTCAATCAAGAAAATAAATAAATATAATTAGTTTTTTGTACTATTATTTTTTATATAACGAATTTATTATTTTTAAATTAATTAATAGTTAAACAATAATAATTAAGGTTTTCATAATTCATTAATTGTTAATATGAATATTATTCAAAATATCTATTAATAAACATCATTGTCTAAATTTATATCTATCTATCTATCTATCTATCTATCTATCTATATATATATATATATATATATATATATATATATATATATATATATATATATATATATATATATATATATATATATATATATATATATATATATATATATATATATATAATATATAAATTAATTCAAGCTTTTTGCTTCAAAGACAAATATTTAAAAATTTGAAAGCTACCAACTACCTTCGCTTAAACCGTAAAATACTAAATCTTAAAAATGCAGTTCACCGTACACCGAACTAATTACTTTGCATAAATCATTACGTATACATTTGGTGTAATCTATAATTTTAACTTTTTGTATTTCATAAATATTAAAAATACATTTTTTATAGTTTTGTGACACAACTATATATAATTCATATAGTTGTCAGTTTTTGGTTTTTTTGTATTTTGTATTTTATCGACCAAAAGGAGTAAAGGACTTTATAAAGAAGTGTACGCTGTACAATTTTTTTGGTTATATTCTCTTATCAAAACCAAAAAACGCTAATTATGACAAATTGCTATTCATATATACTTTGAATATTATGTAAGGTTGGTGCTGTGGTTTTGCGAAATGAATAAATAATTTTTTTTTATCATGTAGCTTTTAATTTTCTTCAGTAATAAATCAAAATTGTCTGCAATTTAAAAATATATTTTTTACAAAAATTATCTCAAAAATTTAAATGGTAACCATTTTTTGTAGAAATTCGATGGTGAAAGTGACCTATCCAAGGAAATTTATTTAATCATTTCTTACACTCTTGAGTGTAGCGTAATAACCATTTTTTTAAATATTCAAGGTTCGTAGACTTCATTATCAATTTGGACAATACCACCAATAGATTGTAATCCTTTGTAAAAAATTACCATTGTGAAAATTTAACCCCATTTTGTTTACCACGAAAATTTTAGTCATTTCCGTTTTCTCTTGATTAGTGTTGCTTGGCTTTTACGACTCGTGTTAATCGACTCCGACAACAAGAGATAATATTATTGAAATGATATATAACATAGTCTCTCAATCAAATCTCTTGAAAATTGTATATCTTGACAGTCTACTATAGTAGTGCTCTACAGAATTTTGAACACACTGCTTCGTTGGCGATGTGATTGTTCATCTGTACTGGCTAGGATTCCGACGTGTGACGCAATCATTTAGGAGAATTCCACCATAACTCGTGCTTAATTATTTCAGTTAGTAGGGTTTCTCCACATTTTTCCGATTCCCCACGAACGTTGGCCTCGGTCTCTACATACGTTTGGTACGGTATATGTAACCATCGTGGTATTTTGACTTCCTGCAACTCTGGTAGTTGTTCTCTGATTATTAACCATTTTTGTTTGACTTGTTGCGGTGGTTTATTATTCCAACCCATTGAAATCAGCCAAAGTGTCTGAAATAATATTTTCATATTGATTATTACAGGTGATAGCCATCCCAAAGGATCAACAATTTCATTCCTATTTTCTTAGTTCATTCCATCATTAGAAACTACATGAACTTAGTTGTCTTTTAGTTAGACCGCATCTTCGACGGTTTTTGCACCGGTCATTAAATCGTTCACATATGAACTCTCCCTGAATGCAATGGATGCTGCAAGAAATTGAAAGTGAATGTTTGCTAGCTCGTTTATACTCGTAGCCAAATAGGGAGCTGATGAAGTAATAAACGAACAACAATGTTGCGAGCTTAAATTATTTGATTGGCTCCTTGTCACTTAGTCTCCAGATTATCGCCTGAAATTTCTGATCTTCTTCTCGTACTAAGATTTGCCGATACATTTTTGCAGTGATAGCAATTTTATATGCAAGCAGAATCAAACCTATGCCTTTGCAGAGGCATCAAAAACTACACGGAATTTCAATGATTTAAATATCCCATGGTGCAGTAAATAGTTTAAGCTTTGTGTTTCAGGGCCTTGAACTTCCCTTATGTGATCTAGCTCACAATATTGCTGCATGAGCTGTACGTATTATTTTTTAAATCTAAAAAATGAATTTCCGAGTAGTTCCACGTTTTTTTCTGCATCGGTAAATGCACAACAAATCTGCTATCTACGGTTCGTTGAGTTGTTTCGACGAATAAAATTTCACATTCCTTTTCTTCAACCGTCATTCTCTTTACGTTTGGAATGTTTTCTGTTTCCCAGAATAGTTTTAACATCTCATCAACTCTATTTTGTTCTATGTCGATTTAATTTATCGGCCGCTATATCACCACCTAATAGCCAACCGGATATCGTTTCCATAGCTCATAACATAAGTGAAACCATTCCTTTGGCAACCTGACTTCTCGAACCGCCAATACCAGATACGATTGTTCCGTCTGGGTATACTCAACCTGCTACAAAATCTCTCCGTTATGAAAGTTGACATGGAACTTGAATCCTAGAGCGTGCGACATTAATGTCCAAATCCGTTTCCATCGACTGTTTTTACAAATGCTGTTGGTAGAACACATTTGGTTGATGTATTTGCATGAATACTCATTGTGGAGTTCACTATAACAGATGTACTAATGGAATATATGGTAGATCTTCTTTGCACGATGTTTGTGTTCATAATGCAAGAGACTCAACGTCTTACTTTTCCTCTAATAAGTATATCAGCAATGTGTCTCTAGATTCAGTGTCTCTTTCCAGTTCCTTTAGCCCTCTTATTACCTCATCAGATGAATCTAGTATTTTTCTAATTATTATGGCGTTTGATAGCTGAATTGTCGGTTGATCTATGAAACTTCGGTTGACCGCCTTTATGGTATATTTTTTTCTGTTAAATACTTTATTTCGGTAATGGATATATGCCTCAGCTAGTTATACGCGTCACCCTTTAAGAACCCCTTCAGGTATTGAAACTTATGCGCCGGTGATAAATTGTTATTCTCATGAATCATTTTCACGTAAAAGTCATAAAATGACTGCCATTCTATATAATGACCTGAAAAGGGTGCGATATTTATCTTCGGCAGGCTTACATCAATGGGATGTACACCCGCATGAATGCAATGTCTTATAGGATTCGGGGTCTCAGATCGCATTTGCCATTTTGAAAGCTGCATAAATGAACTAAAATTGTCAAGTTGTTAGGCTAATATCATTATTGGTGGCATTGCAACTTCCAATACAGTAACCAAAGGGAAAACAACATTTACCATCCATTCATTTAACACCAACCCTCTATTATGAGCGATGTTCGATAAAAAATGTTGAAAAGGTAGTAAGGATACAACTGGCTGACCCTACATACTACAGTAAGAAAAATATAGACATTCTTTTGGGGCAGATTCTTTCTTCAATATTTTAAGACCGGATCAGTTAACGACTTCAACAGACGCACCAGTAGCACAAAACACAATTTTTGGTTGGATTATCCCGGGCCTCCTCAATATTTGGAAATTGAAATCAGAATGTTGTGTAGTATTCAAATGCCAATACATAACAAAGTTCTGGAAGCTGGAAAGTATTACAACTGAAATTGAGTGGAGCGATAGTGAGCACATATGTGAAGAAAATTTTAAGAAATTTACCACATGTGATTATTCCGGAAGATTTATCGTTCAACTTATATTTAAGTCTGGTATATTGAACTAAGGATAATACCTAAAATGTGTCGAAACTTTTTAGAGGAATAACAAACATTAGGCCATATCATCAAATTAACATCCAAGGATCTAGAAAAAATAAATGAGGAAGTATGCTATCTGCCACATCATGGTGTATGGAAAAATACGAGCGAGACAACAAAGTTAAGAATTGTTTTCGACGGATCATGTCGATCCTATAATGGAATTTCATTTAACGGTAATTTACTGATTGGCCCTACCATCCAACCAACATTTTGGACTGTATTGCTAACATTTAGAATATTCCCTATCGTTGATATCGAAAAGATGTACAGACAGATTTTGGTAGAACCTTATCAAACAAAATATCAGCGGATACTATGGAGAACGTTTAAAGATAAACCGATAGATCAGTTTGACCTTAAAACCGTAACATGTGGTACTGTATCATCGCCTTTCTTAGCTACGCACGCATTATTCCAAGTCGCACATGAAAATAAAATTGAGTATCCTAAAGAAGCTAAGAGGAAATTTTCGTGAATGATCTTCTAACAGAGGCCACATATGAAATTGAAACTGAGCGCCTAAAAGCCGATTTAATTGCAATTTGTCAAAGGCATGGCTTCTCATTGAGAAAATGGGAATTAAATTCATACAACAAGCTACCATAGATCATAACCAAACAATTTTATTCTCAGACCAACAAAATATAACACATGTGCTAGGTGTATTATGGAATCCTGCCAATGATTCATTTTAATTCAACGTCAACACTCTTGGCTGACTGTTGCTTTTCACAATAAGATCAAAACTAATTATGCAATATTTGTAGCTTGGGACGAAGAAATATCAGACAAATTAAAACCACGATGGAGAGACATTCGAACAGAATTCCACACCATTAAAGAAATGCCATAATGTATCATACCAAACTTAAGTCACATCGAATTGCATGGTTTCAGTGATACAAATAAGCGGCATAAGCTGCTTGTGTTTATCTTCGTGTAATCTCCGACCACAAAATTTCAAACAACTAACTAATTTGTAGCATGTTAAATTATATATCAAGCAGGACAAAAATAATAAGAGTATTATGTATGATACGAAGATTTATTTTAGATTGCCCCTCAATCGCCATTTGTTGACGGACAATGTCTATTAAGAGTGGGAAGCCGTTTACATAATCCCGTTTGTTCATACAACACTAAACACTCGTTAATTATTCCAAGAAATAGCAAAGTATTAATTAGTATTCTACGATACTTACCTATCAAATATCTGCAACCTATGTCAACGCTACTAATATATTTGTCACGCATAAAATACTGGATTTTTGGTTTGTGTCATAAGAAAAGAAGCATAAGCAGAAAGTGTATTACCTGTTTCCGTAATTCAAATCAACCCAAACTTTAAGTTCACGATATTGTACTAGTAAAGGATGATTTAAGTGCACCTGGTTGTTGGCCTTTACCCAATGTCATAGAAGTACATCCAGTAATTGATATAGGGTAGTAAGAGTAGCAAGTATCCGCTCTAAAAATCAACGTTTAAGCGGCCACCATCAAAATTTCTTCCCCTACAAGATAATGAAGTAGATAAAAATATCTGTTAAAAACTGCAGTGTTTAACAAAGGGGAGTATGTTACGTAGTATTCTAAAATACTTAACAAATACACTTATCTGACTTAAAATCGAACATCCATTTCACTTTATTACTGTCATTTTATTACTTTGTTTTTATTACGTATTTTTTGGTTGCATACAATTAGTTTGACGTTTTATATATATAAACGATAAAAAAAGAGATATTCGATATCGAATAGTAAAAATGTCAAGTTCAAATTCATTCATATATATGTCATTTTTTTATTGTAATAAGTAAAAAATATAATGTAGATTTTTTTTATAAGTCAATTGAAAAATAAAGCTCAAACGATTAAGATAAAACCGCGCTCTCAAAGAGTATACAAATTAGATTCTTCCCGATTACATGACGTATTGGTCATAAAACGGTTAATTCAATATATTTGTAATATTTAATCATTTTTTTAAATCTAATTATATTAAATTTATAGTTCTGGGTTAATTAAAGTGTATATAAATTAGATTTTCGCATTTAAATTACGTATTGGTCATTTAACGGTTAATTCAATGAGTCATGTTTAAACATTTTTTTTAAAATTAATTTGTATTAATTTTAAAGTTTGGTGTCAAATAAAGGGTATATGTAAATTAGATTTTCGTCAATTACATGACTTATTTGTCATAAAGTGGCTAATTCAATTGATTTAATCAATTTTTAAAATCTAATTGGTATTAAATAAATCTAGTTGATATTTTGGTCATTTCCGTTTTTTTTTTATTCGTGTTGCTTGACTTTAACGACTCGTGTAAATCGACTCCGACAACAGAAGATAATATTTTTATATTGACATCATAATCACATTTTCGACTACATTCCAAAGCATATATTAAATGTAATAACCTTTACCATTAAACAAAATAAAAAACTAAAGTAAAAAAATCAATTACCAGAGCTTTACAGTGTTCGGCAATTTACTTTACTACCTAAACGTATATTAATAAAAAAAAAATAATTACAAATTTAAAAAAAAAAAAAAAAGTTGTGTTACTAAACACGAAAAAAAAATTAAAATTTATGAGCTTTTCATACAAATAAAATACCAAAAAAAAAAAAAAGCTCTTGGCACTGTTGTAGTACTTTCGTACAATCAAATTGTTTATGACTTTTTTTTACGTCTCTATATAATATTCGCAATGTAACGCGCGACGATACAATGTATAGACGGTGCTGTGTACAGTAGAATTATATTTATTACCAATTTAATATCCATAAAAATTAAATTGTGATGTAAATTAAAGTATTTATGCCATCTTTTTTTTATATTTAAATTATTTTATTTGAAATCGTTAAATTTAAATTATATAACAATAACAAAATGTATATATATGTAATGAATTTAAATGGTTTTATAGTATGGCCGTAAAATATTGAGAAAGATGCGCGATACAATCAAATTATCCCGCGATAATATTTTATTGGCCAAATTAATGATTGGATCGCGTTAAAATTCAGGGTTAACCAATATTTTATACGATATACGTTACGATAAATAAATATAAATCACTTAAGTATTTGGTCCCATCGTATAATAAAAATGTAATGTAACAAAGCTAATCTGTTTCCCGCCCGCACCCACCATATTACCAATTTAAGACATACGACACATTTTATTACACAAAACTTATGTTATTCGTCTCTAGCATATAATATATGATATTAAGTATATCCGATATTTGAATTTTATATTAAAATATATTATTTTATTTATTTACATATATAAATGCGACATATACATATAAATCACTTTATAATGGCACCAACAAAAAAATAACCGAAATAAATTTTCTCCCCGCGGCTATTATATTGTTATGGCTTATTATCATATATAGCATATAGATATAGAAACACACAAACAACAATACTATCATAGTGATAACCATAATCCATCTGTTTAAATCCATTTATATATTAAAATGTACATATGAATTTTCGTCACCTTATGCACGATATATTGGAATGAAAATTTGATGAACATAAGAATTAAGCATTAGAATATGGAATTGCTTGGATTTACTTAGATACAAATTTTTATAAAGTAAACTCAATCATAATATGCGTGGCATAGTACACTATGATACTTGTACGTAGTTTTCGTATACTAAAATCAAGTGTGTGCTAGTTTGTCCGAACATTCGGGCAAAGGACACTAGATATCTCCAAATTAGCAGTAAATTGTTTTTTAATTTCAATTGTTATCTAATTTCATTGATATACACCTAAAAACAGAACCAGAGCGTCGACGACGAGCGTCAACGAAAAAATATAAATTTCGACAGCGATATCGCTGTAGTAAACATAACAAACAAAAGCGTCAGAGAAACGCGATATTAAAATAACAATAAAAAAAATTTAAACATGGCTGTTTAGTATGTACTTTATTAAAAAGGCTACTTAAAAACATAAAAATAGTTGGCAACATTGTTTTGCCGGTGATAAAATTAGAAATAGACTCTAAATTTATTTAAACGGAAAAATCGTCGTCGCTACCGTCGATGTTTCTGTTAGCATACTATGCTTTAAGTGTATTTTAATTTGACAGGCGTCGGCGTTCTGGTTCTGTTTATACCTTATAGGCTCATTCGAGCCTAACAGGTAATATTTCCATAGAAAATAAGCTCATTAGAGAAAAAAAATGTTACGTGCCTACTAAAAAAGATCAGATATGACTGAAGAAAAGTGACAGTGTCCAAGCTAAAGAAAAAGTACGTAAATCAGAAGAAAAGGAACGGGCATACGGAACAGTAAAACCGCAACTCATACGGAACAATAAAAATAAAGCGATCGTAAAAGAACAACAAGTGGAATGCCAAAATAAAGAGTCCAAAAAACAAATAGTGGCAGTGCGTGAAAAAGTAGCAATAGAAATGACCCTAACAAAAGCACAATGAACATGCAAATAATTCAAAAAGAATTTGGAGCCAGGGTTGCAAAGTCTGCTCCATGTACCGTTATCCCGCACACATTCTTTTCTTTTTTCCTTTCTGCTTGCGCTACATCCCATAAAGGAATTTGGACCTCAACGATGATTTTTCAAAATTTGCGATCTGTCACCAGAGAATGCCAGACACGGTGATGGAGTGCGTTTGGATCTTTCTCGACGTTATCTATCTAACGACTCTGAGGCTAGTTTTTTTGTCCAAGCAACCTTAACCTTGGTGATTTTATGAATCTGTTAATGTTGACTCTATCGAGATTATTTTCTCTCGTGATTCATTTGCATTCTATAAGTGGCTTCCTCCTTGATGGGACCGAAAATAATTCGAATATTCTAACGTTCCGTTACAGCAAGGTTTTGCATTTTGTGCGTCGTTTTATTTCAAAGACTTATAACCAAAGGATTTACTGGTTTTATCAGTGCTTTATAGATGTCCAGTTTAACTTTGCGCGATATATGAAGAGACTTGAAACATTTGAACTCATTCAACCTCTCATATTGTGTTTTTCCTAAAATAAAGTCTCCGCGTGTCTACCTTCTCGCGATGAGCTTATATTTGGTCTTCTCTTCGTTGATTTGAACGCCAATTTGTTCGGCTTTTATTTCCAAGGGGAGGAGGACTTCTTTCAGTGAGATGATGTTGCAAACCAGAATGCAAAGGTCACCAGGGTATGCCAATAGCTGGGTTGATTTGTAATATACACAACTACGCTGCGCTATATTGAGCTGACGGATGACATATTCTAATGATAGGTTGAAGAGAATTTGAGCTATTGGGTCTTCTTGCCACACTCCAGATATCATGTCGAAGGCATTCGAAATTTTACCTTCAATTGGCACCTTAAACTTTGACTCATTCATTAAAAGTTTGCATGCATAGATACCAATTTTGACCAAAATCTTGTAGTCTGTGTTCAACACAGCTATGCCGGTAGTTTTTGCAGTTCAACCGATCTATTTTTTGTATGTAGTGGGCCAAGAAAATCCGTCTTCCAGTCTTCTGGGATGTTTTCTTTTGACCAGATTGTCACTACAAGCTAAAACATGCAGTGGAATATATGATCGCCGCCATATTTCGTTGCAAATACCTTCCTCACCGGGGGTCTTAAAATTTGTATCCTTACTATCACGTCCCGCACTTCATCGTATGTCTGTGGAGGTGGTGGTGGAGTCATCTCAATAGTAATATCAGATGAACGCAAGAAGGGTTGTTGGTCAGTAGGTGCTGTCTGTCTATTTAGAAGCGACGAGAAATAATTCCTCCACACTTCTAGGACGGGTTTAGTTTCCATTTGTAACTCTCCTATTTCATTGCTACTACGTGGATAGAATTTTGGAGCTTTTTCTCTTATTATCGATATCTATCGAGTTCGTCATAGAAACTATCCTTGATTTGATATCCTATGTACGGGCATATAACGCTCATAAACGTAATATTAATGTGACGTCCATGACACTTGAGTGGGCAAGTCCTATTATTGACAGGTTTAAAATTAGTCACTAATGGACGACATCGGTTGTCAACCAAGAAACCGACGCCAAATTCATACTTACCCATGTTATTGCTTCGACGAAGAGTTAATCCATAGCGACTGTAATCAATGATGTCATTGCCGATTAAATTTGTTTCTTGCAGTGCGATTAGGTCTTAGATGTAGACTAAGTACGTTGAATGTTCCAAATTTTAAATCGTAGTCCTTATATTCTTATATCAAGGTCGTTGTTGTGAATTCAAATTTATCCGAGGCTTTCGTTGAGGCTCCATAACAGTGAGATTTTACAGATTGGGATTTTAGCCCAACGCCTATCTTCTGTAGGAGGACCACAGCCCTCACACTTAAGCCTACTCTTTTAATGAAATAGGTGATAGTGGCTCTCACGAAGAGTTAGGGTGAACACTTGCTGAATTTGTATGCAGATATGGCACAAGGAGAGAGTCTTGTATTTATGGGGCATACACATCAACCTGACATCCAATATATTGGGAATAATGTCTATTGAATGCATTTTTAAGGGGAGGGTTCCAAAAATAAATTATTCCCATATTGTTGCCATAAAGGTAAAATAAAATTAGAACCTTGCAGGTTTCTAAATGATTTAAGTAAAATTAATAGCGCACATGTCCCGCGACGAATTGGAAAATCAATTACCAAAACGGGTTATCAAAGTAAAAGTTGTAAAGAAAACATTCGCTCCATTTATAGTGCATTGGCATTTGTTTCCATGGAAGGCTCATACCATAATAAAACTGGAGAAGATATGGTTTTTACTACTAGGATCTACTGCTTTAAAGTCTTGGGCAAACATATTATGCGACCCCTAAAAGCGTACACCCAAGAGAAAGAGAAATATCAGTAAATAAGGAGCTTGTAAAATCTTTTAAGATTATACAAGAAATACAGATAGGTTTAACTAAGAAGGGAATTGAAATACCATGAAATAGGCATTCGCGTGCCTACACAAATAAATATTTCTAAAAAAAATATCTAGCATCGAAAATGTGATCTTGTGCTGTATCCACTTCTCTATCCTTATGAAAATGACGGATGGCACAATTGGAGTATAAAGGATATGATGTCTTGAATGAATGGGTTATTAGAAACGAACTTAATCCATTTCTAAAAGCTGGAAAGTTAACACAACAATTTGTTGTTGACGAAAAAATCGGAGGCAAGTAGACTGCATTTCAATTGTAAAGAAACATTTGGAACACAGATTAGTCCTTTACAGGAAGTTTAAAAAATATGCAACAACGTTGCCCAGATGCTATGGCTTTATTTAAAAAATTTAGGAAACCAGATATTTTTATAACAGTGATCTGCAATCCCAAATGGATTGAAATTATTTACCAGATCTTATTGCAGGAGAGAGACTGGGATTACCGTAAACAACACCAATTAATGACATCATGTCTGAAAACGATTTGGACTTTGAACGAGATAAGGAAGAACTATTTGTATCTCAGCAGGACTCGGAAGGAGTCAAACGCATTAACAAAACTACCACCACGTCGAAACGCCGATTACGCACCAAAATGGAGGACGAAATGGAAAAAACCAATCTTTACAGAGGGCGGATAACGCACATAACACCAACCAACACGTGTATCAGTTAAACCCAAAGAAATACCGCGTCATCCCTATTTCATTAGCCGCACAATAAATAGTAGAATAGTTACTATTAAATTCCTTTTTTCTCGTTTTCTTATATCACTTCCGATTTAGTTGCACAACTCAGAAACTTGCACTACTCAAAACATCGCAATCGTTCTCCCATTATTATTTTATTTTATTACTACGATCATTACTACACCCAACAGCTATTTTTTTCATCATCGTCTTCTTTTATTTATTCGTACTATTTTTCGATGTTGTTTGATGCTTCTTATTTTCGACTATACCATGGCGATCGACCATATGATCGATGTTGTTGATTTTTTTTATTTAAATCACTATCTCTTTTTATTTCATTCATATTACTAATGTTATTATTATGTTCTTCTGTGCTCTCTTCGCCGTAAAAATCGAATTTTTTTTAACTATCTTGATCGTCGCCATCAATGCGATCGAGTATTTTTATTATTTTACTCATAAGTTTCTCATGATGATCACCATCGTATAATATTTTACCATTGGTGCCGTTAAAATTGTTGAACCTCATCATATTATTTCGATTGCCAACCGCCAACATTGTCGATAATGTGAATTTTTTTTTTTTTAAATTCGATTTGGTTCGTGCATTTGAATGGATGGAACAATCGACGGTTTTGGTGGTGACGATACGCTTTCGATCGGTATTGATTTTTGGTGGACATCTTCCCAACTGATTTCCGATACGATCGGACCAAAACTTACGCTTAGGGATAGATTGCCCTGTCTTCAAAGAAATTCTTTGAATCATAATATCTGACTTAAATTAAATAAATAATTAATACGATATTTCAAATTATGGTTTGACTGATCACTACTGTTGGCCATACTCTGCTAGTAGTGCTCCAATATGAGTTTCTCGAATTTCTCGTGTAAACATATAAAGTTCTAGCCTCCTAGTGAAAAATCAGAATTGAGGAAATTTTAGGATGTTTTGGAAAATCTGCGTATTTTTCATCCTGGGATTTTAAATCTGGTTTTCATCAAATACCTAAAGCCTATTATGTATATTTAGATGGAATGAACTAAAGAATAACCACTTAACATATTAATATCCCAATCCCAGACACCCTGTATATTATCATATGAGCTACACAATTCTTGATAAATCCAACATTATTGATTTAGATTGCAAAATAATAAATCGAATATCTTAATTTTCCCTT
This sequence comes from Tipula confusa, assembly GCA_963556175.1. Taxonomy (NCBI): domain Eukaryota; kingdom Metazoa; phylum Arthropoda; class Insecta; order Diptera; family Tipulidae; genus Tipula; species Tipula confusa. Next base: position 204,190,435 of record OY744475.1, read on the forward strand.
ACCCATAGAACTTACTTTAATCTACTTTTGATCGTCTTCATTTTCATTTTCTTTTGTATCGATTCCGATGATACATAGAAGCCTATGTGCTGTGTTTTGGATAGAGGGGAAATTAAGTGCTCAAAATTTTTTTTATTCATTCGACGAAAATAATCGAGACGTTCAAGTGGAAAAATATGTATACTGATATATGCTTGTACAAATTGATATTATTAGATTTACGTATAATATGTGTTTTTATGAGTGTGTGTGTGAAGTGGTTAGTCATCGATATAAAGTGGGTATATGTTAGGTTTTATTATAATATTAAGCTTATAAATATTAGCCGAACAGTTCTTTGAGAAATTGGTACTAGAGTGGCCACAAGTAAATATTTTTCATCTGAAATCATATTACGAGTATTATAAGATATCTCATTGAAGACGCTAATTAAAAATCAATTACTATCATTATTTTCAGCTAGAGTACCGAAAGCTAAAAATAATGATAATAATTAATGGTACAGTGATAAAAGATTATCGTGAGTTAGTGGTGTCTTTTTTAAACCTTGCTTTCTGTTCTGGGGCCGAAGCTCACCGAACTCTTTCGCTGTTAGTTTTTAACGTCCTATTTTACGGCTTCCGCAGCCAAATCGAGGACGCATAAATCCTTTTTAACAGTGAAAAGTAAATAATGCAGCTAATATTTTACTGCTAATTTAGATTCTCATAAGAACTCAAATTTATGTGCCCTTTATATACTGCGACCGATCTCTTAATTTTAGTATGCTAGTATTTTGCATAAATTTAGATTCACTTATTTTAAACAAAACTTCTAAACTAGAATTTAAGCCTTGGGGAATAAAGTCAGTTAAGGATGTAAATCGTACAATTGACGCAGTAAAAATTGTGGAAAAATTCAAAATAAAATATTTGTAAAATGTAACTGCCTAAGTTTTTTTTTTTTTTTTTTTTATAAATGTTCAGAGCACTTAGGATATATATATGTATGTATATCCTTTATATGAAAGTTTTAGCAACAAACACACAGCACTACTGCAAAAGGTAAAAGGAAGGATTAGGAGGGAAAAAGGTAAGAAAGGAATAAAAGGAATAAAGGTTTTCAGTCTTCTAGTTGTTTACTTTTGATATTAAGTTTGAATCTCTGTAAATTGTATTCCAAGGGAAACGTCTCGTCGTTTAGTTTATTCCACATTCGCGTACTCCTAACAAAAAATGAATTTTTAAATTTATTGGTCTTCGCGAATTTAATTTCCAGATTGTATCGGTGTACCAGGCGTCTTAAGTTACGTGCAGGCTTTGACAAACCAGGCATAAATTCATAAAGTTCCGATGAACAATGACCATGAAAGTACTTGTAAAACACGCATAAGGCTCCCACATTACGTCTATGGGAAAGAGAATCAAGATCAGATAATAATTTTACGTCTTCAATCATTCGAGATGCTCGGTTTTGGACCCGATCGAGTGCAGTTAAATGAGTTTTCGGTGCTCCAGCCCAAATATGAGAATTATACTCCAACCTGGGTCTTATGTAGGTCTTATATATTGTAAGTATTTCGGATGGATTAAAGTAAAACTTACATCGTCGTAGAAATCCAAGACATTTGGCTGCACCAATCGCTGCTTTGTTTATTTGTTCAGCCCAAGATATTCTCTTTGAAATAGTTAAACCGAGAATCTCAAATGTGTCAGACGTAGCCAAGCTGGATTCACCAGTCATAAAAGACGGTGAATAACCATCAGTTCGGCCAGAAAAAACACAGGTTTGAAATTTGTTGGGATTAAATTCAACTCTGTTGGCTTCACCCCATTTAAGAATGACATTGAGATCTCGCGTAAGGCGGTCATTCATAGCCATTCTTTCTGCGAGAACATCGTTTCGCGATGAAGAAGAAGGTAAACTGTAAGAGGTGGAAAGTGAGCTGTCATCAGCATAGGAGTATATTGGATTGAGAGTTGCTGATAGAAGATCATTGATGAAAATTAGAAAAAGGGTTGGAGAAAGGACGGATCCCTGAGGAACACCAGCGTTTATAAGATGTTGATCGGAAGTCACACCATCCACCACCACTTGGATTTTGCGACAAAAAAGAAAATTCTCAATCCATAAAATTAACGAACCGTGAAGGCCAACTGCCCTCAATTTACACAGCAAACCCTTGTGCCACACACGATCAAATGCTTTTGAGATATCGAGAGCAATGACTTGAGATTCACCAGATTGATGAATGCTTCTGTTCCATTGTTCAGTAACAACATTAATTAAATCACCTGCTGAACGCCCTCCGCGAAATCCATACTGACGATCAGAAATTAGATGATTAGCTTCCAAATATTTCATCAGCTGGAAGTTGATTATGGTCTCAAGTACTTTAGAAAGCACCGAGACGATAGCGATTGGGCGATAATTTGAAGGGTCCGATTTACTGCCCTTTTTTGGCACAGGATGTATGTTAGCAGTCTTCCAGATGGAAGGGAAAATGCCAGAAGACATAGATCGGTGAAACAGATATGATAGTGGCTTAGACAAGGATTTACAGCAATATTTGAGGACAATTGGGGGAATACAATCCGGACCGGCTGACTTGTTGGTGTTAATGCTTGCAAGGACTTTAGCGACAACTCTGGATCTAAATATAATGCGGCGCATCGATGAACTGGCTAGAGTGATAATCGGGGGTATTAAGTTAGAATCAGGTAAATTAGAGTTTGCTGCAAATTTTCGGGCAAAGAGATTGGATTTTTCTTGAGCTGTAGAAAAGATACAATCCCCATCTTTCAGAGGTGGTATTGATGATTTCCTACTGTTCAAAAAGTTTTCCTCTACTTTGCGGGCAAAGGACCAAAAGGTCCGATTGCTATTGCCCTGGTTTAAGACCTGTCGCAACTCTTCTCGAACTTTTTTTTGGTAATTTCTTTTAGCTTGGGACACTGTTTGAGTTGCCAGATTTCTAGCCGCCTTAAATATAGCTAAATTTTCATTTGACGGGTTCTTAACATATTTGCGGTGAGAGGCTTCTTTATTGGCGGTTGTTGTTCTACAGTCATGATTATACCAAGGATTGCCAGATTTTTTTTTATTTGACTTAGAGAGACTGGAAGGAATGAACTGTTCCATTCCCGTGAGAATGACAGTCGAAACCACAATGGCTGCCTTGTCAATATTACCGAAGGCAAAACAAGAGTACCATTCGAACTCTTGAAAGAACTTGTTCAATCCTTCCCAGTCCGCATTTTTATAGTGCCATAATCGACGTTTAGGCGCAACATTCATTTGGCATGACCATGACATTGGAAATTCCGCTGTAATAAGCCGATGGTCCGAGTTTCCCAAAGGAGAACTGACGGAGATACTGTATTTCTCCGCATGAGAAGTTAAAAACAGATCCAGTAAGTGACCCGTATCGTTGACCCGATCTGGTATCCTCGTAGGCTGATCTACAAGTTGTGTGAGTTGGTTTAGAGCTGCAAACATTTCAGCCGCCTCACCAGCCGGTGTTACGGACTTAGAATAAGGAAGCCACTTGTCATTGTGGACATTGAAATCACCTGCCACAGCGATTTCAGCATTTGGTGATTTCTGAAGGATGCGCTCAATGGAGTCTGACAGAGTATCAAACCCAAAATGAGCAACGCTGTTTGCGATATTTGGGCTTCGATAGAGACCACATAGGAAGAGGGGGTGTTTCGAGACATGAATTTCAACCCAAATGAAGCTGAACTCATTATTCGAGCTTTGGCCTAAAAAACTGGGAATGGAAAAAGGTATATCGTTGCGGATATACATGGCCAGCCCCCTATGGTGAATAAGCCGATGGATTAAGGAGTAACCCTTAATACCGATGGCCGAAGAATCACCGGAGTCCAAAATTTTGGTCTCGGTGAGAAGTAGAACCGCTGGTTTTGTGGAAGCTGTGTGGTGTTCAACGGCTGCAAAGTTTGTCCGTAATCCACGAATATTGCAAAACTGAAAAGAGAACACTCTCCCCATGACACAGGAATACAGAGACTCAAACTTAAAGAACGCAAGAACAGCGTTAGTGAGGAAGGTAACAATTTTTCTGATTAGCTATTGGAATATCTTTTTCAACTATTTCCTCCTTATGAGAAAGATGGAGATACTCTTGGATAAACCCTTTATATTCGCTATTGAGTTCTTCGTTCGTCTTGAGTTTTCTTTCTTAATTATAAAAACGTTTTTCTGCTTTGTTTACAGAAGTTCCTGCTTGCTGAAGGAGCTTCACAGCAAAACGACCTTCGGAACCTCTTTGCATAAAAAATGATTTTATATTGTAGTTTCTTCTAGATTAAGTTGTTGTGTACTTGATGGTTCTTAAACCCCCGATAATCTATTCCAAATGTTGTTTAATTTAATCTCCATATGTTATGTGCTGTACTGAAATTGTATTCGACATGGTTGGTTTTCCAGATACGACATACCTAAATATGGTATTATGCGTAATGATTGAAGAATCTGGATTGGTTTGCTTTCCTTCGCGTAATACTTCAAAAATACATCAGAACCTAGTAACATATCTATCTGGTAGATTTAATTTATTCAACAATTAAATTTGCTAGGAATTAAACTTGGACGAGTCTAATTCCAACGGTAGTTTCTCCAAAATAAATGTCTCGGCATTAATCGCTGAATTGTAAAATCGAGACATGATTTTTAGATTAGCCACTCCTTTGGTGACAATGCTTGAAGATGCCAGTCCCGATATTGGGATTTATGCTCTTTTCTTCGCTAAACACAATTGATGTCTTACAATTGCTGTAGGCAGTAATGCCTGTAGATTTATATTTGCCAGGTTAGTGTTCAATGTAAATTCTCCACTTGTTTCGGGTTGTTAAGTTACTGTATCGCTCTGCACGTAAGCGATTTGTGGATTAGACGCAGTTTGATTTTGTGTACCAATATAATCGGTCGTTGTGTTTTCTCCTGCACTTGAAACATCTAAAATTTAACTTGCACATATCAGATCGATGACCACTTCTCATGCAATTAACGTACAGCTTCTTCTCCGCAATTAAACCTCGACGAGATGAAACGTCTAGGGCTAGGAATTTGTCAAATTTGTGAAGCAAATGTTGTTGGTCGCATAGCAGGCACGTAGCTGCTGCAAAACGTTTGCATTTGTGATTAAATTACCAGATTTCACGGTATTTTTCTGTACTGGCTCGGCATGTTCCAACCCGTTACTAAAATGGTCTAGAAATGACGTAAATTCCTCAATTGTCAGAAATCTTGTATGCCCAAGCTTTTCTTGTCCCTTCATCGCTCTTTTCTAATAATAAATAAATCAGCCATCCATTGGGAGTTTTAGCACTATCGCCTAATGCAGTCAAACCTCTTAAAACTTCTTCGTAGTATCTACCATGCGCCTAATTTCTTTTGACGAACCATGAATACGTGGTTGAGCCAAAAATTGTCGAATGAGATTTGCCTCAATTTGATGTTTATGATCTAATCTTTTCACAATTTTCTCCCGCAAGTATTTTCATAGCTTGCATCCGCGATTGTCACGTGCTAGAAGTCCCTTCAGATACTTTAATTTATGAACTCTCAAACAAATCTTTAAATGATGGGAAGTCATCATAATCTCCGTAAAACGGCGGAATTGAAATTTTAGGCCATTTTTAAATTTTTGAATTTTTTTCCTTCTTGGATTTCTTCCTTTTTGAATATTTTTTTCGCTTAATGGCAAAAGTATAGTAGAATGGTTCGAGTTTAGGTCTCGACTTTCGTCTACTTGTATATTGTTCAAAGAAATATTTTTGATTATAAAAAAATCAATTAAGTCTGGTATTTCGTTTTGATCTGTAGGCCAGTAGGTTGGTTTTCCAAGGTTTCACTGATGCATTTTCTGACAGCTTTAAGCAGTTCTTTACCTTTAGTCGTTGATAGTCTAGAACCCAAATGGGCATTTTATGCATTAAAATATCCTTCAATTATGTACCTTTTTCCTAGTTTACTGAAGAATTCGAGATAATCTTTTTCTTCTAGTGCATGTTTCGGAGGACAGTGAACACTAACAACACTAACATAATTCATAAAACTTGACGAAATCATACATCAGATTGTGGGAGTAAACGTAGACTTATAATCGGTGGAAACCACAAGAAATGTTGAACTATATAAAGAATACAAGGCATTTAGAAACAAGATTAGCAATGCCATTAAACATGCTAAAAGTTGAGTTTTGTGCTAAACGATTAAGCCCAAACTTACCATCAAAAGTATTTTGGCAAAACCTTAAATCGATTAGAAGCCTATCTTCTATAGGGAAGTGCAATTTAAATAATGAATACATATTTTTGAAGTCATTTATCCTCATCGGCTGATACAGTTGATTTGATACATGCTGGATCCGCTGAATGTGGTTTTAGTTTTAGTAGCATTGATATTGTTGATTAAAGAAAGGCGTTCTGTAACATCTACTTCCAATGGTGTTGATGAGCTACCCATAAAATGTATTGAACTGTTGTTATCCATTACCGTATGCTTCATGTCTTAAATAGCGTAAATACTTCCTTTTGTTTTCCTTTAGAATGGAAACATTCAAAAGTTACTCCGATGCCTAAAAGGCTAAATTCATATTTTAATTGTCACATTCTCAACCTATTAGTTTACTTTCATCACTGTCATAGGTTGGTTTTAGAAAAAATTCTACAAATTCAGACCTTTGAACTATTTAGAGTCTAATAAAATGTTATCAAAATACCAGTCAGCTTACAAAAGCTTGTGTAATGGTACTGTTGGATTATATAGTAAAGCGTTTGATCAAATTGACCTCCAGCTCCTTATTAAAAAGCTCAATGAAGAGTTTTGGTTAATATCTTTATATCATATCGGCCGTTTGCAGACAGTATACTCTAATTAGTGTATTTCTATTACTCGGAAATTAAATGCAGGAGAACCGCAAGGATCTGTTTTGGGGCCTTTCTTATTTATAATATTTCTACTGTTATAGACAGATCCAGATATCATTTGTTTGCCGAAATTTTATTTTTTTTTGTTTTTATTCCATGCAATCTGTTTTGGGGCCGAAGCTCTCCCAAATCTTTCGCGGTTAACTTATCGTCCTACTTTACGCCATTACCAGCCAAATCGAGGACGAGAGAATACAGGTTCACTTTAAATCCATCTGCACGTTGCATTGCTCCAGCCAGCCTGAACTGGCATGAACGATGGTTTGGCCCATGGATTCTGCAGTCAAACAGGAGGTCATAGTTGTGTGCTGATCGTAATCAGCTGATGAAAAATCCCTATTGCAACCTTCTCGACGATTCAGACCCGGTACCTCCCGTCCCAAATACCGCAGCTTTAATCACTGCTCCAATTGCTCGGTAAAATGAAGTATACACATCACATACTCATTGAGCTAAAGTTTATTAATTTATTATTTAAGTACCCTTGTGATGAAAACCCTTAACTTAAAAACGATAATCAATTAGACCCAATATAATTTTCCAACAATCAATTCTGTTTTATTATCTCCTGTTAAATGAATAATAAATCGATGTTTGTACGTACATACATGAAACCTAAAATCAAAAAAAAAAATCATTTTTTCCCTACGGAAAAATTTCAACGAGTATTAATTTTAATTATCATTTAATGAAAACCATAAAATAAAAATATCACGATGAAAATGTGAAAAAGAAAACAAAACAAATTATTAATCATCAAAATTTTCCTTTGGAATTTATTCGATTCCCTTGTTCGAAGCTTTTATCAACCTAATTAGATTATTATTATACACTCTTAAACTGACGAGGGAAAATTTGCCCGTTGAGTATTATTAAAATGGTATTTTGGCCATTTACAAAACATGGGGGGAAAATTCATATTTTTCATGTCGTGTATTATAGAGAAAATCCCGTAATGAATATTTTCATTTTTGTGTTTTGTTTAAAAACTTGAAAAGCGATATTAAAGGGCATCAATTGATTGAATACAGACAAAAATCTAATAAACTTAAACATATTGAACATGATGCAGTGTTCTGTGTTACATATATCGATATGTATACATATGTCAAGCATAAAAATCAAAATTGGATGAAATTTCGACATACAAATATGAATTTCCAAATATATATTGAAAGATAACGAAACGTGTTTTGAATTTTCCTGAAAATAATTTTATTTTTTTTCGACTTTTCATATGCGGAAATATTGCTGAAAAATGTCTGTAATAAAATTTTTGAAGATAATTTTTTTTTCAACCCGAGTTATTTTTTTACAGTACAAAATTGATTTTTGAAATGGCTTTTGAATCGGAAACGTTTGTCTGAATACATATGTATGCTATACATACACACACACATATAATATGCAAATGAAAATCCATCTTATTTATTGGAAATACTTGCAGTGGTAAATACTGTTTTTGGTGGTTTTCGTGATGAATTTTGGTTTTTTCGGTTGAATCGATTTTTATTGATGTATGTAATTTTAAGCATATGAAAATAATTTGTTGATTCAGTCGGTAAAGCGTATCAAATCATCGTTTATATTGGGATTGAAATGCTGTCAGCTGATGATTTGAAAATTTTGGTAAATTGAATTTTTAATTTTTGACCGTACTTAAAATTATTCTCAGAACTATTCTATTTCCAAATTGCTTTTTTTATATGAATGTCATAAGGGTAGTCCCTAAGATATTTCGGAACAATAAAACGGTCAAAGCCAAAATTTTTAGGTAAAACAATTTGATAACTGATTTTAAATATATAAACTTGTTTGTAATTCTCGGTTTTTTATTGACGTACCACATCATTTTTGAATATCTTACCGAAAACATTATATATCTGTAACAAACGCGAAGTTTATGGAACAAAAAAGAGCCAACTAAATACTCAGTAAAATTTGTAATCTGTCTTATATCAGATGGTAAAGAAGGGTTTGTTTGCATCGTAATGGTCAAAAATAGCAACGACGTCTGGCTATCAGTCGCTTAGCAATTGAGGATATTGGACAATGCTCCAACAGTATGAAGTATGTCGAATTTTACCTCCGATTTCGGGATCTACTTTAATAAAATTACAATCACTCCGCGTAGAATTAATGAGAAAATGAAATCCTAAATGCTTTAGACGGGAACAAAATCACCTAAAATCAATAGCCAATGGACTTTTCTACGTAGTAGATCAAAGGGTCTAAAAACATGCAGGTTAAACATATAAATCAAAACAAGATATTAGAGTCAACTAACAACGTCTTAAAATATACTAGTGGCAAACTACACCAATATTTAAGACAGTGATCAAATTCTAGTTCATTAAGTCTCAATCCGGTGGTCCTAATTAAAATTAATGGTTATTTATAGTGTAACCTCTCAAAGTGCCAACGGAACAATCAAAACAGCAGCCACATCCATCTGATCACATATTAACAGGATACAAGGCTTTAAGCAATAAATTGGAATTTTTTTTAATGCCAAAATATAATTTGAGTGATATAATAAACACTTATCAGACGCAAAACCATGTATCAGATGAAAAACACTCCAGAGTCAGTTTTTTTTTTAGATTTTTTGTGTTTTCAATAAAACGAATTTTTCCATGCTTCCCACTTCCGTGTGATGATATCCAGGACATCCTGACTTATTAATTGACTCTGAAACTCGTGCTGTTGAAAGGTTGTGTTGGTTAACTACTGCGATACTGCTCCCATTTAAGCAACTAGAGCAGCCAATATTCTGTTGAGATCTGGGGCACCGAAAGCGTTTGCTAGCTCGACTCAAACCTAACATTATGTTGTGTTACTTTTCCGTGGAAGTGGTAGATGTACTATGACTCGAAAGGTTTCGAAAGATTCTTCATCCATTTCTTGGATGCAGAATTTACCATTGATGTCAATTTGTTCAATGTTGCTAATGATCGTTTCATTGATTAATAGTGTACAATAAAGCTTTAAGCAGGATCTTCCGGAGGTAACCGAGACCATCGTATACCCATTTTTACATAATAGCCGTTTAAGGAAAGGACGGGATAGTTAGATAAACTATAGAAATCGACCAGGTTACAGACATATTAATAGAATCCGCAATGTTTCTCTAAAAACCATCTACCAATGGAAATATATTAATATTATACCGGTCGCATAATTATGGTAAAAGCTTCAACACATTGCAGTCTTGAGTACGATCCTCGCTGCTGACCACAACGCCATATCCAATAATAATTCAATAATAATATAATAATATAATAATATAATAATATAATAATATAATAATATAATAATATAATAATATAATAATATAATAATATAATAATATAATAATATAATAATATAATAATATAATAATATAATAATATAATAATATAATAATATAATAATATAATAATATAATAATATAATAATATAATAATATAATAATATAATAATATAATAATATAATAATATAATAATATAATAATATAATAATATAATAATATAATAATATAATAATATAATAATATAATAATATAATAATATAATAATATAATAATATAATAATATAATAATATAATAATATAATAATATAATAATATAATAATATAATAATATAATAATATAATAATATAATAATATAATAATATAATAATATAATAATATAATAATATAATAATATAATAATATAATAATATAATAATATAATAATATAATAATATAATAATATAATAATATAATAATATAATAATATAATAATATAATAATATAATAATATAATAATATAATAATATAATAATATAATAATATAATAATATAATAATATAATAATATAATAATATAATAATATAATAATATAATAATATAATAATATAATAATATAATAATATAATAATATAATAATATAATAATATAATAATATAATAATATAATAATATAATAATATAATAATATAATAATATAATAATATAATAATATAATAATATAATAATATAATAATATAATAATATAATAATATAATAATATAATAATATAATAATATAATAATATAATAATATAATAATATAATAATATAATAATATAATAATATAATAATATAATAATATAATAATATAATAATATAATAATATAATAATATAATAATATAATAATATAATAATATAATAATATAATAATATAATAATATAATAATATAATAATATAATAATATAATAATATAATAATATAATAATATAATAATATAATAATATAATAATATAATAATATAATAATATAATAATATAATAATATAATAATATAATAATATAATAATATAATAATATAATAATATAATAATATAATAATATAATAATATAATAATATAATAATATAATAATATAATAATATAATAATATAATAATATAATAATATAATAATATAATAATATAATAATATAATAATATAATAATATAATAATATAATAATATAATAATATAATAATATAATAATATAATAATATAATAATATAATAATATAATAATATAATAATATAATAATATAATAATATAATAATATAATAATATAATAATATAATAATATAATAATATAATAATATAATAATATAATAATATAATAATATAATAATATAATAATATAATAATATAATAATATAATAATATAATAATATAATAATATAATAATATAATAATATAATAATATAATAATATAATAATATAATAATATAATAATATAATAATATAATAATATAATAATATAATAATATAATAATATAATAATATAATAATATAATAATATAATAATATAATAATATAATAATATAATAATATAATAATATAATAATATAATAATATAATAATATAATAATATAATAATATAATAATATAATAATATAATAATATAATAATATAATAATATAATAATATAATAATATAATAATATAATAATATAATAATATAATAATATAATAATATAATAATATAATAATATAATAATATAATAATATAATAATATAATAATATAATAATATAATAATATAATAATATAATAATATAATAATATAATAATATAATAATATAATAATATAATAATATAATAATATAATAATATAATAATATAATAATATAATAATATAATAATATAATAATATAATAATATAATAATATAATAATATAATAATATAATAATATAATAATATAATAATATAATAATATAATAATATAATAATATAATAATATAATAATATAATAATATAATAATATAATAATATAATAATATAATAATATAATAATATAATAATATAATAATATAATAATATAATAATATAATAATATAATAATATAATAATATAATAATATAATAATATAATAATATAATAATATAATAATATAATAATATAATAATATAATAATATAATAATATAATAATATAATAATATAATAATATAATAATATAATAATATAATAATATAATAATATAATAATATAATAATATAATAATATAATAATATAATAATATAATAATATAATAATATAATAATATAATAATATAATAATATAATAATATAATAATATAATAATATAATAATATAATAATATAATAATATAATAATATAATAATATAATAATATAATAATATAATAATATAATAATATAATAATATAATAATATAATAATATAATAATATAATAATATAATAATATAATAATATAATAATATAATAATATAATAATATAATAATATAATAATATAATAATATAATAATATAATAATATAATAATATAATAATATAATAATATAATAATATAATAATATAATAATATAATAATATAATAATATAATAATATAATAATATAATAATATAATAATATAATAATATAATAATATAATAATATAATAATATAATAATATAATAATATAATAATATAATAATATAATAATATAATAATATAATAATATAATAATATAATAATATAATAATATAATAATATAATAATATAATAATATAATAATATAATAATATAATAATATAATAATATAATAATATAATAATATAATAATATAATAATATAATAATATAATAATATAATAATATAATAATATAATAATATAATAATATAATAATATAATAATATAATAATATAATAATATAATAATATAATAATATAATAATATAATAATATAATAATATAATAATATAATAATATAATAATATAATAATATAATAATATAATAATATAATAATATAATAATATAATAATATAATAATATAATAATATAATAATATAATAATATAATAATATAATAATATAATAATATAATAATATAATAATATAATAATATAATAATATAATAATATAATAATATAATAATATAATAATATAATAATATAATAATATAATAATATAATAATATAATAATATAATAATATAATAATATAATAATATAATAATATAATAATATAATAATATAATAATATAATAATATAATAATATAATAATATAATAATATAATAATATAATAATATAATAATATAATAATATAATAATATAATAATATAATAATATAATAATATAATAATATAATAATATAATAATATAATAATATAATAATATAATAATATAATAATATAATAATATAATAATATAATAATATAATAATATAATAATATAATAATATAATAATATAATAATATAATAATATAATAATATAATAATATAATAATATAATAATATAATAATATAATAATATAATAATATAATAATATAATAATATAATAATATAATAATATAATAATATAATAATATAATAATATAATAATATAATAATATAATAATATAATAATATAATAATATAATAATATAATAATATAATAATATAATAATATAATAATATAATAATATAATAATATAATAATATAATAATATAATAATATAATAATATAATAATATAATAATATAATAATATAATAATATAATAATATAATAATATAATAATATAATAATATAATAATATAATAATATAATAATATAATAATATAATAATATAATAATATAATAATATAATAATATAATAATATAATAATATAATAATATAATAATATAATAATATAATAATATAATAATATAATAATATAATAATATAATAATATAATAATATAATAATATAATAATATAATAATATAATAATATAATAATATAATAATATAATAATATAATAATATAATAATATAATAATATAATAATATAATAATATAATAATATAATAATATAATAATATAATAATATAATAATATAATAATATAATAATATAATAATATAATAATATAATAATATAATAATATAATAATATAATAATATAATAATATAATAATATAATAATATAATAATATAATAATATAATAATATAATAATATAATAATATAATAATATAATAATATAATAATATAATAATATAATAATATAATAATATAATAATATAATAATATAATAATATAATAATATAATAATATAATAATATAATAATATAATAATATAATAATATAATAATATAATAATATAATAATATAATAATATAATAATATAATAATATAATAATATAATAATATAATAATATAATAATATAATAATATAATAATATAATAATATAATAATATAATAATATAATAATATAATAATATAATAATATAATAATATAATAATATAATAATATAATAATATAATAATATAATAATATAATAATATAATAATATAATAATATAATAATATAATAATATAATAATATAATAATATAATAATATAATAATATAATAATATAATAATATAATAATATAATAATATAATAATATAATAATATAATAATATAATAATATAATAATATAATAATATAATAATATAATAATATAATAATATAATAATATAATAATATAATAATATAATAATATAATAATATAATAATATAATAATATAATAATATAATAATATAATAATATAATAATATAATAATATAATAATATAATAATATAATAATATAATAATATAATAATATAATAATATAATAATATAATAATATAATAATATAATAATATAATAATATAATAATATAATAATATAATAATATAATAATATAATAATATAATAATATAATAATATAATAATATAATAATATAATAATATAATAATATAATAATATAATAATATAATAATATAATAATATAATAATATAATAATATAATAATATAATAATATAATAATATAATAATATAATAATATAATAATATAATAATATAATAATATAATAATATAATAATATAATAATATAATAATATAATAATATAATAATATAATAATATAATAATATAATAATATAATAATATAATAATATAATAATATAATAATATAATAATATAATAATATAATAATATAATAATATAATAATATAATAATATAATAATATAATAATATAATAATATAATAATATAATAATATAATAATATAATAATATAATAACGTAATTAATAATATAATAATATAATAATATAATAATATAATAATATAATAATATAATAATATAATAATATAATAATATAATAATATAATAATATAATAATATAATAATATAATAACGTAATTAATAATATAATAATATAATAATATAATAATATAATAATATAATAATATAATAACGTAATTAATAATATAATAATATAATAATATAATAATATAATAACGTAATTAATAATATAATAATATAATAATATAATAATATAATAATATAATAATATAATAATATAATAATATAATAATATAATAATATAATAATATAATAATATAATAATATAATAATATAATAATATAATAATATAATAATATAATAATATAATAATATAATAATATAATAATATAATAATATAATAATATAATAATATAATAATATAATAATATAATAATATAATAATATAATAATATAATAATATAATAATATAATAATATAATAATATAATAATATAATAATATAATAATATAATAATATAATAATATAATAATATAATAATATAATAATATAATAATATAATAATATAATAATATAATAATATAATAATATAATAATATAATAATATAATAATATAATAATATAATAATATAATAATATAATAATATAATAATATAATAATATAATAATATAATAATATAATAATATAATAATATAATAATATAATAATATAATAATATAATAATATAATAATATAATAATATAATAATATAATAATATAATAATATAATAATATAATAATATAATAATATAATAATATAATAATATAATAATATAATAATATAATAATATAATAATATAATAATATAATAATATAATAATATAATAATATAATAATATAATAATATAATAATATAATAATATAATAATATAATAATATAATAATATAATAATATAATAATATAATAATATAATAATATAATAATATAATAATATAATAATATAATAATATAATAATATAATAATATAATAATATAATAATATAATAATATAATAATATAATAATATAATAATATAATAATATAATAATATAATAATATAATAATATAATAATATAATAATATAATAATATAATAATATAATAATATAATAATATAATAATATAATAATATAATAATATAATAATATAATAATATAATAATATAATAATATAATAATATAATAATATAATAATATAATAATATAATAATATAATAATATAATAATATAATAATATAATAATATAATAATATAATAATATAATAATATAATAATATAATAATATAATAATATAATAATATAATAATATAATAATATAATAATATAATAATATAATAATATAATAATATAATAATATAATAATATAATAATATAATAATATAATAATATAATAATATAATAATATAATAATATAATAATATAATAATATAATAATATAATAATATAATAATATAATAATATAATAATATAATAATATAATAATATAATAATATAATAATATAATAATATAATAATATAATAATATAATAATATAATAATATAATAATATAATAATATAATAATATAATAATATAATAATATAATAATATAATAATATAATAATATAATAATATAATAATATAATAATATAATAATATAATAATATAATAATATAATAATATAATAATATAATAATATAATAATATAATAATATAATAATATAATAATATAATAATATAATAATATAATAATATAATAATATAATAATATAATAATATAATAATATAATAATATAATAATATAATAATATAATAATATAATAATATAATAATATAATAATATAATAATATAATAATATAATAATATAATAATATAATAATATAATAATATAATAATATAATAATATAATAATATAATAATATAATAATATAATAATATAATAATATAATAATATAATAATATAATAATATAATAATATAATAATATAATAATATAATAATATAATAATATAATAATATAATAATATAATAATATAATAATATAATAATATAATAATATAATAATATAATAATATAATAATATAATAATATAATAATATAATAATATAATAATATAATAATATAATAATATAATAATATAATAATATAATAATATAATAATATAATAATATAATAATATAATAATATAATAATATAATAATATAATAATATAATAATATAATAATATAATAATATAATAATATAATAATATAATAATATAATAATATAATAATATAATAATATAATAATATAATAATATAATAATATAATAATATAATAATATAATAATATAATAATATAATAATATAATAATATAATAATATAATAATATAATAATATAATAATATAATAATATAATAATATAATAATATAATAATATAATAATATAATAATATAATAATATAATAATATAATAATATAATAATATAATAATATAATAATATAATAATATAATAATATAATAATATAATAATATAATAATATAATAATATAATAATATAATAGTATAATAATATAATAATATAATAATATAATAATATAATAATATAATAGTATAATAATATAATAATATAATAATATAATAATATAATAATATAATAATATAATAATATAATAATATAATAATATAATAATAAAAATTAGTCATTGGGCGGTCGAACAAAATCCTCCTGGGTAGAACCTACAATGTTCTCCGCCAGAGTAGTAATTCTTTTCAAAAATATGTATTCGCAAGGCAGTAATATTATGTAAGCCTGGGAAAGCGGAGATGCTAAGAAACTTTTCAAATTTCAAGAGAATGTATAATAATAATGATAATGTATAAAGCGGCCACTTTCCATTCATTAGAATATTGTTATAAATAAAATTCCACAAAGCATCCAAAAGATCAAATTATACTTGGTTTTGCTTAAGATGCACCACAACAAAATTAAAAAATTTAATTTTTATCACACAGTTTATCAAGTGTGTCGGTCCCAAATATTGGGAGAACGAATTTATTTTAACAAAAATGAAACTTATGCAATATAACTGGTCAATAGGATCGTTAAAATTTATCCGATATAACTTTAACTTTAACATAATTTTATGTAAAAAATAGTCAGTAGAAGCATATCTCTTGCTGCACCTTGTACCAATTTGTTTTTTCACAACATTTTTACCGTTTCAACAAATTGTAAAGCAGTTTTTGTTTTTGAATAATCCCATCACCAAACTGTAAAATCAGCTGAGCTGTGCGCATGTAGTTTAATATTTAATTTCGGATGGACGATTTTGACTTTTGTGTAGTGAAAATTTAAAATAAAAAAGAAAACGCGGTGTTGCAAAACAAAAGATTTCCGTGTAATATATACAATATTACATATAGCTAAGTGAAAATTAAAACGGAAAATATGGTGAAAATATTAGTGTGTGAATTTTATTTTTAGTTTTTATGTCTTTTTTATAGGACCATCCATTTTGTATTTACATTTTTTTGATATACATAATATGTATAGGTGGAATATGAACATTGTACCATGTAGAAACAAGTTTGGTGAGTGATTTTTTTTTATTTGCTTCATTGTGTGAGTTGATTTAAGTTTGGAAATTACATTCGTGTATAAATTATTATATTCACAATTTATTACGCAGCTACCTTTTTATTTTTTAATACAAATTTTAATTATGAGTTTATAATATTGACAATTATGCCAATTTGCTCTACAATTTAATTTATTCCATAATAATTTTAACAATTTATCTCCGTTTTGTATAATTGTGTCTTATTGTTCATTTTGAAAACTTCAATTTCAACCCTAAACATTTTTGTAATATTTTTGACTTATGTGAATTTAAGAGTAGTTTTTTTTCTATGTAATTTTTTTTTCTATCGGCAGCAAAAACGAATCTCACGGACGATTTTTGATACATTCAGTTTATAGTTTGGTAGTGATTTGGTTTAATATGAACGCGCATATGCAAAGCATGGATTCTTCTTCTAGCTTTACATGAAAAGTGTCAACCCCTCTGGTTATTCTTACTTCTGAATGAAAAACTCAATCCAGTTACTGATATTTTTTCCTTTTTTTGTCGGTTTAAATTGATCGAAAGCTTTCTTTAGTTTCATTACTGTTGGATTGAACAACTTGCACAACTATGTATATGGGTTGAACATTGGTTGTTGAGCATAAGCAGACAAAAGTTGACTCAATGAAACTTTTTAACCCTGGCCTGTATTTTTGTCGATTGGTTGTGACAAATGGTAACGATGTGATTGAACCCATTGTAAGGAAATGTCCAGGTGTTAGTTCATCTTTATTACTTGTGTCTTCGTTGGTAATAGCACATAGCGACCTTGAATTGAGAATACCTTCTATTTGAATTAAAATGAGAATAAGAAATTCGATCCGTTGTCTGAAAATATTTCCATGAGCACTGTCTTCTGTCTAACAAAACGCTCCAAAGCATTAATAACTGCTTGAGTGGATAGAGACGAGGCTTCTTCAAAGTGTAACGTCTTGGTGGCAAAACACGAATATTACAATGAATCCTTTTATCATCCTTGCCTCTCTTCCGATTTTAGATGATAGTTGTATTGGTCCTGCGTAATTGACACCCACTGTTGTGTGGTTTTTAATCTGGCATATCGACAACAATTAATACAACGATGAGTTATTTTTCGATATATATCCCGTACTACAAAAATCCAATATTTTTGGCGTAAAGTCGCAGTTAATAATGATGGTCCTGGATGTAAATACTTTCTGTGTAAATCATTGAGTATTAAATTGATGATTTCGTATCTCGTTGGCAATATCAATGGATGTTTCGTGTCATACGGCCATTATGAACTTTCAAGGCGACCTCCAACTCGCAATACGCCATCGTAGTCTATAAACCGTGCTAATTGGTTAAATTTGGATTTAAAAGGGAGTCGATTATATTTCACTAGTGAACTAATATCTTCTGTGAATTGTGATTGATTAGAACCTTGGTGTCATTGATGCAAGCTTCTTGCTTGGTATGAACTAATTGTCTCTTTAATGGCCACTTAGTTTCAGGATGTGATAACCAATTTGGACGCTTAAAACATTAATCGCTTTTGATTAATTAATTCGATTTAACCCCTCTACTTGCTAAGTCAGCAGGATCCTCACTCTCTCGAATATGATGCCATATTGCTTCAGGAACTAAAGTGTGAATAACGCCTACCCGATTTGCAATATAGTTTGTCCACCTGCGGGAATAATTATTTATCCACGCTAACACCACTATAAAGTCGGTCCACAACCAACAAGGTACCTTTTGATTACCATGGACGTGTATTACTGCTTCCATAAGTTTGCTTATATGTGAGCGCCACAAAGTTCCAAACGAGAAAGGCTTATTTGTTTTATTGGCGCTACTTTTAATTTTGCTGATAACAGATACATCGAGTGGTTTCCCTTAATTCGTGTCCTTAGATAAACAGCAGCCAAATATGTTACTTCACTACCGTCAAAAGCCATGGAGTTGCAAGCTATCAGCGAAGTCTCCTATAAATCACGGTATTTGATCTTAAAGTAAAATAAATTGATCAGAAATACCTTCCCATTCTCTTCGTAAATCTGCTGTTAGCGGTTCATCCCAAGCTATCTTTCGTAACCAAGGCATTTGCATAAAAATCTTAATTTTTAATGTAAATAAATTTAGCCAACCTAATGGATCGAAGATTTTCGATGCTATGGACTAAATATTTCGCAAAACCAGACATCTTGCATGGTGGCTTGCTGATAAACAATTATAGCACAATTTTATAGCCTTGCCGTTAATTTGCGATGCTCATTTAGATTTATATTTCTAAACCTTTCGCAGTGACATAGATGATGAGACTCGTTGCATAAAATTGTTTTGTAGCGTTCCCTCCCAACGCTAATACCACTGTTCACTTCATCTGACGTGTTGTATAAATGACGGAATTTTTTCGCAGATGCATGTTGCATAGTTGGTGGTTCTAGAAAACATCTGATAAATGTATTTACGACAACTTTCACCTTATCATAATTTTCGCATACTTTCTCTCAACCTTGTTTGTAATTCGCCTCTAATACGCTTATAAGTTTGATCAATTCCGCTGCAATCGCTTGTAGTCGAACCAAAATCCTAAATGTATAAATGTTTCTTTTCGTAATTGTACAAGGCTATAAATTGTTAAAATTTGATTTTAATAAATCACGATAAACCACTGCCAAATCCAAGGCCCAAGCATAGGAGTTCAAGCAAAAATCTTAAACATCAAGACCACCACTGAGAAATCAAGAAAAATTTTATTTGCATCATACAATTTTGAAATTCAATCACTATTACGTTTCTACTAAATCACAGTCGGAGGCCCGCAATTCTACTTTCCTACCACGCCTCACTCTCGGCAGAATCCACCCAATCACAGACTCTACTCCCCCAAAAAACTTCAAATACAAAATTCACAAATAGTCAGTCATCCAATGATTCTTCATTTTGCCCTGCCGCAGGTACCAACACATCAACAGTACCTTTAGCCTCAGCTCAAGTTAAAATTGTACAAAAACCACTCCACAATGACGGTCGATGTCAAATTGTCAAATGACAAATTGTCGCGGGACCTAAACACTCTCTAACTCAGAATCCATAGACATCAATATCGACTAAGCTACAAACCGCATTTAATGAACAATAAACTCATCATCATCATCAATCCTCAACCAAAACAGCTTCTATAGCAGACATTCCTCCCGCAATTTAGGATCAGAGATCCAATTAAAGTCACCAAAACTTGATCATTCATTGTAAGACCCGAAGGGCACCGAAGCGCATTAGACAATGATTAAACTATAATACTTTTAAACAAAGTTATGCTTTTCACGACTATAGTCAAATCCAAGACGTTGTTCAGACGTCTTAGCTTTCACTTTTTTTGAATCATGGCAGCAATATTTGTTTCAAAATCAATTTTAACTTATCTGCAAATCGTTCTTTATAGAGTCTCAGACATCGGCAAACACAGAAGGTTCAGAAGTTTTCAAAATTAGCAGCCAACAGCAAAAGTGGAATACTTTTTACTGAAGTTTTGCTGTGTGGATAATTCGTTCATTTGAATTTTGTATAAAAATTCTATCCAGGACTTATCGATGTATAATTTGAGCTTAAATTGTCATCGCACGTGTCGGTTATTATGTTTTCGTCAGTCTTTTATTTATCTGAATTTTTAAAATATTAAACAATTGAATCTAAAACGCTTTGATTGGAAATTCTTCCAATCAAATTGGGGACATGGAATTTTAAATATTTTGTAATGAGCTTAGGTAGTTTTAAAAATGTAAAATTTGTTTTTGTTAAAAATAACTTCTCCAACATATATTTTTGTTTACATTTCATAACTCAGTAAAAAGAGCGAATGATACAAAATAATCAAAAAATGGACATAAAATAAATTTTCCAACTCAAAAAGAGCTTTTAAGTGGTGATTAAAAGAAAACCATAAACAAATGTTTAGTAAAGTTTCCTTAAATGGTGAGTAAAAGTTGTGTCTTAGGTATTATAACGGTTTAATAGCAAAAGCACCAATTTATATTGTGTACTAAAAACGTTTCCAAGCTACTAGAAAACTGCTACATACATATTTTAGTCATGTTGCACGTCATGTATCCTGGATTATACAGTATTTTAATTTTTGTTTTTCCCCTACTTTATGTTATGAACATACATCATAATAATATACCAAGTTGTAAACCCAATATTGCAATAATTTTTATGAAATTTGAGATATAAAAGTTTCAAGTGTTTAAAAATTTGCTAAACAGCAAAAACTAAAAGAACGTCGATATATTAAATTGGTTGCGAAAGAATTGGTTTTTTGTTAGGAGTGTGGAAATATTCGGTTTTCGTGGCCAAATTTCACAGTTTTGGTAGGCTAACCATCATATTTCGGTATTTTAAAATTTACTGTTTGTAAGCAAAATTTCAAAGTTTTA
The DNA here is from genome assembly GCA_963556175.1 of Tipula confusa. Lineage (NCBI taxonomy): Eukaryota > Metazoa > Arthropoda > Insecta > Diptera > Tipulidae > Tipula > Tipula confusa. Next base: position 204,213,888 of record OY744475.1, read on the forward strand.
TTAAATTAATAAAATATTTAGTTTGCACTTGTTGCTCAAAATAGTAGTTACAATTGGCAACTGATTTTTATTTCTACGTCAACTGATCAAAATTAATAGATTATAAATTATAAAAGTAGTTGTTAGAAAAAAGTTTGGCTGCATGCAAAGCCTTATTGAGAAATACTACTAGATAGAAATGGGTTAAATTTCAATTTAATAAAAATATTTTAAAATCTAAATATCAGTTTTTTCAAGCAAAATTTTCTCTCTCTGGGTTAGAATCCCATGAAAAAATTTTGCCGCCCACTAAGTCGACCTCCTTTCAATTCGTTCCATTGCATATTGGTACCTGTTTTAACCTCACGCAGGTCTTATTTGATGTCTTCACGCCAGCATATAGTTTTCCCTTCCAATATACACCAACTGGTTGTTGTTGAGTAATATTTTTAATTGTTCGACGTGATAGGACTCTTTCATCATGACCAAACCGTTAAGCTCATTGGATTTGATGAACCCTATAATGTCACAATCTCCAAGTAGTTGCCAAATAGCGAAATTCATCATAATATGATACTGGGCTTTACAGACTTTTTTTAGAACCATAGATCGTTCGTAAATTTTTTTCTTTTAAACTGAGATTTCTAAAGTCATTAAAGGTCAGTAGCTTTTGCATAAGTCGGTTAGCACTGATGTCGTATCAATGCTTTATAAAAAGTTCGTTTGCAACCGCGATAGATATTTTGATCGCAGAAGTTTTAGTTGTTCGTAGGAAACTTTAATTTTATAGTCATTGCCCTAAATTGGCACTGGATATGCTCCTACAACTCGCCAACAACTTAAATACTTATGTGGGTTCCTCAACAGGATCACATTGTTTCTTCAATTACTATTCTACAGTTAGATGTAGATGTAGATGCTCCTAGTATTCTTTCAAGGCTAACCTGGTCGTAAAAGTGTGATCAGTGTTTGACCGATTCGGTAATAATCCACTCTGATAGTTTCCAATGATTATTGGATAGTTCCTACAATTTAAACGGTTTCCTTTTTATGTAGCAGGCGTGCAGTGGTGTTCTATATTATTGAGGTACGTTTTCATCAAAAATTTTGATAATTAGATCGTAGAACTGAGTTGCAAGTGTTGCTCCTCCATTTTTAACAATCTCTGCAGAGAATCTATCGACATATGGGGCTTTGTCATTCTTCACCTTTTGTTTTTTTTCGATCTTACATCGACAGTCCTATTAAGTAAGGTTTTAAAGTAGAACTGCAATATCAAGACTGTTCCCATTTCTGATGGCGTTAATTTGAAAATGCAAATCTTTAATAATTTGTTTGTAACTTTGCAACGGTATTCTGCGAGGAATCGGTAATCATCATTTGATAAAGTTGGTACTGCGGTTGTGAGGACTGACTATAATTTGTACTTCAAGGTACACTGGCCATTCTACTTGCATTTAAAAATGACAAGTACTTACGATCGCTGTCTTTGTAGGACAACGGCGCAAACTCCGTTATTGTTATTCACTCGGTGCATGGTGTTTTTTATAGTCCTATATGTGTTCTTTGTTCTGCACAGCTGTCGATTTGCGCATTAAAATCGCCTACATATTATTAATGATTTTTTCTAGCTTGGCAAAGAAAAATATTTGACATCATTTGATTTGTCTTAGGTATGTGTCTGAATGTTTACGATCATTACGTTACGGTTGTTGGTGAAAGTTCGATTTGTACCAATTCACAAATTAATTGGGCCGGCGGTCAATGATCATTTATCTCCAGACGTCCCCATCACCGAGAACAAACGCTGGAGATTTGTAGTCGATTTCTATCTAGAGATCAGATGGTATGAGTTTTGGTCATTGTTTAGCAAAAATAGAGGTTGGGAAACTGTACCCTTCAGAATTTTTCTAAGCTCATAGGGTATGTTTTTTTTAAGTTGGAGAAATCGGAGAGAACAGAGGAATTATTTTTCGGATATATCCGATCATTTTTGCTTTGATTTTTATTCTGTCAGATTGGAAATATTATTTTTGGTGTGTTCAGCTTATTGTGGATTGCAAGCTCATTGTTTCTTCCAATGAGCCAATACATTTTTTATTCTGAACTTTATACCTAGTCCTTGCCTTTTTTCTTGACATGATTTTACCATTTTATTTGGCGTCGAGCGTCGAGCGTCATACCCAAGTATTTTGCCGTGTTCACATGTGATATTTCCTGCCTATTTATGTAAATAGGTAGGCCCTCTACTTTTAGATAGGTGAAGATTGTGTGAACTGATTTAAGGTCATTCAATTTTATTCTCCATATTTTTGTTCAGTGGACTATCTCATACACTGTGTGCTGTAATCTGCTAGTTGTCTCTTCGATTGTAATTCCAACCGTTAAAATTGCTGTATCATCCGCAAAGGTTGCAATATATGTTTCTCTAGTAATAGGTTTGTCATTCGTATAAAGCAAATACAATAATGGATGGACTCAGCACCCTCCCTTGTGGTACTCCTGCTTCAATTCTCTTGAGTGATGAGAACTCTCCTTCATATTTAACTCTGAAATATCTCCCTTCATTGTATGATTTTAATATCTCATAGAACTGCTTAGGGAGGTTGCTATGTAATTTATATTCCAGTCCTCGATGCCAGACTCAATCAAAGGCCAGGGCAACATAAAGAAAACTCCAAAACATACTTTTTGCTTTCAAACGTCTTCTTAATCACGTTAGTGATTCTTTGTACCTGCTCTATGGAGCGGTGTCTTTCTTTAATAAGAGGTTTCATCTTTTTGAGGAGTTTTTTCGAACAGCTTGGACAATGATGGTAATAAAGATATAGGTCTGTAAGACGTTTTCTTTTTAGGTGGCTTATTAGGCTTGGGTATCATAATAACTTTTGGTGTTTTCCACGGCTGAGGGACATATTTTACTCTTAATACTGTGTTGATTATGTGCAGCAACTTCTTAAGACATGTTTCTGGCAACTTTTTAGTAACTTTTCTTGTAATAAGATCGTATTCAGGAGGTTTTGTTACATTTATGTTTGATTTCATTTTTGAGTTCTTTCATTATAAATGATCGTATGTCTAACTCGTCTTCTTTTTGCATTAGAAAAGTTTTTTCATCTGCTGTTTGTCTTGGTTAAAACGTTCTTACAGATGTTCAGTAAAAAGATCAGCTTTATCTTTTGGCCCAAGTACCATTTGCTTTTTTGATTGGTGTCATCTTGGTTTTTGTTTTTTTTTAGCCGTTTTGTAGCTTTCCTTAAAGAATACTCACTTTTTTGTAGCCAGACAGACTTAAAAATTATTAGTTGGAGCTTACTGCTTTGGTTTCTTGTGTTAACTTCTGCAGTTTGTTTTTGGGCTGATTGAAAATAGTTTTGCCCTCTGGTGCTTGATTTCTATGCCAGATTTTAAGAGTTTTCCGCTTTTCTCTAACCAAGTTTCTTCGAATTCAATTTTCTTTGAAGAAGTTTTATTCTTGTGAGATTTATTTTTGGCAAGAGGAGTGCTTTTCCATACGAAAATCTGCTGCGATCTGAACAACGCTAAATTAATAACGCTAAATTTATCGACTAGTGAGATATTGATTGGTGGTGGTGGTTTTTCTTTCTAGTCTTGATGATAGTTGGTAATTGGTTTACCTTTGCTCTCGATGTGTTCACAATGGTCCTCATTTCTGGAAACGACTTAGCTTTAATTTTACTAGAAGAATTTACTTCTTGTGTTTTTTGCTTTTTAAAATTAATGACAATTTTCTTAGTCCTTTTCAGACATGATACAACTATAACTATTCTTACAAACGTGTGAATTACTACAGTTAATCCTTTAACATTTTCGGGATGGAAATAAAATCAAATCCTCCTTTATCTCTATAAACAACATAATAATTAACTTTGAAATAACATTACGCATACTAATAATCATAACAATAACTACTGTTGATATATAAACAGACACAAATACACAAACAAAAATCGATAATCTTCATAAACAACATAAAGGCTTAACAAAACTATTGTTATTTCGATCATTTAGTTAGCAAACAATTTTTTTGCATTGTTGTGCTTTACATATAGCTTTCATTTTATATTTAATGTTGTTATCAACAAGAAAAACACTCAGCATATAACAAAAATTATTTCTTCTTTGCCATCATATAACTGTTATTGTTATTATACATACATTCAACTCTTATTACTATTACTACATTGTTAAACATACATAGTACACACATACAAGTACATGTAATTCTTTTACATTTTTCTATTTTCTTATCAAACTAAAAAGCACAAAATAAAAATTAATTTGGATACAACAATATAAACAAAACTAACAAATAGCTTAATGCTTTATCAATGTTTCTATGTTATCGTGATATAAGATGGTGGTTTGAAGTTTTCTCGTGCTTAAATTATTTTTCCAGGATTGTGATTATCATGTATTACACAATTAGCACACCAATTTAACGAAACCATTTGGCCTGTTTTAATTCGTGAGAATGCCATTTGGATTGATTAATGCAGCGCAAACCTTCCAAAGATTTATGAACCGCATTTGCATGGAACTGCAGTACATCTATGTTTATACAGACGATCTCCTATTCGCTAGTCGTACTCGAGAGGATCACTTAAGACCTCGAAGAATTACTCCACCGCTTAACAGAATATAGAATCACTGTAAATTTATCCAAATGTGTTTTTTGAGTTTCATAACTGGACTTCTGATGCCATAAAATACAACCACAAGGAATCTATCAATCAGAAGATAGGATCAAAGCCATATAAAGACTCTTATTCCCAACGGGCTATGACTTTGCGTCAGATAGGACGGTTTATTGGGATGGTGAATTACTACCATAGATTGCAACGAAAAGTCTAGGGTGTGGATGTACAACCATTGGCTTATTTTTTAAAGAAATTAAGCAGCGCCGAACAAAAATATTCGACATATTTATGATAGGGAGCTTTTGACAATTTATTTGTCAATAAAACAATTTCGACATTTCGTAGAAGATCGAGCGTTTATACAGTGTTTACAGATCACAAGCCACTAGTCTATGCAATAATTTCAAATACTGAGCAAAATCTTCGATAATCGCTTCATCTTGACTACGTATCCCAATTTACCACAGATATTAGGTACGTCAAGGAGAAAGATAACAAAGTGGCAGACACACTATCTCGACTCGAAGAAATTAATAACTAGCGAAATTAATAACAGAGAGAATGAGGTTATAACCAGTAATGTGTCGATGAAGTTAGTACAATGTAAATTCTCATCCGGAGTCTACTGATCTCTTCACGATGGTTTTGGCCAGAAATCAATAAAAATTTGAATGATTGGAGGAAAGAGGGTCATCAATGTCACATTAGATTGCCATTACAACAATACAAACTGCCTTTTCCACGTTTGATGACAATTATTGATAGATTTTAGACGTGACCGACAGCCTATCCTATTCGTGATATGACTGCGCTAAAAGTTGCAAAAACTTTGGTCAATAACTTTTTTTCTAGATTTTCAGTTCTTTTTATAGTATCCTGTCGATACTATAAAAAGAACTGAAGAGAGAGGAATGAAATTTGAATAGCGGCTTTGCTCCGAATTAATGAAACTTTTGGGAAGCCACCGAATTCGTTCGACCGAGTACCACCCGCAAAGCAATATATTAAGTAAGCGCCTGCATCGTACTTTAAAGGTTGTTATCGTGGCACGGGGTAGTGTAAAATGGTCCGAGGAATTGCCAATAATTCGTCTCGGATTGCGCAGTTCAGTCGGAGGGACATTGGTTGTACTCCAGCCGAACTTTTATGTCAAATTGTGGTCTTCCCCGGTAAACTGATCGGAGATATTTCTGATCCAGCGATTACTCCTGCAGAGTTTATAAATTGACTTCAGGTAATTTTCAAAGACGTTCATCCATCATCAACCGGCGCTGATCTTCGAAACATATACGTTCCAAAAACGATCGCGAATTACAGCTATGTCTACGTGCAAGCCGACCGATTGAGACGAACACTAAAAACCCCATACGAGGGACCATTCAAAATTATCAGACGCCTTCGAAAATCATTTATTGTTGATCGAAACGGAAAACCGGATACCTCCTCAGCATCCATCTATTAAAGCCGGCCGTGATAGCTACAAATTCTATTCCTCTACCAATTTTAACTGGAAAACGCATCCATTTCGTAATCGTCAAAATTGACGGGCACTTCGTTTTTTCTGCCTCTTTTCATTGGCCGGTCTTCAGCTTTCGGATAAGGTCGAATTAGCTCAGGATGAAATTGCTGTGTGCCGCTGTCTTTATGCAATGGTGATGGGTCATTCATCGTTGTCACCGTCGGAATTTCTTCAGCGGTGATGTTTGGATCCATTTCAATCATAATTGTGTTTAAGTCGAAGTTGCCCAAGTCATTCTGAAAAATAAAATCAGCAAAACACATCTTGAGCATTGGACAAATAATCTTATATGCTTCAATCCAATGGTAATATTTTATGTGAACAATGGGGTGGAAATGAAAGCATTACAACTCCATTTTCCGTAGCCAACTTTATGGTGTTAATGGCAAAATGGGATTTGTAATTATCTAAGAGTAACAAGACTGTTTTGAATCAAAGTAGGTCAGACATGATGGATGAAATGTTGCACTACTTGGAAGAACTCTTCGGTTGTCATCCAACCAGATTGGTTTCCTGTTGGGATAGAACACTCGGTTGTACTTACAGCAACAACGACTGGTACCAGTTGACCTCTTTCAGCTGATGTTATACCTCCAACCTGTTTGGTACCCTTTTCAGCTATATCTTTTCATGGTTTCTGTACAGTTGTGATACCAGTTTCTTCTACATTCCAGATATTACTAGCAGCAAAATTATATTTTTCTTTTACTTTATTTAATAGATCAAAGAAAGCATTAACACAAATGCGTTAAACCCCATTGCACGACCAATACTGGTCGCAAATTTATATATAGGGATATTCTTTAAAAAATCGATATCCAATCTGGTCCTGCTTGTTTGTTTAATGACCAAGATTCCGGGATATTTTTATTTAAGGAGATTGCACACTGATAAGCAAACTTTCTTAGCTCTAAAGGTGTCTAGACAAAAATATATCTCTGCATTTTGTGCATATCCGTACCTTGATGCTTTCATTATTCCTTCCGCCGTATTTGTCCGTCGAGTTCTAGTATACGATAGCGCCATATTGTTTGATGACAAATAGCAATTTCCTTAGCGATGGACCGAACACTAAGATTTTCTTTAATAACTGGATCTACGGCAGTACACATGGTGGTTGTTGAAGTTGATCTTCGGTTCGTTTTATTCTTATAGTTCCTCATGATGTTAGAACTGCTTGGTAAAATAATGCAAATTATCAAAAAAATTGAATTGAGAATTAACTTTTAATGTTTCCTAACGATTATTTTAGATGTGGCAAGTTGTTACATGTGACAACTTGCCCAGCAATATTGTAACGATGTACTCCTAGTTTCACTGCTGCAATATACGTCCGATCACAATAAAATTTTGTAGGCGACTGGCAATTTAGAGAGAAATCAATATACTCTTGCACATCATATGTATAATTTTTACAGTTCCTGAATAAATAGCTCTGTAACAGCTTCTTGATTTGCCCCGGTCTACTATAAATTCGATTTTTTGCGATTATAGGACGTATTGGCCATACAACGGTTCATTAAATTAATTTTTAATGTTGAATCAATTTTTTTTAAATTTAATTTGAATTCATTTTAAAGTTTTGTGTCAAATAAAGTGTAAATAATTTAAATTTACGGGAAAACTTTAAAATTTGTTTCCAATTTTTAATTTTTAAATCAAAGCTTCTGAAAATCTTTTCGCAAATAATGGTTATTACAAAAATGACGTCAACAGTCATTACCAACGTTTAAAATTATAAACGCAGCACATCATTGGGAAAGTAAGAGTTTAGTAAGGAACCAAGATGTTTAGATTAACAACAACAACAATATTTCAACAACAAATATTTATAAAAAAAATTTAATTAAAATCTTTGAAGCTTTTCTTCTCATTTAGCAGAGTATACAATGAAAGTTTCTTCTTTCTCTCACTTCCTTAGGAAACTATGCTATATTTAGAAACTTGACTTTTTTGCAATAAAAAGTTTTTTTATTTTTTAATTCTTTTAAAACTTTTAAAATTATTTATGAATAAAACATGCAGTTTCCATTTATATATTTTTGTTGTATAAATTTGTATAAATTTAAAATAAGTTTTTATATTAATAATTATAAAATGGAATATTGTTTTAAAGTCAAATGCAGTTATAGGAATGTACTAACACATTGTAGATTTTCAGGAAAATAGTACTGTACCATATCTCAAACATGATGCATTTTTTTATAACCATAAATAATAAAAGGTTTTTGAAAGGGGTTTTAATCTCTAGCCTCAAGAATTAAATTATTGATCAGGCAATCCACCCAATATTTTTTTTAACAATAGGTTTTTTAAGGTTCTTGAACAACAGCCCAACGACCAAATTTTTTTTAATCGCCTACCTACGATAGGCAAATGACTTTATGGTTGTTTTTTAGAGATACCAAGCTCACCGAACAAAAAACTCAAAACCATACGTAACATCATAATTTTAACGAAACGACAGAGTTAAAGCCTTGGCTGGATTTAAGAGACGTACATATTATATCAAACATACAAACATTTATCAGTAGATTAAATTTATAAACATTTACCAATATTTTATCTCGATAGATACCTATATCAAAATATTGGCTGTATAGGTAGACTAAAATGTGTGTTAAAAATTATATCAATATATCATTCACTGAACGTTTTATCAATGTATCAAACCTAAATTTTTTTTTGTTATATTCAAAATCGTTATTTCAATATAAATGCGAAAGGTAAATTTGTGTGACCTAAGTGTTGTGATTTTCTAATATTTTGATTCATCGAACATTTTTTCATGGTTTGAAAAATGTACGGTAAAGGTGGCGGCGGCATTTTAATTCCATGATGAATTATAATTCAAGAATTTTTTATTTTGCTGTTGATAGAGTGACAGATTGATTGAGGTACCTACTCAATGTTTGATGATGTAAAATATAAATTTTGAAAGGTAATTGAGTTTGTTATATATTAGGTTCATTTATTTACTAAGCGTAGACTTATTGCCTTGAAATAGTTATATATGTATATATAAATTTGTAGGGTTGGAAAATTGTATTATGAATAAATTAATGAGGTGTTAAACGCAATAGGTGATATAATTTAATGCTTTTTGGCTATTTAAAAATATGTATGATTGGTGGCTGTATTACTCGATGAGTAATTGGTAAATGTAATTTGAAATTGTATGCAGTATATGGTACCTATAAATAAACTGAACTAAATTGATTATTTAAAGCCCGCAGCAAAGTTCATTTGTTTTGTGACATTATTCAAAATGATGAGAATCTGATTAACAAGAGGAACAAGCATTGTAGTACTTCAAAAAAGTTTTTAATAATTTGAAAACCTTCCCAAAAAAGCCCTTATAGGAAGTTATAGAGATGATCAATTTGAGGTGCAATATTTTACCAGTATTCTTCTAATAAAAATAGCTAATGAAAAACATCGAAGTTTAGACAGTCTATATATAGCCTTGCATATTTTGGAATAAACTTGGATTTTTTTTTCGATTTTTGTTTAATTTTAAATGGCTGTTTAATTTTTTGTTTAATTTAATTTAAATTTTACGTAGTTTTAGATATCTAAGCTTAGCAACACTAGACAATAGACTTGTAAAAATTATTCTAGACTTTTTATTAATGAACTTACAGCCATTTAAAATAAAACAAAAATTAAAAAAAATGTCCACACTTTTTCCGAAATATCTTGCATATTTTGGAAAATGTGTGGAAATTATAGTCAGCCTATGGACAGTCAAAATTTGGATTTAAAATATTTTCACTTAATTTTGGGCTATTTAGGGTTGTCTTAACAACGCTATAGACGCTACGTTATTTCCAAGATATGCAAGGCTACAGACTGTCAAAATTTCGATAAATTCATAAAGTATTTTCTTGTAACTTTGGCTATCTTGGTTCGTCTTAACAACACTATAGACCTATAAAAACCCTAGACTTTTTATTAATGAACTTAATTTTAAATGGCTGCAGATTCGGTAATAATAAGTCTAGGGTGGTTTAAACAGGTCTGTAGTGTTGTTAAGACGAATCTAGAAAGCCGAAACTACCTGAAAAAATTTGTGAATGTATATTAAAGTTCTATAGCTTAACATAATGTCCCAAATAAAATTATCCGTGTATTCTTAATCAATAATCATAATTTTTTGATGTCCCATCAATAATCATAATTTTTTGATTCTTGATATTTATGTGTATATATATATATATTTATATATATATATATATATATATATATATATATATATATATATATATATATATATATATATATATATATATATATATATATATATATATATATATTTATATATAAATTCCACCTTACAAATCAAAGACGGTAAAATTTGACATTTCACAAAATACAAACCTATACCTAAAACAAACCTAATTTGAATATTTTTACAAACCCGAATTGTATATTTCTCACAATAACAGCCATTCCACCAATTTTATTTTAAAAAAATATAGCGGCCCATCAACCAAAATACTATTAACATGACCAAAACCGGACATTAAATTCTAAAAAAAAAAACTTCAGCCGTTTCGTTTGAATTTTAAATTATCGATTTGGCGTAAAATAAGGAGGAAAAGCAACAACCTGTGAATATACGTTTACCATTAAAAGGAATACACTACCGAGGAAAATCGATGAATAATTGAAGAAGTTCGATTTTGTTTGTGTGTGCTTGCTCTCGATTTCCCATTTTTTATCTCGCTTAGTATATATGTATGAGTAGAAAGGATCTCCCATCTAGAGATTTGCTTTGTTTACAATTGTTATAATTTTTTTAAATTCATTTGTCTTTTACGAAAATCTGTTTGTTTGAAACCGAATCAATTATTAGAGTGGTTAGAAATGTTATAACATATAGCCCTTTAAGGCCAACATACATTTTCATAAATTTACATAAATTTTCTTTGGGCATAAAAATTCAGAAAAAGTAAGCCCACAAATTTAATATTCAAAAAACACGCGATAATGGTCCAGTAGAATTGACTGATACAATAAAAAAGTCTCGAAATCGGTCTAAAAATTGCATTTGAATATTGAAACTTTTTTAAAAATCATTTTCGGAAATTTGAAAGAGTAACCTTATGTCCCTAAAGTATTATCTAATTACTTGGATAATTTACCAAATGTTATTTGACTCTACGAAAATGGCAGCATTTCACAAAAAAGTACATTAAGCGTTGCACCCTGTTACCAGATGGGACACATTATAAATAAAACCACGCCGAAAGCATAATAAACACCTGTTTTTGTGTATATTAGTTCATTGGAAACACTTTGCATACATATATTTGATCAAGCATAAATCCTTTAAAATAAAAAAAAGGATTTTCAATATTATCCTTTTTTGTTTTCATTCGTCTTTGCCTTATCTAAAATAAGTGTATTGGCATATAGCTTGTTGTCAGGAAGGGTTATAATATAGATATTCAAATCTATACTATTTCGTTCCATGTGTATTTGTGTGTTTTGTATCCCGATGAATAAAATGTAGAATTGTGTGAATATAAATTTTTATGTGGAAAATTCAAGAATTTATTTTAAAGATTTACAGATACCGAAACAAAAGGAACAAGCATACCACCACCATGGTATAATAATACAAATAAAAAAGATACATTTTTCACTTTGTGTACAGTTCAGTATTTTTTTTTTTTTTTTGGTTGTTTGTTTTGCTGGTAGCTCAGTTTTCCTTTTTAAGTTTTTTTTTGTATTTTATTTCTATTTAGGAAGAATTTCACTCGGATTTTGAAAAATAAAAATTTAATAAATAAAATGGTTTTTGTTATCTGGTTTTAGTAAAATAGTAAAAATCTTTATTGTGTTTTGGTAATTTTTTTTCCTCGGTGTTGTTGTTCTTTACTTGCTCTGGCTCCTGATATGGTAAAAAGATATTGAATACAAAAAAACATATTCAATTTTTTTTTCCATTCGTACGCAAATCTTTAAAGCTTATCGTTTTTTTTTTCTTTGCCGATTTTGATATTTTATCGATGTGATGAATCTTTTTTAAGCAATACATTAGATTAAATGTCAATTAAGAGGATAAATTACATCCTTGAATATATATGTATTTTTTTTTAAAAATATATTGCAGACTGGGTAAAAATAATAGAAAAGGCCAATTTTTAGTCTAATACTGTGTAGGCTTTGCGATGTAATAAATCGAAATCTTTTATGACGATTTGAAAAAAGTTTTTACATAATATCGAAAAAAGTATTTATGTAAATGGATTTTTATAAAGTCATGTACAATTTCAATTCGGTAAATGTTTAGCTGCTAAGACCAAATTGTATCCATTTTTCACATTTGATCAGCTATTTCTCATTGGATCTTGCAAAATTTTCTTTTCGTACAACAGCCTCATTTAATATTTGCTCGAATTTTACGTAACAAACAACATTACATAGTAATTACTTGGCTCCTCTTTTATACCTTTTTTTGTTTATTAAAACTAAAATCATGTTAATTTAAGTAAAACTAGAGCTTTACTTATGCAACTCGCATCCACATTTTGCTTCAAAAGCAAGTTGTTTAAGTAATCTTGTAGCTAAATATGGAGAGGAAAACGTATCGTAGATTACCATAGTGTAAGCTTATAGATACTTATGGGCTCTTAAACATTATCTCTCCATAATATTTTTTGATATGATGTATCTGAATCGTTAACTCATATTTGATAAAAAGAAAAATGTGTAAGTAGTAGATACGTACGAATTAAAAAAATTAAAAACAAAAAAGTAAATAAAAAACAAAAAGTAATAAAAAAATAAACATCACAAATTTTTTTTTTTTATATTTAGTTAACACAAAACTAAATTTTAATCATAGTTGCATTGCATAGTTTATAACCAACACAAAAATAACAAAAACATTTTTTTTCTATAGTCATTTTGTTAATTACATCCGCATTCGTCTATACCTCTACAATAGTATGTAATGAGAAAGGAAAAACAAAACTGAAAATTAAAATCACTAAATAATGTGCAACAAGGATAGATACGTAATTAATAATATGATGTTATTTCGCTTTGTACTGCCATGCAATAACCAGTATACATTATATATATATTTTTTTGTTTCGAATGTCATATTCGTATGTTAATAATTTAGGATTCTTATGTTTTTTTTATGCTCTAAGTATAAAAATCGTTTAAGAGCTACAGATTTAGATTCTCCTTACTTGTCCGAACTTTTCTTTAAAGGTTCAATTTACTAAAAAATGGCCTGAATCATCCCTTGTATGAGTAGTTGCAAAATATTCAAAATTTAAAAAAGTTACATTTACTTAAACCTTAAAAGTTACGTTAAGTTAACTTAACCAAAATGTGTTAAAAAACAGATTAGAATTACTCAAATTTTTAAAATTTTTGGATGAAGTGTTTAATCGATATTGATAATTTTCGGTAATTTAGTTTTGTTAAGTTCGATTTTAGATTATTCTTATCTGAATGGCACAAATTGAAAACATGTTACAATCTTAACTTAAACTGTGAAAACTTAAGCTTGCTGTGCTAAACTTTTTAACCAAATTGCCAGCAATCTATTGAGTTAAAAAAGAAAAAGAAACATATTTGATATTTACGCGGTTTCCGACTAATTCAGCTAAGTTTGTAGGAACTTGCTAAAAATGTATTCTCTTCTACAGATAGGTTTTTTGATTTTATAATCTTACAATATGCCCAGAACCTTCCAATTTTAAGATGAGGACCTATCAAGTAAATAAACCATTTTAGTTTAAATTTATTAAATTGTTCGTTAAGTTTTAGTAATCATTGAATCACGCTAAAATTAAATATAAAAATGTTTCGTTAAGTTTTTCAATGTTTAATTAAAGTGTTAAGTTATAATGAAACTTCCAATTGCCATTAAAACTTATCAGCTTATGTTTTTTTTAAGTGATGGAAACTTTACCAGCTCAATAATACTTTGCTTCTAAACGGCGACTTTCCAAATCTTCAACTGATTATACTTAAAATTTAAAAAGTGTTCATAATCAGTTAATTTATTTTAAAAAACTTGTAAGATGCATTTTTATAATAGGTTTTGCTAAATACTCGTTAATTTATTTGGGGACAATTTAATTAATTTTTATTGGTCAGTTTTGAATAGCGTTATAATCAAAATAAAAAATATTCGTTGGTTCGTTAAACTTGAAAAGCTTTGCCAAGTTAATTTAATGAAAAGTTGTTTTTGGAAGAAAACAAATTGAATGGTTTACAAAAATTACCAATAATATAATTAATTTTTGATTTACCTATGGTTAAAATTTTCTATCAGTTATTTTCGTTAAGTTCGTTTTTGAATCATTTAAAGATATTAATATAACCCTGATATATATGACTATATAATTCTTAATTTCAATTCTTTTTTCTTAAATTAGGACTCCCGAGTAATAGAATGTGAGGTAAAAATATTACAAATAATCGGCAATGCTTTGAACTAAATTGTTTGAAGTTTAAAATTGTTTCAATTAATAATTTTAATTAACCTTTCAAAAACTTTTATTATCTCGTTAAATACTCGTTAATTTATTTGTGTTCAATTAAAACAGAAAATATTTGTTAAACATTATAGTCAAAATAGAAAAATATTTCAATGGGTCGTTAAATTGAAAAAGTGTCGTTAAGTTAATTTAATGGAAACGTGTTTAAAGAAAACAACAGAATTTTTGGAACGCTAATAATTGTTGAATTAATTATGGATTAAATTGATAATTTTCCTTAAGTTATTAATGAACTATATAGATGCGTTGCAACCGTTAATTTTGCATTTATTTAATATATAAGAAACTTTATGGCAATAAAATACTGGAATTAGAGTTTATATGCAAGGTTCCGCTAAATATTTAAAAAAAACCTTATTGAAGGAAAATTGCAAATTGTTGCATAACTGGATTTGTTAACATGCTACACTCGACCAAACTATTTTTTAATAATTTAAGAAATGAGTAAGACTTTTACTTTTTCCTCTGTTTCAGCACTTTGTACTAAATCATGCAGATGGGTTTAAAGTTGAATTTTATTTGAGAATTATTGACCATGTGCACAATCTGTTACAACGATATGAACAAATTTCAGACCACAATGATATTTTTAACACACATGATCAATGTCACAATCGTCTAATTATTCTTACCATCTAACATTAATTGTATCGTGCTCTTCACTAAGCTTGCTTAGAGTTGTCACTAAAGTTTTTAATTGATCACTGCTATAATATTTTCAAGACTACTGATATTATTGATATTTTCAACCCTTTTCTGAATTAAATTTCTTTGACGAACTATATTACCTAACCTTATTTTTTTAAAAGTTTCCTTTCTATTTTTGCCCATTTTAAATTTTAAAACAATAATTTTCCTTTTACTTCCTATTCTAATAAATGAGTGTGACTAAGCCATAAACTTTAATAAAAAATAAAAATTTCCAAAACTAAGCGTGGTGATGCCTTCCTTGTGTTGGAAATGATGATCTGCGGCGATCTGGTGATTCAGTAACTATTCTCCTTTGTATGTTAATCCAGTTTATATAATTGTTACTGATGGAAACGATTCTAATTATTACGCTGCCTTCAATATTTTTTAATTTTAAAAGTCTAACCTCTTTACTGATTTTTTTCATACAAATTTTTGTTGAAATGAGCTGACAATAACAAAATATCTCTATAGTTGGAAAGATCGCTCCTATTGCGAGATTTAAAGATCGGTATAATATGAGACGATTTCCAGGTAACCGGAACAAATCCTTTCACAAGTGAATCATTAAATAAAATTGACAAAAGAAAAGCCATTACATTACTAAATAGTTTAAGAAAGTTTGAAGAAATGCCATCTAGACCACATCCATTCTTAAAAAAATTGACGAATTTAACGATATCCTCTGGAGATATGTTTGGTGTGTATAAGCAAGAGTTGATACATCTACTTTCTGAACTATCATATTTATCATTATCAATATCAGTCCGACTGTATATATTTTGAAAAAATAAGATAATAAGTTCTGCAAAAAATACTGACAATTCCGCTTAGCCGATTTCCTCCAAAGTTGACTAACTTACGTTCTTGTTTTCAGCCGGAGAGTTTGAATCTGCAATGGAGGGGGGTTCATATTTAAATTTCATAGTTGCCCCTCTCCCCACCTGCAGGAAGAGGAAGAGGGGTGCTGATTCTAGCACTAATGTGTTTCTTTCATCAAAATATTTGTTTTTGATTTCAGACATTTTGTTCATAGAGTCCTTATATTTCGTTGTGTTTCGAAGTTTCAGATTGGAAAAAATACACGGTATAATATAATCCTACATAAATTAAGATTACATGACACAACATTTTAATACCATGCCGTGTTAATGCCATATAAATGCCATGTGATCAGCAAAAACCATAACATTTCCATGCAAATTGAGATCTAAAATCGAATAATTAAAGAAGAACAATTGTCCTAAAACCAAAACCTTAGAGACTCCAATCACAGATTTAATATACCCAGATTGCGTATTGCAGTGTTAAGGTGTGGTTTGATCAAAATTTGATGATAATTGCGCAAATTGTAGTGTGAAAATTACGTACTGCAATCGAGGAGTCCACCTAAATAATTTTACTAATCGATGAAACAAACCATTAGCATTTTTATTTGGGTATCCGTTTATAGTGCCATCTGTTGAAAATATCTTTTAAATTATCGTTATATTTAAAAGATATCGAAAATATCTTTTAAATACCTTTTAAATTATCGAAAACAAATTTAAATCCGGGGATATCCTGAAATTGCTCTCTTGGAATTAATTAAAGATCAAAACTTTTTCTTTTTTCTTTTCTACAGCTCAAGAAAAATCCAATCTCTTTGCCCGAAAATTTGCAGCAAACTCCAATTTACCTGATTCTAACTTAATACCCCCGATTATCTCTCTAGCCAGTTCATCGATGCGCCGCATTATATTTAGATCTAGAGTTGTCGCTAAAGTCCTTGCAAGCATTAACACCAACAAGTCAGCCGGTCCGGATTGTATTCCCCCAATTGTCCTCAAATATTGCTGTAAATCCTTGTCTAAGCCACTATCATATCTGTTTCACCGATCTATGTCTTCTGGCATTTTCCCTTCCATCTGGAAGACTGCTAACATACATCCTGTGCCAAAAAAGGGCAGTAAATTGGACCCTTCAAATTATCGCCCAATCGCTATCGTCTCGGTGCTTTCTAAAGTACTTGAGACCATAATCAACTTCCAGCTGATGAAATATTTGGAAGCTAATCATCTAATTTCTGATCGTCAGTATGAATTTTGCGGAGGGCGTTCAGCAGGTGATTTAATTAATGTTGTTACTGAACAATGGAACAGAAGCATTCATCAATCTGGTGAATCTCAAGTCATTGCTCTCGATATCTCAAAAGCATTTGATCGTGTGTGGCACAAGGGTTTGCTGTGTAAATTGAGGGCAGTTGGCCTTCACGGTTCGTTAATTTTATGGATTGAGAATTTTCTTTTTTGTCGCAAAATCCAAGTGGTGGTGGATGGTGTGACTTCCGATCAACATCTTATAAACGCTGGTGTTCCTCAGGGATCCATCCTTTCTCCAACCCTTTTTCTAATTTTCATCAATGATCTTCTATCAGCAACTCTCACTCCAATATACTCCTATACTGATGACAGCTCACTTTCCACCTTTTACAGTTTACCTTCTTCTTCATCGCGAAACGATGTTCTCGCAGAAAGAATGGCTATGAATGACCGCCTTACGCGAGATCTCAATGTCATTCTTAAATGGGGTGAAGCCAACAGAGTTGAATTTAATCCCAACAAATTTCAAACCTGTGTTTTTTCTGGCCGAACTGATGGTTATTCACCGTCTTTTCTGACTGGTGAATCCAGCTTGGCTACGTCTGACACATTTGAGATTCTCGGTTTAACTATTTCAAAGAGAATATCTTTGGCTGAACAAATAAACAAAGAAGCGATTGGTGCAGCCAAATGTCTTGGATTTCTACGACGATGTAAGTTTTACTTTAATCCATCCGAAATACTTACAATATATAAGACCTACATAAGATCCAGGTTGGAATATAATTCTCATATTTGGGCTGGAGCACCAAAAACTCATTTATCTGCACTCGATCGGGTCCAAAACCGAGCATCTCGAATGATTGAAGACGTAAAATTATTATCTGATCTTGATTCTATTTCCCATAGGCGTAATGTGGGAGCCTTATGCGTATTTTACAAGTACTTTCATGGTCATTGTTCATTGGAATTTTATGAATTTATGCCTGGTTTGTCAAAGCCCGCACGTAACTTAAGACGCCTGGTACACCGATACAATCTGGAAATTAAATTCGCGAAGACCAATAAATTTAAAAATTCATTTTTTGTTAGGAGTACGCGAATGTGGAATAAACTGAACGACGAGACGTTTCCCTTGGAATACAATTTACAGAGATTCAAACTTAATATCAAAAGTAAACAACTAGAAGACCGAAAACCTTTATTCCTTTTATTCCTGTCTTACCTTTTTCCCTCCTAATCCTTCCTTTTACCTTTTGTAGTAGTGCTGTGTATTTGTTGCTAAAACTTTCATATAAAGGATATACATACATATATATATCCTAAGTGCTCTGAACATTTATAAAAAAAAAATAAAAAAAAAAAAAAACTGTTTAGGAACGATTTTGGTTCAATATTCTATCCTATTGATGAAACGACGAAAATTTATTCGATGCAAATAACTATCAATCGCATAGCGTCCACAAAACCAAAAATACATCCATTTACCAAGAAGCTTTCGAAATGTTTTTCATTATTTTTGTCGGTTTTTACTTGCAAGCTCAAAGTTGGTAGCCAAAATTTTTAGTTTTTTTACATGCTAGAAGGGCGCAAAAACCTTCGAGAATGCGCTGTTTTTAGTATCAGCTCGCAAGTTGCTAATTTGCTTGCTAGAATGTATCGAGGATATACCCAATAAAATTTAATTGATCGTAGTTCTCATCTCGAGTAATGATTGTCTTAAATTTTCTGTAATCAGTTACCTGAGGTTTAGTTGGTTAAGTATTATTTTGTCATTTTTACTAAACATCTTGAACTATGTTTGACTTGATGGTTGTAATGTTCTATTGCAGCTGATGCAATATGGTTCCGTTTCAAAGCATCCCAATCATTACAAGGTATAATTATGCTCAAATAATTGATCATGGGATGGCTTATTTATTTTGGCTGGTTATTGCAATAAAACTAACTATGGTATCCGGCTGTAAACTATCTCATACCGACCCCTTAAGAGACCTGTGACATAACAAATGGTTCAGAACCACTTGTTACGAATTGTCACACATTCACAAATGTCACAAATTCGTTTACAGGTACAAGTTGTAAATTAATTTTCATCTCACTATATTTTTGTGTCCCTTGCAAGAATCGAATCTCGGGTCGCAGCATCATTTGCAAGTATTTTAACCATCGATATTACGCAATAAACTATAAATTACATAGCTATATAATTTTAAATTCCTAATTAAAGCCGGATTTTTGCCAAAAGAAAAACAAAAGAAACATTTATGCATATTCTAATGTTGTTGTTGTTGTGCGTTGGAGTTTATTATTTTGATATCAATGAATATTTTTAGATAAGTAGAAATTTGGATAGATCTTAACGAATACCACTAAAATTTACAATGTATACAATTTATACATATCCTAGTGCATTATAATATAATTCTCAACACAAATATACTGCAATAATGAACTTCATAAGCACGAATTATCTGAATAATTAATTTTGGTCACCCTTCGCCATACGCCCAACAAGAAAATGAAAAATATTTATC
Organism: Tipula confusa; assembly: GCA_963556175.1. Taxonomy (NCBI): domain Eukaryota; kingdom Metazoa; phylum Arthropoda; class Insecta; order Diptera; family Tipulidae; genus Tipula; species Tipula confusa. Next base: position 204,233,886 of record OY744475.1, read on the forward strand.
AAAAAAATATTAAATTTACAACACCATACATCTACAATGACCGATACAAGTTTTGATTAATTTGTATTCACTCGTATATCGTGTACAAGTGTATAGACTTTTAACACTTGTGTACATTATTTGATCATAATATTTATATTTTGTGAAAACCAGTTCTGCTTTGTAATACACTCAACTATTGGGATGGTATGGTTGGAAATTTTATTATTATTTTCTAGACCAACACTATTGCGTATATATACAATTGTCGATTTTTTTATTTTTCATAATAACCTGTTTATTGGTGATGATAATATGCTTTTACACCTATCCCTCGCTTAACGAAATTAATTCGTTCACAACAAGTTTGTAAATTAAAATTACGTAAAAAACGAAATTTCGTAAAATGAAATTCTAAAAGGTAAAATATGTCTGTAATATAATTTCGTAAATTGATTTTTTTATAACGTAAACCAAAATTTTAGTTTAATTTTGAAATTAATTAGAGTTTTCGTTAAGCGAGTGATAGGTGTATAATATAAATTTTCCATACTAATCGTCATTTAAATGTAATTGTAATTTTTACGTTCCCCTACAATTATTTTTGGTTTTGCCTAATCGCATACAGTGATATAATATATTGCGTTTCGATTCCACCCAAAATCAAATATCTTTTTCTGTGGTATTAGTGTTAATATTAGTGTTAATATCTTTTTCTGTGGTATTAGTGTTTTTATTTTTTTTTACGATAATTCTTGTAATTCGCTAGAACTACTAATGCACTCTTGTTAAATATATATAGAAAAAAAATTGTTCATATTTCAGTGCAGACTGCAGGCAGTACTATAGTATCAAATCATCGAATCATCGTTTCACATCCATCTTGGGCATATCGAGTCGATAGCGATTCCGCAAACTCCACAGCGCACGGTAGCTGGCGGCTGTGGTGTTGGTTGCGTTCTATAACGCAATCAACACAACAGCTACCAGCCGCCGTCCGCTGTGGTGTTTGCGGAATCGTTATTCGGCTCGATATGCATTTAAGTTGGTATATTGGACGATGATAATCGTTGTTTGGTACTGATAGTCCTCAGTCTGTACTTTTTTTGTTTAATTTGTTCATATATTCCTTAAAAGAATTCACTTATCAGCATTTATTTACGATTCAACGCTTGCTGGAAATTACTTAGGTTTAAACTTTATTTGTCTAATTCGGGTGTGTAGGTTTTAGATTTTTTTGAGTATTGATAATTAAATGTCCAACGTTTCCATCTGTGATGGTTCGTTTATGCTATATGTATATCGTTATATGTTCGTTCGGAGAATATATTTTAAATAACGTTATTGGTAGCGAAACATCTCGATTGTTTAATTGTCATAGCCAACGAGCGCAATATGAGATGAGTTTTATTCCGAATGGTATATTGCTCAAACGCAGAAAAATGTGCACCAAATATTTATGAAGAGTCACCCGGTTTGACTTTCATTTGTCCGCTGCACAAAATATAGAATTATGTTTTTTTGTTGTATGAGGAGTGGAGTAACAAAATAAAAATAAATTGAGTACAGATGACAGGGTATAGTCAATAAGATTGAATGGTGCTGTTGCTTAGCACAATTTCAATAATGTTGAAGTTGCTGTTATTTTTGTTTAATGCAATGTCATAGATTCTTTTTAGGATTAAGGATTACAAAACTCTCGTTATTGAGGTGTCGTATAAAAATTTTTCTTTCCGTAGCTTCCATCTAAAAAGAAGCCCGATTCGTGGTTTCATAAACACCCACCAGAAGAGTCGGGAGGTTACGCTAAATAGGTATGAGCAAAGTTTAGCCGGTTTTTTTTATTTTTCTGGCTTATAAAAGGCTTCATTGATACATTATTTTATTTCCTTTACATACTGTTTATCTCACTTGGACAAGATTTTCCTGTACTCAAAGGGTCTCTTTGTACAAACATAGCCATCCTTTTGTCTTCCTTAGGCATTATGTTTCTTTTACGTTCCCTTCCTTTAGCATTTTTTAGGCACTTTAGGATTTTGGATTTCCAAATTATTTTATTTACTATAAACTTAATAATTTCTAGCAGCATAGAAGTGGAAGAATTAATTTGTAAATTGCAGGTGGAAACTAATGCTATTTATTACATTCTACGGCTAAAAACAATTATTAGTTTGCTAATAGATTTTGTTTTCAGGGAAACTTTGCAGATTGCACTTGAATGGTGGCACACTGAAGCTGCTGATGACAGAATCCAGAATGCTAACAGTAGTTTGAATAATGGGATCTGGGAACATGGACTTATTCTATCATTACTGACATACCTTTTCTTTCCGTACCCCACAAAAAAAAAAACACTAACTATCGATGACAGACATTAAAATTTTGAATGTCTCTGCCGAAGATAAAATTTGTATTGGAAGATGATAGAAAAATTTTATTTTACTATACGTCGTGACTTGCGCTACTGTTTTTTGTGTTGTCTCACACACGAGAAACGTAATAGATGCAACTGATCGTGAGCGTACAATATGCGTGCAATTGTATGTGTTCACGATAGATGGTGGTAGTGACATTAAAAAGCATTGAAGAGTCAAGATGTTGAGGTAGTGATTAGAATGGAAACTAATGAATTCTAACCTATACAGCACCCCGTGACATCTGATTTCCCCATAGGGAATGATTGACCTAAAAGTTAGTGAGTCGATTGCAATGTTTTGATTTTTATCATAGATAAAAATTTGGGATTTTGGGACTAACATGTCATTTTGCTTGGTTGTACGTGTGCTTGTGGGTATAAGGGTTTGCGTGGTAAGGAGTTGGTCGATAACTGTGTCGCTGTCCGAATGAGGTGAAAGAGGAATTTCGATAAAGAATTCACCAGGAAGCTTGATTGTCTATGACAAGTTCAGCTGGTGAGCACTTTAAATATTCTTTTACAGTTGCTCGAACTTCAAGTAATACAATTGGGACTTCGAAACTCTAAAGAATTGTATTGCCTCTGGCTTTAAGACATGTTTTAAGTTATCGGTGGCGACGTTCCACCATGCCGTTAGATTATGGATGATAGGAAGTTGTGCGAATACGGTGTGCACCCTGTAGCTTTGTCAGCTCTGAAAAGAGTTTGGACTCGAACTGGCTTTCTTGATCGGTAGTGATAAAAAGCCTCAGGCCATCGGGTAAAACGATCGACACAAGTTAAAATATATGTATATCCATTAGACGGAGAATATGGTCCTACGATGTCTAAATGAATGTGTTTGAATTGACCTGGTGGAATATCGAATTGTCCATGTGGTGATTTTGTATGTGATTTTTGGCAAGATAAACATGATTTCGCCCAACGCGTTACATCTTGATTTATACTAGGCCAAAAATATCGAGAAGTGATCAATTTTCGTGAAGCACGGATACTTTGATGTGAAATATTGTGGAGTGTATCAAAAACAAATTGACGTAATGGTTCTGCAATGTAATCACAATTGCTTCCAGTTGATAGTTCGCAGTATATTTCTAAGCCAGACAATTTGAAAAGCTCTAGTTTCGTAGAGGAACTAGTGTGACATTTGGAACTAGAAATTATATTCTGTAGTTCTAGGTTTGCTTTTTGTGCCTTGATGATGGTATAATAGTCGAAGTGAATTTCGACTGTAGCAATTTCGTGATCTGATAAGCGAGATAGCGTCTCAGCGACCACATTGTCTTTGCCGCGAATATGTTGAATAAACGTGGATATGAACTCCAAGTGCCTCAGGGTTTCTCTCAGTTTGAATGGCTTTAGTCAGAGGTTTATGGACAGTGTAAATGGTGAAATCTCGATCTTTGACAAAATATCTGAAATGTTTGATCGATTTATAAATTGCGAGTAATATCCTGTCAAAAGCAAAATATTTCATTTCAGCTTTTGACACTTTCTTTGACGCTGATGGTCGGCAAATCCCTAATTACACCATCATTATTCATTATCCTTATACTAGAGTATCCTTATACTAAAATTTTATTGAAAATGCAAAAATTCATAAATCTTGTAAAAACATAATTTTTATGCTGTAAACATAAAATAATACTGAATAAAGTAATTAAATTTATTTTTGGCGACAAAATGTATACACAAATTACATAAAATACAAAACTAAATTTCATTCCAAAATTTTCATTTTTCAAATATTTAAGATTTTCCATATTTTTTCTAATTATTTATTTATTTAATTTCCATTAGAGATTAATTTACAAATTATTGTTTTCTTTCATTATTTAAATTTAATTATATTTTTGTGGTTTGGTATTGTGTGTGTGTGTGTGTCTTTAAGTAGATAATTTTTATTGTTGTTAAGGTATTGTTGTTTTGGAAAGGTATTCCGTAAAATAAAATAAAATTTGTTTCATGTCCTTTTTAAATAATTAATTGGGTGTTCTTTGGGTTTGTTAATAAGGATTGGTACGACGATAATAGTTAACTGTTGAATGATTTGAAGTATTTTGGTAATTTTTTTTCTGTCAATATATGGGGTTTATCTTAAAGGTGGATGAAAATTTGCATAAATATGGCGATTTTCTTCCTTGGGATGAATAATGAGTAAACTCTTTATAATTTTGGTAAAAATATGTTAGTTTGTGCTTTATAAGGTGAATATTTTAATTCTATGCATTTGCAATCCTTTTGTCATTATCTGTGTAGCGATTATAAATTTCAATTAAAAGTTTGTTAACAAAGGTTTTACTATATTCAGTAGGACCAGTGAAATATATTTGAAATGGAGTCTGATTTGATGATAAAAGATGTGAAATAACGTGAAGTAAAAGTCCGTTTTGTTTTTTGTTGGCATAATTCTCATTTTCATTAGCAATGTCATCCATTAGCCAAATGTTCTCTTTTTAACCCTCAGTTTATGTAGTGTTTCCTGAAATGGATTTTGTTACTATATTATTTTCTTCTAGATTGTCATTATCATCAGTTCCATCATCATGGTACATATGATATAAAACCGTCTGTAGTAAAAATCAAACTCTTCGCGAAGTACACGCGGATAAAAAATTTGAATTTTTTCGTTACTATGACAATTTCAATAAATAACTTACACTAATATAAATATATATTTTTTTAAATATTTTTCATATGTATTTTAATAGAGGAGGCTTTGTATTTTCGTAACGCAATTTTGTGTCAAATTTTGTTTTTTTAAATTTGTAATAACATACTAAATTTTTACCTACCGCGCAGTTTCACTTCAAAAACTTCCTTTATGGGAATATATTTTGTATAAACTATATTGCCCACTTGTTGGTTTTTAGTCCCTTTCTCCAATATTTAGAACTTATTTTGTATTCCCTTTCTCTACATATTAATACAAAAATGCTTGTGTTATGCTTGACTTGTCTTCTATTTTTGTCTCATTAAAAACAATTACAATTTTAGTAGAGAATAATACATTCACTAATTACTAATTTATTATAGGTATCGCCGTTCTTCATTTAGAAGAACAACTCGAAATGTCAATTGATTTCGTCTTGAAATGTTGTTTAAGTTATTGTCATCACGATATAGCATTAACACCATCTTTCGAGCTTTCTTCCATTTTATGCGTACAACTTTCGATCGCCTAGTGAGAAACAAAATTTTTTTTTCAAATTTAATAACTTCACAGATCTTTAATATTTGACGACGTTGAAAAACTTGAAAACCTTGGGCTGAGATTTAGTTGACACAAAGTGCAGTTGACACAAATAAATGGAAAAAACTGCAATGTAGAAAATATTGATAGGTAGCCGATCATTAAGCATGGTGACAAATAGCAGCTCGGCTACGATTCCATCAGGTTCAGATAATATCAAGCCAGCAGCTTCAAATGCAATAGAGAAACTTAAATCTGATATTCTTAGAAATTTCTTTTAGATATGTTAGCACTTATAATTAGCAAATACTTGATCAAAAAAGATAAAACTATCAAAACCGTAAATAACGAAACCAGTGGCAGAAATCCTAGAGTTAAAATTATTTTTGGAGAGTGAAAAACACGCTTGTAACAATCATACATAAATATCCGAAATTTCGTTTGTTGCAGTGATAGTTACAAAAGATTTAATTGGATTTAAAAACCAAAGCTGAAATCAGATATCTTTGCAGAGCGCAATTCGAATGCCTTCAAAAGATTTCCAGAGAGCCCATTTGAAGCTAGTAGCACAACTCTCAAAGAAGAGGACAAAAAAATGATATTTTTCCCTAAAGGAAGTACTAGTGCATTAATAACTTTTCTAATAAAAAACAATCTATAATACCTTTATTACTGGCCAAGAGCTGAAAAAATTGCCAGATGTCGATTTTAAAGATCTATTACAAAACACATGCCAAAATATTGAAAAATAGCTGACGTAATGGTCTCGGCAAAGACATAGGGAAGCCAACATCAGAGGTGATATTATATCGACCAATATTGCTTTTATTATAAAATAAATGAATCATTATTTTCTGCCTTTGATTACCTATAGAGATATCCCTAGAGAAGGCCACAGCATTAAATAAGAGGCGTCTTGCTCAAATTTCCAGTCATACTTTTTACAGTTGGCTTAATGGTATTGTTCACAAAAATCAAATTTATTTATTTGATTGTATGCAATCAAATTTATGAATTTATTATGACGACTAAATAAAACACGGAGTGGTCGACGAACTGTGATGATTGAATCAAGAACTATTAAAAATATTTGCTCAATTTCGAGTTACAAAAGTCTTTTGACACAAAAGTGTTTCCAGCAACTCGGATTGAAAAATACAAAGAACAGAGTATGGAGAAAAGGACTCAACAATTTGAATTCGGGAGTTTCTAAAGGGATAGCTACATTGCGAATCAAATCCAAATTTCCAAATGTTGTTTATACGAAACCAAGGCAAAGGTGTTGATCGGTCCTAAAATCTCGTTGCATTAACCCTCAATTTATGGATTTGATAGTTTTCAATTAAAGTTAGCTGATTCTACCTACTATGCGAATACCAAACTTGACGTGCTTTTGAGTAGTGACTTATTTTTCGACATAGTAGGTGATGGTAAATAATGTATTCCGAAGACCAAACTGGTGGCACACAAAACAAAGATATGACGGGTGGTTGCAGGAACGCTAATTGAGTGTAATAATGCCAATAAATTTCGGTAAATCTACATATAGATGTTGACCTTACACTTAAAAGGTTCTGGGAAATTGAGGAAATTGAAGAAATCTTTCCCTCGCGAGGAAGCGGAGAAAATAAATTTTGTATGGGCCACTATCAAAGAACTGTTAAAAGATCAGCAGGTGGAAGAAATATCGTAAAAATCCTATTTAAAACAGATTTACCAAAGAATGGAAATTCCAAACTAATGGCAGTCAAAAGATTTGGTAATTAAGAAAGGAGATTTGCAAGAGATAGTTAATTTAAAAGGAAGTATGCTGGTTTCTTGGTGAAATATTTAGACAAACATGTGGAGGTCTCGAGTGGTACTGATATTGGTGGATATTACTTGCCGCATCATGGAGTTATACAAAATAGCAGTACAACAACTGAATTGCGAGATGTGTTTGATGGATAAGCCAAAACTAGTTAAGAAAGTTTGCTTAAGAAACAGTTAACAGTTGAACCAGTCATGCAATCTAGTTTGGTGTAACTAATTATCAGATTTCGCAAACATAAAAAATATTTACCGCTGACATTTAAAAAATATTTCGACAATTCTATGTCAATTCAAAATAATGTGGTTACGAAAGGATTTTCTGAAGAAAGAAACCACACGAAGAGCTGATAACTGTTTTATAAAGTACAACGTCAGCTCCATCCCTGATCACCCAAAAATTAAATCCACTAGAATCAGATTACAAAGTAGAATACCCTGAAGCGGCAAAACTGGTAAATCGTATATTTTACGTGGATAACCTAATGTCCGGGACAGATAATCTAGATAATGCTAAAGAATCGTAAAAGATTTAATTGTGATTTAAGTGGCATCTATTAAAATAATTAGTATTCTCCGACTGGAACCTCTGTGCACCAGCATTGTGTACCAAATTGCTGCAAAGCAAAAAACGTTTAGAAGGACGATGGTCATTAATCCTCTGTTGTGGACCGATTCAACAATTTATTGTGCTAAACTGGATATCAACATATCCTAGGAGATGGGAGACGCACGTAGTGAACCGGGTATCATATGTATTGCAACACACAAACCGCAGTCAATAGCAACATGTACCGTTCAACGACAACCCAGTAGATTGCGCGTCACGAGGTTTGTTTCCTAAAGAGCTAGTTCACCATAGTTTAAGGTGGAAAGACAACTAGAAGTGGAATGGCCAAAGCAAAATGCAAACACGGTACTTCCAGAAGAAGCACTAAAGGAGCATAAAATGAATTCCGTGTTACTAATTAGCATGGAAGGTAGTAGTAATTGGCTGGACAGCCTCATTCCCAGCTGTTCAAAATTCTCGAAAGTGCTACTTATCATTGCTGGAATTTTATTATTTCGAAGTAATTCGGCATGCAGAACAGCCAAGAGAATACATATAACTCCAAATTTTATCAAAATTATTATAACCAGGCGAAACTTGATGCCTTTAATTGTGTGATTTGGCGGATACAACTGAGCAATTTTCCTGCTGAAATCCCATTGGCCATTTGTAGATAGTTACGGTTTATTACGAATTCGAGGCAGATTAAATAACGCAAAAAACAGCTCTGACAGTGAGAGATGAATATTTTAAGCTCTTGCATGCGGGACCCGATCAAAATGAAGTCCAAGGGATTATAGGTCATCGCGTAATATGCATTTGTTTAACAGCACAGCAACAGCAACAACTGATGAGTCAGCTAAAGCAACCAAGATTGTTTTACCACCAGTTATTCTTCACCATAATAGTGGATTATGCTGATCCAATATTAACAAGATCATCAAACCATCAAGGCTTACACAGTCCTTTTTTGAGTGTATTGCCACTAAGGCCGTACATTTGGAGTTTGTGAGTGACATGATCACGGAGGCATTTTTGACAGTTTAGTGACAATTCACATAATACGTATCATAATCACTGTCATTAGGATTTATTTGAAAGTACATCATTGTGTATATTTAGCTTATTTTAGTCAATCTATTTTATTGGCTAGGTTAAGTGTAAATATATTGCGTTTAAATTTTAATGATTACCTTGCCATCTTTATCTGAACTTTGTAACTTTTGTACTTCACTTTTGTGTCGAACACGCTTTAATTTATTCATTAATTTAAAAAATACAAATTTGTATAATTTGTTTAATAACGTTAATATAAGCCATATCCACGTTTAAAGTCTCAAATTATTTTAAGAATGAATGTATGATCCAATGACCTACTTAAGATAAGCAATCATTTTTCTATGAATCGTGAGCATTAAATATTACATTGTTGTTCCATATAATTTACACAGACAACCGAATGTCCCCAGAAACCACAACTCGTAAAACTTCTTAAAAATTTTAAACTAATTTTCCAGTTTCCAACAAGAAAACCAAACAAATTCTCTAACTTTATAATTAAACTTGAATTCGTTTTTTTTTATTTTATTTTTCTTATTTAAAAAAATAAATAGCAGAAAATTTTCCAAGAAGAAAAATTAAATAAATAAATAACAAAAATAAAAAAGAAAAACATTCAAAATAAATATTTTTTCTATTTAAAATTTATTTAAATTTACGAAATATGTAAATTTAAATTATCTGACAAATTGTTTTAAATTTTCATCTTGTCCTATGGTTGGATGCGGTGTTGTGATATAATTTATTTTGTCATCCGCTTCGTCTTAAAAATATTTTTTGCGATTTGAAAACGGTTCTGCATCGTTATGGATTTATTTAACACACCTTTCAAAAATTTACATTAAGACCAACAACATAAAAACAAAAAATGATAAAAAATTTACAACTTTTTTGGCGCTTGTTCGTATTTGCGAACGAAATTAATTCATGTATCGTCTGGTATCAAATATTCGAAAAATGTTGTGAAGTTGTTTTTTAGAAAAGCATTGCATCGTAATGAACCTTTAAATTTTTGCTGCAATGGTTGTAGTCGTCTCTTAGCATTTTGGTTGACGCTACAATTCGTAACAATCGAAGCTAGTAAGAGATAGCTTATTTAAAACAACAACAAAACAGTACCAAGTAGTATTTTATTTGTTGTGAACCAAAGTCCATATTATTGTTAAGGCGATTTTCGTTCTTTTTGTCACAAAAAAAATTTTAATATAAATATTATGAAGAATTGGAGTAACGCCACTAGAATTCGTATGGTCGTATATCACGTATGGTCATCCTGATGTTTGCAAAAGGTTTAAAAAAAAATTATGATCAATTAATATATAACACGAAAAGGAGCCATCTAAAATAGATCTGTGACCAAGGTTTTGAAGATCTTTGTAGCCGTGGGACACCATCTAGTTTCCACAAAACTAACGAAGTTACTTCTAACCGAGATCAAAATTTCGGACTCCGGTGTTCTTCGGTTATCAGTATTAACCTCCACTCTGTGTACAGGGGTAAATAATAACCCAAGGCTTTAAATGTATCAAGCCCTTTTAGAAATGCAATGTACCAAGCCCTTTTAGAAATGCATTAAAATCAATTTATTTAATTATAGTTTGGACTGTGTAAACATTAATAAACGCGTTTCTGTGTACCGGGGTTAAAAGTTACCCCATACATAATCATTATAAAATATGTACATACAAATGTTAAAGAAATTAAAATTTTTAAATATTAATGTACGGTGATCATTATGTTTTCATTACATAAAAACATAATGAGCACTAAGATGAACTCTAGCAACCGGTTAATGTTCCATTTAATAGAACCGTTATGTCACTCGAAAGAAAACAACAAGTTTAACGCTTTCTCGATCATAGTTTTGAAAAGCAGTGCAAAAAAAATGAGTGAAAGAGGACAAGTTAGCTGCGTATTGAAATAGTTCGACCATGTTTCAGGAGAATGTAAAGGAACCATCAGCTAATCCCACAATTGACGAGCACAAAGAAATATATTTCGGTCATCAGCTAAACGCAAGGCACGTATATTAGACTGCGCAGTTGGTTTGGTTTAGTACACCGTTTAGCTAGGCGACAAACTAACAAAAGTAGAAATATAACAATGGATTATTTATTTACTACTTGTAAATTAGCAGAACCTATAATGCAGTAAAAAACGTCAATTTTTTGTACAATAAGACCGGTACAACCTGATTTGACTGCCAAGTTAACAAAAACTGGTGAAAATCCGTTTGGACGGATATATGATTTTGGTCAGCTAACTACATTTGGAAATCGGAAAAAACGTGTTATTATTGTCCACGTTGGATAATGACAATGCTATCGATAACAGATCTGGCAAGCCAAAAATTGTCCTCGATTATAATGAGGCGAAAGACGGCGATGATAGATTTGACCAATTGGTTAAAACTTAAACATGGAAAAGAAGATCCAGAATTGGCCTATGGGTCATTTCTTTAATTAGTTGGATGCGGCGGGTAACCCAAAAGGTATTTCTGAAAAATTTGGACCATTAGGCTATGATATAATAGAATTGAGATAAGCACCAACCTCTCAAAGCCAGCAATTAAATCATCGTCAAACTCACAAATGACTCATGTATACCCACGGGCAGATGACGTAAAACAAGTGTAACTTATGCGATAAAGCGGCATGCAAAAGGTAACACAAATACGTCTGTGAGCATTGCATTAATTTGGAATTAATTTATCCAGATCAAGCTCAAGGCAGTGACGCTTCATTTGAATAATAAACAATCAAATTAAAAACTATACATGTTTTCCTTACAACTTATTTGGCAAATGTCTAAGGGTAAATTTTTATCCCGTACACGTACAATCCTACTCTTCTTCAGAGAAAATGTTAAAGGTCACTTCTTAATTGGCTTATTCACCAAAAAGGGCTGGTGACTTATATCCGCAACGATATACATTTTCTATTTCCAGTTTTTAAGGCCAAAGTTCGAATTTGTGTGAGTCTCAAAACACATCCTCTTCCTTTGTAGCTTTTATCGGAATCCAAATATTCCAAAAAGTACCACTCATTATGAATTTGATACACATCCAAATTCTATTGATTGCATCCTTCAGAAGTTGCCAAATCACTGTGGCAGGAGATTTCAATGTCCTCAATGTGAAGAGGCTTCCATATTCTAAGGAGAAATTAGCAAGTGAGGCGGCTGAAATGTTTATAGTTTTAAACCAACAAACACAACCCGGGCATCAGCCTACGAGAATACCAGGTCGGGTCAATACAGTTTATTTACTCGATTTGTTTTAACATTTCATGCAGAGAAATACAATATCTTTGTCAATTTTCTTTTGATAAATTCTGACCATCGACTTATCACGGTAAAATGTTCATGTCACTATAAAAATGTGGTCTGAGTAGGGATGAAAAAGTTAGTTTTAGAGTTTAAATGGTATTCTTGTTTAATCTTCGATACTACTAACAGTGCAATCATTCTGGTTTCAACTGTCATTCTTACAGGAATGTAACAGTTCATTCCTTCCAGTTCCTTTAAGCCAACAAAATTAGGCAATTCTTGACATAACCACAATTTCAGATCAGCAATCACTAAAAAGCAAGCCTCTCATCGTAAATATTTAAAAAAATCAATAAATGAAAATTTAACGTTTAATGCGGCTCTTGGTGGTGCCAGCTAGTGACTTTACTAATATTGCCATTAAACAATGAAACTGGTCAATCAGTATGGTGAAATACTTAACTTTACGCTCGATATTTTGAAGGTATTTGATCTTATGTGTGGTAAAAGGGATTGCTGTGCAAATTAAGGGCAGTTGGCCTCCTTTAATATTCTTTAATGTTTTGGATTAAAGTATCTTCTTTGCCGCAAAATCCCTCTTTCCCTCTTTTTTTAACGTTAGTGTACTTGAAGATCCGTCCTTTCTCTGATCCTTTTTTCAATTTTAATCAATGATCTCCAATCAGCAACTCTCATACCAATATACTCCTATGGTGATGACAGCTCACTTTCCGCTTCTTCTTGCTAACCTTTTTCTTAATCGCGTATTAGCGTAAAAATACAATCTTGCATTTTTTTTTCTGGCCGAAATGACAGCTATTCACTATCTATCCTGACTGGTGAATTCTGCTTGACTATACATCTGATACATTTGATATTCTTGGCTTGACCATATCTGGGCTGAAATATTGTTAAGGCTATTAAAATAATTGGCATAGTAAAAGAAGAAAGAGTTTTGATCCCACTAACATTTTTTTTACTAAAAACTGCTTTGAAACGATCATAAATAAAGCTCAAGTAAAAATGTTCATTTTTCATAAGTAACTCTAGGTCACGATCTAACCCACTTAGGGAGTACTTTTGCGCAATTTCTAATGAACTAAATTTCTCAAAGCAAATAGCACTAAATTTCTCAAAGCAAATAGCTTATTCTTCACTAACATCCAAACTAAACATTCCGGTTTGACCGCATTGACTGACACATTCAAAAGTTTACCATGAGATAAGTAATCAAACTGCAACCACACAGTCAACTCCTTTGTGGGACGACAAAGAAAGTTTACATGAGGAAACTAAAGAACCGCGACAACTTAACGATAGGCTAACGATTATTACGACCAAAAAGTAATAAGAACGAGTCAGTTGTGACTAGGGCCACAACATTATTAATATTACAAACGGCAATATGGAACAAAATAGCCACTTTCAAAGTAGAGATTCCTCTGAGTTAAACAACTAGATCGATATTTGACTTTGTACAACAGAATTGTTGCCACATTGGACATTGTCCTTTTTGACAAAACATGTTTTTTGCGATCACAAACCAAGATGTGTGAAATGTGCCAGCATTTCACACATTTAGAGGAAGTAATGAGAGTCCCACCAACCAACTAAAGAAGTTGCTGTGTGTATTTGAATATCTTTAAGTATAACAAAGGTTCACATGCTAGAGAAAAATGGATGAAGAGTTGCGGGTCGATCCATAACCGAATCAGTTTTTTTCGTTTGTGTTGCGCACTATTTCTCATTGCAACGATTCACTGGCAGCATTTCCTGAATATGTAAGGCCAGGTTCGTAAGCAAACAGCAACATCAAATTATTCGGTAAAAATGATAAAAATTAGGTTGCGGATCTGAAAAATTAGCTTGGAAGTTTCAAAAGGCGATCTTACTCCTGAACAAAAAAAAAAGTTTCGTTTGCCGGTAGACTTTCTTTTAGTTAGATATTTTGCGATCAGCATTAGATCTGAAGCACACGTGGCAATGGTAATTATGTTGTTTTGTAGTTCTTTTGCCTTGAAAAATCCAAAATTGTTTGCTAGTTAAATCCGCATCTCCATGCAGAGTGTTTTTATGCGCCCAATCAAGGATCAAGCTCGCGATATGACAATTATAGGTGGTAGTACGACCTCCAATTTGTATAACTCCATTCTGGTTCAAAAATGGATGTAAGAATAAAAGTTTGCTTTTACTGTCCACTGTATCTCTTTCCTTTAATTTTCAATTATCATCTGGAAGGCTGTAGATTGCATAACTTTTAAAGTGTCAATTTTTGCCTCTTTCCATTCTTGAATTGTAAACTCCTTTTGTTTTTGTGAAATTGGAGAATTTTTTAACTATGTTTGGATCTGTTATTATTGTGATAAATGCGCAGACAGAACTCACGTGCTTCTTCTCTAAATACGTTTCGGCTATTGTCGTATTGAATGTAAGATCAGAACTGCTTCTAAGCCAATGTGGCCCCACTACCATAAATTATCATCGCAAAGCTTATCAGTGTCTAAATCGCTTTTTGTGCAGTCCACTTGATTTCCTTTAGCTTTTACATGTTTCCATTGTGAGAAGCTGATAACAGATTAAATCTGTGGAGTATTTTTCGCAATAATAGTTTTTATGTACTTGAGTGCTCTTGTAACTAGACTAGCACTATATAATAAAGTCCCAATCGTTGTCACATCGCAAAATTCATGAAGCGGTCTCATGGTGGTCTCATACCAATACTTATGTTGGCTGGTAATTCGATTTAGACATTTTGCGGATTTCATATAAGGCATAAGGATTTTATACATTCATGTTCTTTACTTATGGGCATCCACCATTTTCAAAGTTTAAAACTTCCAAAGCATACTTCATAATTATTACTGACAATTTATTGCATATTTGATGGTAGCTGCACCAGAAAGAACATCATCAGCATTAGAGTCCATTAGAAGAATTTCTGAAGCATTTGGGTGTGTTTATTGTTCATTTAAAGTGAGCTGTTTATAAAGGTTTTTATAGCCAGGTATGGCGCAAAAGCTTTCGTGACATCATCTTGGACTTCCAATAAGCATATAACTCAATCCATCGGGACGGAGGTTTGCTTTGCGATGTCTGAGATTACCTGATTATGTAAAATACCCGTTTATGTAAAATGACAGTAATGCAGTCATAATGCTGTGTTAAAGTTGAGAACAAGCTATCAGAGAGTTTTGCAATGAGCTCTGGGGTTCGGCAAGGAGATGCCCTGTTCCCGATACTCTTTAATCTCATGTTAGAATACATCTTTCGTAAAAGTGAAACACCTCAGGACAACGTCTTGTATCATCAGTCTGACCAGGTTCTGGCATCTGTGTAATGGTACTGAATGGCAACGGTGTGAAAGAACTACTACTGTATACGATTCTCAGCTTCCGTTGGTTTCAAAATCAATGAGCCCAAAACAAAATTTATGATCACTGGTTTTAGAGACCAAGACGCAATTGATTTTAGTAGATGGAGTGACAAATTTCTGTTACCTCGGGTCCCTTATCACTAGTGATAACTGTGTGGGAGATCTTGTCTTGTCGCAGACAATCGTGCTTTGTATGCCTTATGTCCACTGCTAAAGTCAAAATACCTTGCAAATGATGACAAGCTGAAGTTGTACAAGGTGTTGGTCAGACGCCTTGTTATGTATGGGTGTAAGAGTTGGACCCTGACGGATGAGTATGAGAGATGGTTAATGGCATTCGAGAGAAGAATCATGCCCGTGATTTATGGCACCAAACCATTAGATCAGGATTCAACCATTAGATCAGGAATTTAAGGAAAATTTCTGATCTCGTTCTGCGAGCCGATCCCAAACGATTAATTCAGTGATCTCTGAGAGGAGAGCCGCCATCCGCAGTGTTACTACCCGAACCTTTATTATTGTACTGTATTGCTAAACCACTGCATGGTATAATCTTCGCTTTACTTGTAGCAATCTTGCTTAGATTGGCTCTTGCTATTTTCTAAAGTAAAATCGTATTTTATTGGTATGGTGACTTCATATATCTAATTTTATCTGTTAATCTACAACAGGTGTCTTTATATAATCTTTCGCACAATTTTTTGTCTTCTGAGTATTAGATAATTTTACTTATTTCTTCAATTTCCCAGAATTTTTACAGTTCTAGCTCAAGATTATTTCCAGATATCATTGTCGAGATTGGTTGAGTTTGCGACATTCCCAGAAGGATCCATCCTATATCTCGGTATTTTATCTACTGTATGGTCAGGCAAAGTCTGGATTACTTCTTAGTTTGGTCGTTAGTTTGGATCTGCCAATATTACCTCCTTCCTCGTGTTGTTGATGACATCTTTTATTGGTTCAACTGGCAGACGCTTAATCGATTTAAGTAAAATGAAAGCTTCTACCACCAAAATATCCAACCATGTAACAATCACTTAAGCTTTACACTGGTGTAGGACAACGAATATTTGAACTAATTTGTGCGAATCTAAATAAACCTACAAAAACTGGTAGCAATTTATATTATGTGGAGGACACAAAAAAAATTGTTTAAGGTCAAACATAAATGAAATTTACTTTTCAGTTTTTCAAAATTACTTGGAACGTTTCAAATTTACGAAAAGTACAAAACCCGTTTACATAATATAGATTACTATACAAATGTTTTACGCTTTTACCAGATTTTCAGCAAATAAGAATTCTAGTAAATATGTAAAATTAAATTTCCATGGAAAATGGGAAAATAAAGCAAATATTTTCACATTAAAAACGGAAACCCCAACAACACATCTACACCAAAAAAAAGGAAAGTTCATTCCTTGATCTTTTGTACAACATCAACATGTGTATGTATCACTATAGACTGTACATGAAATGCTCGCCTTTAATATTTTATGAGCTGCATAAAAGGGATGTACACGTTTTATGTACAAAGGTAACTATTTCAACCATGGAAAAACAGTGCAGAAATAAAATTAATAAACACTACACTCAACAGCGAGGAGGAGATCATCATACATGGAAATGGGTCAAGGTAAATGCTTTTTTTTTTTTTTTTTTTTTTTAATTTATTCATCAGTTGAGCCCATATCCTTTTTATCCTTTGTACAAATATTTATGAACATTAACATTTTTTTTTTGATGATACACTTTTGGATCGTATATCATTATTTAAATTTTTCATTGTTTTCCCTTTTTTCAGTTTGAGTATTTTTTTCTCACATCACTGACGAAGCGAAACATTTTTTCCTCATGCCAATGTCAATGGTGATATGTTATCGCATACATGGTATATGTCTATATACGAACAAATGTATGTGTATGTTTAATAATAATAATAATGATGATGATGATGATGATGATGATGATTGCGTTGCTTGTGATATGTGTATTTTGGGAGAATTTGATACTTTGATGAATTTATTAAAAAATTTTGGCTTTCATATTTGGTGTGTGAATAAATTGTTGAGATGTATATTTTTTGTAATTGTTTTTGAATCGTAAACGATATGTGCCTGTGTTTACCGTAGTGCTAAGTCAAATTAATGTGGTCGTTTACCCGAAAAAAAAATTATTAAATTACAACCGCTTTAATAGAATTTTCAACAGGACAAGTTGGTTGGCGCAATAGGATGGTACATTTTCAGGAAAATAAGTAATTTTTTCCCATTGTTGTTTTGACCAATTTGAATATTAATTAACGTTATTGCGAATATTTTATTAATGGTTTTACATTTAGTAGTTGTCCTTATCCTTTATGAATTGAAGACTTGCAATGAAATGATGAGAAAATATTTTTAGCTACCGGTAGCTGGTTTTCTGTACGACCGTCTTACAAACGTTTGTTGGGCTGAACATTTACAATCTTTACAAATTCGTAACAAGTGTTGGAAAAGGTAAATATAAAGATGCGGGTTGGGACATTTACTGCCTATATACCACAGTTATTAGTTTTTGGGATATTTTACTATTTCTGTGTTTAATACTCCGTTCTCCTTTTCGATCGGGTAGTAAATTATAACTGACGATGATCAGCTCTTAAAACCGAATTTATATTTATAAAAGTTTTCAGCTTTTAAAAGATATTAGATCAACTTTAACCCATTTCGTTATTTTCTGTATTATGGAATATTGCCTCTCCCCACAATTCATGAAATCAACTTAAAAAGGAGATATTTTTTATATTACTGGCCTTTATTTGTCCTACTTGTTACAACATTTATTAAACTTGAACATCCACCAATAAAATGTTGCCTTAGATTTTCCCGTCACCTGTCAATTTTTACCAAAAAAAAAACAAGTAACAATTCTCTCTTAATTGTTCACATAATGTGTCAGTTAAGTGAAGAATATGTGGATATCTGTTACATCCTAGTTACCTTATTTATTGCATTTCTTGTAGTTTATGTCTTCTATCAGATGGTCGATATAGCATATCCCGGTATATTGCTACCCTAACCTTCTTCAAAGTTGGATATAAAAATATGTAGGTATGTGATAGATAATATAAATTGACAACAAGTTGTAATAAAAGCTTTATTACATTCTAGATGTCGAAAAAATTTGCTTCCACATGAAGAACATAAATAGTTTCCAAACAATTATTTACTTCAGTGTAGAATAATTTTTACTAATTTAAAGATGATCGTATTTAATTAGAGATTTCGGTGGTCCGATAAAAATGTTATTACTTTATATTTATCGTAAATTTATAGTTTTTTATATGTATTGAATTTCTATTAAAGATATATAATTTAATTACAAATTATACATGTGACATAATTTAATTTTGGATGGTGCAAAGGTATCCGTGAGACTAATTTGGTATTACGTACCACTAACGGCTATATTTTTTCAGACCATTGAATATATCAGTACTCTTTTTTTCTTTTTACAGGACTCTAATAAATCTCCAACTTCCTATAAAACTACACTTATCATGCACTTCTCGCACAATTTGCAACCAATATTGATTTTGATCCTATTTCACATCAATCAAAGGCACGATTAATTGTTAACGTATAAGCAAGTGATTCTTTCAGTAGGTTTGGTTTTCTAGTAATTTATTACATTGAAGCATTGTGACCGATTTCACTATCCGGAATATGCTAGTTCAATAAAGAACCATTGATTAACCATAAATGATCCCTCATCGACCTGGTTCTCCTTTATATATTGCTTTGCGATGAATTTGCTTCTATATGGAGCAATGTGTTAATCTATACAAAAGTGGTCTCGATTCATAATGAATCTTACTTTAAAAATACTATCTGTGCGTCCATTCAACTCTTAGACACCATAAATAAAAGTTTACTGTGAAGCAAGTTTGCAAATACTCATAGTGATAATAGTAAGATTGCAAACCTCTGCCATGTCATAAAAATGTAACATCAACTCGAAACCTGTTTTAAAACAGGAGCTGAAAGTATGGGTTAAAGATTTAAAAAAAATTAAATGCCAAACAGTAAAGCACATCTTTTATCTCACTGAGTCCAAAAAGGACATTTATCTGTAAAGCCAAATAACAGACATTTGTTGGAACAAATGAAAATAAACGCTGGCGAACATTTAGTTTTGGTACAATTTGAAAACGATGTACTTCTAAATAAATTGGCAGAACAAGTGGACGATAGAAACCATCACACATCCACAAATTCACGGTATTAGCAATAAGTTGCAGATAAACACATAAAAAGAATACCCACCTGAGATAAATGGTGTATAAAAAGTGGGAACCGCTCAAAACTGGTCATTTTAAAACTAGATATTTCAAAATAGGATTTGACAAAACGAGATAAGGTACAAAACTGGATCTTTCAAAATTGGATATTTCAATACGATATATGGTACAAAACGAGATATGGTACAAAACTGGATATTTCAAAAAAGGATATTTCGAAATGTGATTTAAACTTAAAATGATTTATTAGGAAAGTTCTGGAATATGGCCAATTAGGAAGGAACTCGGCGAGTTCTTAATCGATTATGATGAAATTCGATATGTAGGATAAAAATAGGATTTTAAAATGATTTGTTGGGAAAGTTCTGGAATACTTAATAGTTTTTTTTAATTGATACTTTTTTCATCTTATTAAAATAATCATTGACTTGATCGAGTTTACTGTCAGTAAAATTTATCTTCATTTTTTTTTATTCTTCTACTTAATATAACTTTTCTTCACTTTAGAGAATCTATGTGAGAAAAATTAACTATTTTTCATCAACATTTTCATCCTACATATCGAATTTCATCATAATCGGTTAAGAACTCACCGAGTTCCTCCCTAATTGGCCATATTCCAGAACTTTCCTAAAAAATCATTTTAAGTTTAAATCACATGTCGAAATATCCTGTTTTGAAATATCCAGTTTTGTACCATATCTCGTTTTGTACCTTATCTCGTTTTAAAATATCCAGTTTTGGATTATCCTGTTTCGTCAAATCCAGTAGTAAAATATCCAGTTTCGACCGGTACCCATAAAAAGTATTAGCAAAATTTCGTAACGATATTTTATTGGAAGTGACAGCATTACAAGGTGCTTCAAGACGATCTCATAGCTCCTATAAAAATTATAAAAACAATTCCAGAATCAATTCAAAATATAGAGAAAGAAATCCAGACGAGACTCAGTGTTTTTACTATCGACGTTTCAAAGATAGAGCTACAAGGAGTGTTTCTAGATGTCTATTACAAAAAGCCAGCTACCAAAATTTTGCCAAAAAAACTAAATTCTAGTCAACATTCTGCGGCGAAACTCAAGACTTAAATATCTAGTAGATACAGGAGCAGATTTGTCAGTTTTACCAGGCAATTCAAGTACAAAAAACAACAAAGAACTTGAATTTCATTTATACGCGGCAAATGGCATCAAAATTATAGCTGACGGAACGCAGACAATAACACAAAAAACAATAACAAAATGTATATTATTAGATCCAGTGACACCATTTATTACGAAAGGATCCATCACACCGATACCAAGTTTTTTTAGCATTATTGGATAAATCTAAAATTAATCCAGAAATACTGAAACTGTTAGATCAATATGAAGAAATTACAACGCAAACAAACAATGAAAATCCACCCGATCGCACTACTTGGAGACACGAGCACCACCTGTTATGTGTAAGACAAGACGTTTAGCTCATGATAAATTAAAAATAGCGCGTGATCATTTCGAAAATTTGATGGATCATGGTAGTCCTGTAGTCTCATTAATAGTGAATAGGCCAATCTGTTGCTTTTGGTTCCAACGAGTTGAAACCCTGCGGAGATTATCGCATTTACAGTATTTTTCTTTCCAGTTAGCAGGTTGCACAATATTTACGACAATAGACTTAGTACGTGCATATCATCAAATTTCCATAGTGTCACGATAAGTACCCAAAACAGTTATAACAATACCATTCGGACTTTTGATTTCAACCGAATGACATTCGACCTTCGGAATGAGGTGCAGTCGTTTCAGCGACTGATTTACTCAGTATTCAGAGGGTTAGCATTCTGTTTTGTATACCTCGATGATAATATTGATTGCATCTAGATCATTGGACGAACATATGCCGCATGAGGAGCAAGTTTTTAAACGACTGTCAGAAAACGGTTTGACATAATGATAGACAAATTTGTATTTGTACAACGAGAAATCTCATTTTTGGGGCATTGGGTAAATCAGAACGGAATTTACAGCTTCAACAAGAGTTGATACAAACCAGACATTTGATTAGTTATATACACAACTTATTACATCAGATATAAAAGTTTCAATCAAGTTAATGTCGAAACATGCGGTATGGCCGGTAATAAAAAACGACGTAAGGTTAATGGCATAAGAATAATTAGCATATCAGAAATTAAAAGTTACGAGGCATACACAAGCACAAATAGGAATTTTGAAGCAACAAGAGAACATTTCACTGAAATTCACATCAATTCGGTGAGACCGGTACCATTATCAAATAATCAAAAGTACTGTTTAACAACGAATGGTAGGTGATCCCGCTGGGCGGATGCAATCCCTATTCCAGACATCAACGCAAGAACAGTTGCACTCGCATTATATTCTAATTGGATAGCTCGTTTTGGTACTATAGAATTCATTATAACAGATCAGGGCGCACATTTTTAAACATACTTTTTACCAGAATAAAAACGTTTGCTACAATTTGAACGAAGGTACACCTCGTTGGTTAATCCAAAATGCAATGGAATGATAGAACGAAGGTACATGACGTTGAAAGCAGCAAAAGAAACATTTCTAAGAATCTGATTTTTAGTCAGATCAGCCGAGCTTTAGAAGACTGCTCACACGTATTCATTCGTACAGATGCAAATCAAATGTCTTTTAAACCCCCATATACAGGTCCATACCAAATATCCAACGACAAATTAAAAAATAAATAAATAAACATTACAATCGATAGACTCATACCATTTTATACCGAAAACAATGACGAAACGTCAAATAACCAAACAATAACAAACAATTTCTCACAGAGTTTGGAGAATAGGCCTATGAATGTGATCCCTGAAACTCCAAAACGAAAAAAAAAAAATGTTTGATCAAAAAATATAAACACAATGCGAACCAAGTAAGATCATCACAAGGCATGGTCGTAAGACAATCACAATTTGATTGAACTGCTTGGCATTCTGTTTTCTGTATTCTGTCATCTTTTATCAGCTACTCCAATGTACCCACCATTCAACTGTAATCTCCCAAAAAAATCATAAAAACCAAATCTATTAATGGGCTAATTTCTAGAAAACTGTATTCTGTTATAATATAGATTAGGTTTTGCTTGCAATTTGAAATTTATTACATCATTAAAAATATAATTTTATAAAAATTATAATATAAGTTGATTTTAAAAAAATCGATTATACATTACAATTCAATTGAATTAACCAATACGTCATGTTATTGCCAAAATCCAATTTATATACACTTTATTTGACACAAAATTTTAAAATAAATATAAATTAGATTTTAGCAAAATTGATTGGACATTACAAATCAATTTAATTAATCGTTTAATGACCAATACCTTTTTTTCTGATAGAAATTTCCTATTTTCTTTGTAAATAAAGTTTTGAGATCTACATTTTGTTAGATAGAAATCAATATTGGGTCTGGCTTCTTGTAGCTTCGTCACTAGTATGTTTGGTGGCCAACATAGTTAAATTTACATTTTATAATTTTATAAGTTTAGATCTTAGATTTCGATTTAAAAATTTTCATAAGATTTTATTTCTGGAATAATATCTTGCCCGTTGGCATTCCAGATTGATTTTTAAATATTATATTCATCTTGTTTTCGTTGCTTCCCTCGTACCAACCAACTACTGAATCTGGGAGGTATTATTTTGTCTACCAACCGGCGACGTGTTATATATGTACCGGTATTATAGAAAGTATTTTGTTAAAAATACTGTACTAAAAAATTTACATTTTTCGTTATTTTCCACAAGATAATTTTCCATCATATCTACTTGGAATATGAATTTTTATGACAACCATAAAATTCGTATGAATATATTAAGTTAAGAATTCGACACGATTATATAGATAAGGTACGAGTATAAAGAAATGAGGCCATTGACCGGTTGCTATCTTTTTTTTTTTTTTTTTGCTTAAATGATATAGAATTCGAACCAATTAGAGATATCATTCGACAGGGAAACGAACAAAAAAATATATATTTTATTATTCACAAAGCAAATTCTAATCACAATTCAACTATGTATTCGATTTATATTTAAAGTTATCGTTATCAAAATCAATCATAAAGTTTTCCATTTGTTTTCCCTGTTGAATTCCTTCTGCGCAATTTATATACGTATATATCTTATAGATAATATTTTATCGAATTGATATTCAAAGGAGTACGTAATTTAGAGAAACTATAAAAGATTCGATTCGAACCAAATATTATAGGAATGTACCTTTAAAATAATTTAGCATGAAATTTGATTTAACAAAAAAAAAAAAAAAATGTTCGTATCCTTTTTGAAGTAACGTTTAAATATGATCTACATTTAAAATTTTACAACAACAATAAACACTTTAGTGCTCCTTTCTTATGAACGATAAAATATTTCTACGAAAAAAAACCATCATTTGTGCATTTAACTTTGAAAAGTTTTTTCGTTTGTTTTGTTTTTTTTTTGGTGTTAAATTTCTTTGAGTTTAACTTTTCAATTATAAGCACGGCTGACATAAACTTTAGGTTTTTTTTATACCACGAACGTTGTGTTTATATTATTTTAAGTCGAGTATCCTTTTTGTTGGTGTTAGTGTGCTTATAAGAGCTTTTAGATACTGTACTATATTAACATTTACAAAGATTTGATAGAAGTTTTATAATTTGTTAAAGTAAGTGACTGCCAACGAAATGAAAGAAAACATTTTTAAATCTTAAGAGTGAAAGCGTTTTATGAGTCTAGATTTTCCCGCGTCATTTGATGCTTAATTTGTTGAAGAATTTTACAATTTTGATGTTATGAAAATTAGCAAAATAGATGCAATCTTTGCAAACTAACCTTTCTAACCTTAATTTGCAAGTCTTAATCTTTGTGAATGTTTATCATTAGTGTCTTTGACTGCATTGGCTATATAAATGGTTTATATGTATTTACATTCTGACCTAGTTTATTATGCAGTCCTTCTAGTTTTGGTGTCAGTTTCCAAAATAACATTTTTTCATTTAGACTTATGACTGGTCAGTTGTTAAGATTCTTTTAAAAGTTATTACATCTTCCGGATCTGTTATGGTCATTAAAATGTCCTTTTTTATATTTTGTCATGTTTTTTAGCATTTTTCGAGTAACCTTTTATGAAACTCTTATAGTAGCCAGATAATCCAAGGGATAATCTCTTAAACTCTGTGACCAAGTTTTCCATGTGATTTTGTAAATTAAATTCAAACATTCGTAGAAACAAACAGTTATAGGATTTAGAGTAGGAGAAATATTGGAAATTAGCAATACTCAAAAATGACATTGCGGATACCGACCAACCGAAATGTAGCTGATGTTACTACTAAATGGAATCCCCAAATTAATATCACAAAGTATATGGTTTCAAAGACCAGAATTGTTAAAATATGATGAAAGTCATTGGCCAAAGGAAACGTCAGATATCAGTAAAACAATAGTAGAGGAAGAATTCAAGCTAAATACACTTATAATTAATACTAAAGAAACGTTTATCGAATTTGAAAGATATTCAAATGGAAGAGATTAGTAATTGGATATTCAACGATTGATCACGCGAAGAGGTCAGCCAAATGAAATATACAGCGCCAACGGTACAAATTCTCATAGGGCTGAACATGAATTACGAGAAGCCTGTAACCACAACGATAAAAATAAATTGACTCAGAAATGTACTTCAACAATGACAAGCGGATGCTGGGAACGTCTTGTGCGTTCCATTAATCCGTTATATATAATTTTGCCAACAAGCATAAGTCATAGTGGAAATGGAAAACATAATAAATTCACGTCCAATAACCAACATTCCAATAGATGATGAATAAAATATAATGCTGGGAGCATCTGGTGGTTCTAAACTATAGGTTTAGAATAGGTCAGTTTAATAAGGTTGGCAAAGTATTAAAAAAGCATTGGATAAACTCACAAAAGTATGCCGATTCATTTTGGAAACGTTGGATAATGGAATATCTACTCAGTTTAAATAGACGAACAACATTGTACGAAGCAATCACATCACCTGAAAATGAAATTGGATCATAATAGGGATATTGTAATCATAGTAGATGGAAAAAGCCCAAGAGGTAACTGCCCGACAGGAAAAATATTAGAATTATTTCCGGGCAAAGATGGTGTTATGAACTTATCTGCATATAATTTATAAGCTGGCAGTATTTGACGTTAAACGAAATACTAATTTTAATGGTAAGTCCATAAATGAACTTCTCAAAATACCAGAGAGGAGCGTTATGTCAGGAGTCTTACTGTAAGCCGTTTAACAAACAACAAAATGTCATAACCAAGAAAAAATATATATCCTGCTTTTAGGGGAAAATCAATGTTAGTAGGCATATCATAAAAACAAAAGAAAGAAAATTATACTACTAAAAAAAGAACAAAAAGAACAGATAGAAAAGTTAAAGTTTTAAAAAGGAAAAAGAATTTATAGTGCAACACATCAACCTGAATAAATATCATTAAAAACTCGTCGTTTGCAAGTTAAAAGTTAAAAGTGTTATTTCGCGCTTAAGACGTTCGTTATATGAAAGGAAATTAAATCCCTGTGTCAGAATTCTGAATCGCCTTATAAATTCTAGAGTCCTATTTTTGAGTCCTCATTTTTTTGAGCGACATGGTTATTAATTAAGTTTTTGAAGATGATGAATCTTTCACCGAATAAATTTGTTTCCTTTGGTTTGTCGGAATTTATTCGTGGTTCCTTATTGTATTTGTTCGGTGTTGGTTAGGATTGACTAGTTTTAATTTCTGTGGGTGATACCGGGTTTGTGCGAGTTTCTTTGAATTTCCCGTACTAAATTTATTTGAAATAAACTTCTTTTGAAACAAGTCCTTTGAATATCTTAAGGCTAAGCCGCTTGGACATAACCAATATATGGCCTTTTCAACTCAGATACAAATGCATCTCTACGGGTACAAGGAATTAAACAAAACAGTTTATATGTCTGTCCTACAGAAAAACCTTTTGATAACCATATAAATATACAGATAGCGTAAAGGCAAAATATCACCACAACGAAAAAGTGGCAGACTTGTCGTTAAATGTTTTTTGTTATATTAAATTATAACGGTAAAGTACAATAATGAGAGGCTTTTTATTAGAAAAATGTGCACCTCCATAGATTATCATATACCATAAGTTAACTTATAATAAAACAAACCATAATAAACTTTTTCTAAAACAGGCCGATGGCAACAATTACGCAAAAAAAAAAACTTCTAAATATGCAGTAGAAACGAGGTTTTAAATTGTTGATGTGATTCTTGAAATTGAGTTTGTTATCAAAAAACAACCCAAGATATTTATGGTATTAGTCATAAAACGGTTAATTCAATTGATTTGTAATGTTAATCAATTGTTTTAAAATCTAATTTGTTTTAATTTTAAAGTTTTGTGTCAAATAAAATGTATATAAATTAGATTTTGGCAACTACATGACGTATTGGCTATAAAACAGTTATTTTAATTGATTGGTTGTAATGGTTAATCATTTTTTCAAAAATCTAATTTATATTAATTTTAAAGTTTTGTGTCAAATAAAGTGTATATAAATTGAATTTTTGAAGATTACATGACATCTGTTATAGCCTACGTCTTAAAAAAACTGGTTTAGTGCCTAATTATATTGATTGAAAAATAATCTAGATCGCGAAATATAAGTTAATCCCCTAAATCTCTATTATAAGTTTGTAGTTTGGTCTTAGATTCCCTTTCAATGAAAATAAACAACTAATTATAATTTATGTACACCACATACTACATGCACACAAAATAAATAGTACTCGTATTCCAATTACATGTACTCTTGAATCATTGTTTGTTTGTATTATTACATGCATTACCAACGGCATATACCAAAAACAACATACATAATTTTCTTTTATTGTATTCTGTGGAAGATAAAAGTCCTGTAAATATTTTATCCTGTAACCATTACATCGTTTTCATTGTGTTACACATACACATACAGATAGGTACTCTCATCCATACATTTGTGTATTTGTTTTTGGGGTTGTGAACTGCAAGACCCTATGTATATAGATATACATAAAATGGAAAATACATAACATAACAATTGGTTTTTGGATTTTGTATTCTCAGGAGAAACTTTCTGGATACACAACACAAAATAAACAAAAATGGAAATCTGCTTTCGTACGAAATTTATGAAATAATTTTTTTTTTGGAATTTTTGTACCCCTCTCGAATATCTGTGTGGTAGGTATTATGTGTCTGTATTCATTTAAATGATATGTAATATTGTTATATATATATATATATATATATATATATATATATATATATATATATATAATGTTTTTCGGTAATGCTTTCAAAAAACCAAAAACATATTTTTTGGTGGTGTAACGATGAAAGGTAATAAAATTTTCATTCCAGGTGCTTTCCGTTACGTATATATAAATAGAAGATTGGAACCTCTCAACAGATTTCAAGATAAATAAATAATTTGTTTAATCGACATGGTTTTAAATGTTTTATATTTTATATGTGCGCATGATTTGCTGAACATATTCAACTGACCGTATTGTGTTGTTGTGTATCTTCTCAATATGTAATAGTGTAAATCCCAATATTGAAATAACATTGATTGAACCTAAAACATCAACACTTTATTTTTATTTGTTTGAGGAAAATCAAGTTGGAAAAATCAACCCTTAATATTTGAAAACAAAAGAAAACCAAATCTATATTTATGATTATGTCTATATTCCAACCCCCGATTAGGATACATCTTTATATATATATATATATATATATATATATATATATATATATATATATATATATCGAGATATGCTTATGTATTTATTATTAAAACGTATCAATGATGAAAAACCAAAATGCCTTGTTTGGGGTTTTTTACCCCGACCAAAATAAAATGGTTTTTGGTGCTGGGTTATAACACACTTAAGAAAAATCCGTTATTTGCTCTTTCAAGTGGTACTATATACGAAGAGTTAGATAAAGTTATTAAACACAAAAATCTATTATTACACAACACGATTAAATAATAACATTTTGGGTTGATCTGGTTTGTGGTGGAAAATTTTAAATTTAAAAAAGAAAAATTTATTAAATTATAATGGACTCAAAGACTTTTCAATGGAATTTTATTGAAAATCGATTTCATCGCTCGCTTTTTTTTTATTAAATTGGTATACATCTTTAATGCAATTTAAAAAAGCGAACAGATAACAAGTAGAAAATCAATAATTTTATCGTATATCGTAAAAAAAATTAAGAGTTTTCGAACAAATTTTCTATTTAATAGAATTGATAAAATATTTTATCCATCAATAAACATTGCATTAGTATGGTATGTGACATTTAGTATATTATATTATATGAATTATATATATATATATATATATATATATATATATATATATATATATATACTCAGAAAAAATATGATTAATTTAATCATATGTGATGACCATCATAGTTATGATAAACGAATATGATAAATGCCAAGTAAGTATGATAAGTTTAAGTCTGCCATAATAAAGATATGATGTTATTTCATAATGAATTCGTTATTGAAAATTTGATTACAATCTTATAAAATTTGTTATTAATTTTATCATATTTGAACGGTATTTATCATAAGTGAAGAACGACATTATCAAGCTTATGTCAATTGCAATAAAACGCGGTGATAATACTATTATAATAATTTGGTATATTTAGTAATAGAATATATAAAATAAAAATATAATAAAAGACACATTGTCGAATTGGTCCGGTTTCCCGGTACACGGAAAGAAATAATCATGCATAACTGACATAAAATAAGCATAAACCCTATCGTTTTAGAGCCTAGTAGAAATTGGCGCAAAACATGAAAATATTTGCATATTATACGTAAATACAAAAAGTTCGAATTTATTTTTACAACTTCGAAGATTTTGAAAAGTAGATTTTTAAACAAGTAAAGATCTATTACCAGATCCATTCAACAATTAAAATTGAAAAATAGTACTTTTTTTTTTTTTTGAGATAATCCAGTTGGAATTTTTTTTCAAGTTGCCCAGAACTGGTTGGAATTTTTAAAAATTGTTTAGCCAAACTAGAAGTCTCAGAACCTTTTATGCCCGGCAATTTCCAAAAAACATTTAGGTCTTTAATATTTTTCTATTTTAAATATTTAAAAATAAAGGGTTACCCAATAAGAAGTTCCATTTTGATTAGCCTGCTATTGGGGCAGCTGTCAATTGTAAAGCTGTCGTCTTTTGACATTTGACAAGTAAAAACTACGCAGTTACTGAAAATGGTACGATACTCACTTCAACAACGCATTGAAATTGTAACAGTCATAGTTCGCAAAACTAAAGCAACTTTTGGTCGTTGTAAAGCCCTTTCTTGGCCGGCAATATTGAAACTCGTGGAAAAATTTGAGCTGTTGGGACAAATTAGTGATGTGAAGAATCGAAACCATTTGTGTCGCTCAACAACAACTGAGAATATTGCTGCTGTAGCCCGTAATGTTGAAAAAAGCCCAGGTTTGTCGATTCTTCGTCGATCTTTGAACAATATTTTTTTATGGCCGGAATTGGAAGATATTGATGTGGACGACGTTTATTTTCAGCAAGACGGCGCTACGTGCCACATAAGCAATGAAACAACCGCAATTTTGCAAGAAATGTTTTCTGCATAGGAATTAAGCACGACTTTTAGTGATTAAAAAAAATCCATATAATTTCTTGTAATTTGCTAGAAACACGTATGTCTAAAAACACTACGAAATAGTTTCATGTACTTTGCTAGAAAAACGTATGTCTAAAAACACTTTTGTTTATTGTTTGTATGCTTCTTTTTGACATTTACATATGTTGTTGTCAATATAAAAATAATTATTTTTTGCTTTGCTAAAAATTTAAATTTGATATATTTATTTGCCTTTAAATATTAAAAATATACAAAAATAAATATAATATAATAACATCTAAATATTTAAATTTTGTTATTTTATTCTCTATGTTGTATTTTATAATACTTATTTTTTATTATTATAATTTATTTATTTTTTAATAGTTTTATATAACCATAAATGTTTTTGTAACAGACTATGTGATAGACGATTTACGTTTATTACATAGTCTATTACAAAAAGAAATTTAGTTTTCCGTTGTTTAAATTTTGTTCGGCGGTTATGTACAAATTTATTGATCAAATTCATTTTAAGTCGGCAAAGTTCATATATTATATACAATAAATGAATGAAAATAAAGTAAAACATTGTATGATATGTATTTGTAATTCATAATATCTTTTATTTATTTTAAATATTGCATATTTGTTATCAATTCTATAATGATTTTTTTTCATCGACTGGTATGGATGTACTCATAAAATAAATTTTGTGTAGTGATTTTTTTTGGTATCATGTAAATCCTCCGTGTTTTGAGTTGGTATCATGTAACCTTATTGTAGTAGTTTTAGTAATTATTTTTCGTTAGTGATTTTTTTTAATCACTAAAAGTCGTGCTTAATTCCTATGCTGATCGTGTTATTTCTCAAAGAAGTGAAAACAATTGGCCACCGGGATCTTGTGATTTAACACCTTCAAATTTTTTGTTTAGGGCCACGTAAAAGATAAGGTCTATGCCAATGCCCCACAATTGATTCAAGACCGTAAAGATGGAATTCGTGAAGTTATCGAGGACATAAGGCCGAAAATGTGCGAATTCGTTATGAAAAATTTCATAAAAAGAATATAGTGCTGCAAGCGTATTTATATATATATATATATATATATATATATATATATATATATATATATATATATATTAATATATATATATATATATATATATATATATATATATATATATATTATATATATATATATATATATATATATATATATATATATATATATATATATGTATATATGTATATATATATATATATATATATATATATATATATATATATATATATATAAATATATATATATATATATATATATATATATATATATATATATATATATATATATATATATAATTTTATATTGGTATGAATTATTTATGTTGTTAGGTCCAACCCTAATATATCCTAACATAAATTATCCTGTTCTGGGCAGTTCTCGCATTGCCGAAGATAATATTATGGTGACGATCCTTACATAATATTGTTGAAATGCAGTCCTGGTATCACGAAATGTTTCTATTGGTGACTGTTTCCATCCTGGTTCCATAAATAAAAAATATTTTTTTTTATTCATCATTCTTATATTTCAACTTGTAGCCTTTGTAGCACTTTCTGATATTGTCTGGATTCCAACTTACTTTGATGTATAGGAGACTATATAGGGGAGTGCGACAAAAGAGTTTTAATACAATCAGTAAAATTTCCTAAATTTTTTCAACATTTTGATTTAGGAACCGGTTTACAAAACTTTTAGTACCCAACTATTATTAAACTTATTAATTGAAATATACTTTTGATTGATTGATTGATTGATTTAAAATGTACGGCCAAGCATTAGGCATTATCTCTTGGAGTTGGCAAA
The DNA here is from genome assembly GCA_963556175.1 of Tipula confusa. NCBI lineage: Eukaryota > Metazoa > Arthropoda > Insecta > Diptera > Tipulidae > Tipula > Tipula confusa. The sequence goes on from OY744475.1 coordinate 204,266,408, forward strand.
GCCCACCGTACACTATTTTTACATATAATGGGAAAGATAAGGCGGCAGGATATTAGTTAAATTATTAACTCGAGTGATCAAGCCAGTTACAAATATCTTGGCGGCCAATAGTTAGTAATTTTTTTAGTGGGGTATAGAGAAAATAAAGTTTTATTATAGTAATGACAGAATTGGTCTGGTTTCCTGGTAGCCAATATTCAAACTACTGTTAGCATAAGAGAATCACAATGGTATTGAACTGCTCTGCATGCTGTCATCTCTTATCAGCAACTCCAGTGTGCCACGATTCAACTACATCTGAACTACATTATTGACTTAATAATAATGCTTGACTGTCTTCCATGTGTATCTGTGTTGCAGCGAAGTAAAGTAGTCCCTATGCCATCGGCTCCAGAATTCCTGCAGTCGCTGCTTTAAGTTTTGCCACCGCAATAGTCTGTTTAAAGGCAGTTCATTTAAATTAGGTTCTGAAAGAATCATCAAAGAATCATCAAATGTTCTCCAAATAAAAACTGTGCTGGTGTTAGCACATATAAATCACATGGACCGTCACTGATTCTGCATAATGGTCTCGATAACAATGATGCAATCTGAGTTGTTAATGTCGCAATTTCTTCAAAGGTGAGCCCCATGCCAGTTACTCTCTTTAAATGGTATTTAAAAGACTACCATAGCCTCCCACAATCCACCAAAATGTGGTGCACGTGCGCTGGGTTGAAATGGAAAATAATATTTTTCTGTAATAAGAAATCAGATATTACTGGATTTGTTGTTTGTTTAATGATCTGTTGTTTTAGTTGCTGTAATTCTTTGTTTGCGCCAACGAAGTTCGATCCATTATCATACTAAATTTGCTTGGGAGTTTCATTTCTTGCAATAAATTGCCTGAGTGCAGTCAAAAAAGAGTTCGTGTCAAGACTGCTAACAATTTCTAGGTGAACTGCCTTTACATGTATAATGGATGTATATATATATATATATATATATATATATATATATATATATATATATATATATATATATATATATATATATATATATATATATATATATATATATATATATATATATATATATATATATATATATATATATATATATATATATATATATATATATATATATATATATATATATATATATATATATATATATATATATATATATATATATATATATATATATATATATATATATATATATATATATATATATATATATATATATATATATATATATATATATATATATGGTGGATGTATGGTCCACCATAATCTAAACCAGTTTTAAGGAATGGTTGGCTTTGAGTACAACGTTCCACTAGAAAATCGGCCATCCTTTGCTCGGTTTTATGACATCTATAGCGAATGCATGTAACGTTAGATTTTATGAAGTGTTTTATCATATATCTTGCGCTGATCATCCAATATTTGTTTCGCATAATGCTCAAAGTTTATGCGTTATTAGCTTACATATGGTTGAGATGTGTCTCCCGAATTATTAGTGCACATAATATGTCATTTTTTTGTAGTATAACTGAGTGTTTCGATGAATATCGAAATGACGATTTAGGTAAACGTCCACCTACTCGTAGTAAAATATCTGAATCTACAAATAGATCTAGAGACTACAAATGGTTCTTTGCTAAAATTGCTTATTTCTTGAAGATTTGCTAACTCGAGTTTAAAAGATGTTCTTTGAACTTCACGAAGAATGGCCTTCTCTTGATGCTTTATTCGTCTCATTCTGCCAAATTTTAAGATGTAAATTACAATTTTTCGTATTTAGTATCATGATGCAAATTTTGATAGTAGGGTTAGAATCACGTTATTATTGCTTGTCGCAGTCAGTACGTTAATAAATTTTGATCTTTTCTCAAAATTGTCACACATAGGTTTCTAACCGTTAAATGTCGTTTTAGATTTCGGCCAGTTTCTTTCATCTTTATTCAGCCACTCTGGACCATTCCACCACAGTTCAAGTGTATACACAACTTTTGGTTTTACTCCTCTTAAAATTAAATCCACTAGATTATTCTTGGATTCGACGTATTGCCATTTGTTTCGTGGAATGGTTTCAAGGATGGTTGACGTCCGATTGCCTTTGAAACTTTTCCATCTCCGTGGAACATCAGATAACCAGTATAAAACAATCATCGAATCCGTCTTTGCGAATACGTCTTTATCTTCGCACGCTAGAGGCTTGATACACCATTTGACCGATTTGCACAAAAGCACATCTCCACATAATTCAAATCTCGGGAACGATATTTATTTAAACGGTGGAACCTTGCTTTTTGCATATAATATATTGATAGTAATTTAGCCCATCTCATTGACAACTTGTAGATAGATAACAGTCCCAAACGCGGATTCAGATACTTCACAAAATGCAAGTAGGTGATGACATGTTGGATTATGAAGTGTCGTCAGACATCGTGGTTATTGAATTGATCCAAGTTCTTGAAGCGATTTGTAGATACCGTGCCATGAATTTGTGATGTTATTGGGCAAACTGGCGTCCCTCTAGATATTTAGCAACCATATATTTTATAATAGTATCTGTAGATGCCGTTGATAATATTCTTCGCTTGGTCCTAGGAATTTGGTTGTCACTTTGCTGTGCCTTAAAAGAAAACGTATTCAATTCGGAGTTCCAACTTATTCCCAAAGTTTTAATTGATTTATCATCTTCAATTAGTTTTGGTATCCTTTCTAAATCAGAATGTGAAAATTAGTTGAGAAATTCTTGTGAGTTGGACTTCCATTTTCTAAGATTGAATCCACCTTTACTTAGGATTTCGGTCAATTCCTTTTTTAGTTGTATAGCAAATCGTCAATGTAAACGGCATTGTTCATTAAGTGGGTAGTCCTTGAGTACACTTGATGATATGACTCCGTAGTTTTCTTCAATGTTTTAACAGCCAGAAAAGGTGCGCAAGCAGTTTCATACGTCACCGTGTTAAGTTTGTACGCTTTTAGAGGTTCCCTTAAATTTTCACGCCATAGTACTAATTGATAATTTGCATCGATCCAAATTTATCGGTACACCTTTTCACCGTCTGTCACTAGAGCGATGGTAAACTATCAAAATCTTACTATTATATTGGCAAGGTCAGTCTAAATGTTAGGATCTACCTCGATAATATCATTCAGTGATGCTTGTGTGCTAGTTTTGTCAAATACAACTCTCAATTTTGTCGTACTGCTACTGGCCTATAAGTTTCGGACAGTTCGGGTGTTTTAGATAATTTGAAAGACTTAACTAGTATTTTTACTTTTATTAAATTTTCCATGATTTGCTGGGAAAACATTTAAACTAATATGAATTTGTGGCATAATTTTAACTAAGGGAATATTTATCATCACGTGCTTTTTGGATTTTTTAAATGTTTGATGTTAAAACAGCCAAACATAAAGTTAGACTATAACAAGCCAAAATACCACTGCTAAACCAATTTAACGAATAATTTTTATCGTTTAACTTGCTGAACAAGTTTCCATCACTTTAATTTAATTTGTATTCCGTCTATAATTAACTTGTTAAACCCAAATCATGTTAAACTTTTCCATCCCGCGTTTAACATACAATTTGTTGAAATGGAATTTCATTATTTATTTTATTTTATTGGATTTCAATTTAAAAAAACTTACTTAACATGATTTTTAATTACTTTCCATAAAAAAATAAAAATAAAAAATAATTTAAATTCTAATTAAAATGTTGTAATATTTCTTCTTCTTTAAACTAAAACTTTTCATTATTTTTCAAAAGAAAATAGTGCGCTGTATATCGAACAAAGCGTTTGGAAAATTTTGTGAAGGAAATTTTATTTGATTTAATATTTTTTTTCAACTTTTCATGTTTCCGACAAATTTTTTAAAAACTTACTTTTTAAACAAAAATATATTATAATAAATTTAAATTAAAAATATTTTGTTTTCATTTACCGTCCTGTATCGATCTGCCGGAATACCCGTTGCTATCGTTTAATACTGAATAAATAATAATTTAATTAATTACAGATGCTTTATAATTTTTGACTGATAGCAAGACAAACAAGAAAATTAAACCGTGAAGAGTTATTATTAATTATTTAAAATTGATTGTATGTTTTAGGTACTAATACTTTTTACGATGTAATGTTTTTTTGTATTATGACTTTAAGCATCACTCTAATGTCAAATAACCTATTCAACAAAAATTTTGTTTTTAGTTTTAAAGACTGCTTAGATTTAAGTAATTTAAAAAAAAATTCTATCCTGATCCACGTAAAAAACAGATAAATTGCACTGTACGTGCCATATCTTTCGATATACATAAGTTTATTTAATCAGGAACTTTCTAATTATCCGTAGGCTAGTAAGTAGGATGAAAAATCACTGAAAGATAATACAAACACTGCCCCGCATAGCGTCATAAAATATTTTTTTTTGAAGTCATCAACATTGAACACCGTTATGTATGGTTCCAATGAAGTTACTGCTCGCAGGTGGCTAAAAATCTATATTGTATTGCGTGTTTATATGCGTTTAGGGATTGATGAATGCTTCAGTTCCATTGTTCTGTGAAATGATTAATTAAGCCACCTGCGGTACGCCCTCTCCAAAAACCAAACTGACGATCGAAAATTAAATGATTATCTTCCAAATATTTCATCAGATGGAAATTGATTGTGGTTTGAAGTACTTTGGAAAGCACTAAGACGATAGCACATTAAGGATAGCGATTGGGCGATTCATTAAAGGGTCCAATTTACTGCCTTTTTTTGGTACTGGATGTATGTTTGCAGTTTTCCAGATTGAAGGGTCAATGCCAGAAGACATAGATTGGTGGAACAAACATGATAGTGACTTTGACATCGATGAGTCGGCTAGAGAGATAATCAGAGGTGTTCTAACGTAACACCTCTGATTATCTCTCTAGCCAACTCATCGAGCTAAATCGAAGTTTGCAGCAAATTTTTGGGTAAAACGATAAGCTCTCTCTTGGGTAGTAAAAAAAATATAGTCCCCATCTTTCCGAGGTGGTATTGATGATTTCCTAATATTCAAGAAGTTTTCCTCTAATGTTCGAGCAAAGGACCAAAATGTCCGATTGCTATAGTCCTGTTTAAGACTTGTCACAACCCTTCTCGAACCATTTTTTGGTAATTATTTTTAGCTTGCAATACCGTTCGCGTTGCCAAGTTTCTAGCCGCCTTAAATTTAGCAAAATTTTCATTTGAGCAGTAAGAGGCTTCTTTATTAGCGGTTGCTGTTTTGCATTTGTGATTATGCCAAGGATTGCAAGATTTTTTTGGTTTAGAGAGACTAGAAAGAATGAACATTTCCATTCTGATAAGAATGGCAGTTGAAACCAGAATGGCTATCAGTATTACCAAAAGCAAAACAAGTGCCAATCGAACTCTTCAAAAAACTTGTCTATTCCTTCCCATAGTCTATTCATAAATCCAGATGCCTCACCAGCCGGTGTAACGAACTTAGAATAAGGAAACCACTTGTCATTAAGGACATTGAAATCATCTGCCAGAGCGATTACAGCATTTGGTGATTACTGAAGAATACGCTCAATGGAGTCTGACAAAGAGTCAAATCCAAAATGAGTGGAGCTGTTTGCGATATTTGGGCTTCGATAAAGACCACAGAAAGTGGGTGTGTTTCGAGACATGTATTTCAATCCAAATGAAGCTAAAATCATTATTCTTGGGCCCTCAAAACTGGGAATGGAAAAAGGTATATCGTTGCGGATATACGTGGCCAGCCCTCTATGGTGAATAAGCCAATGGATTAAGGAGTAATTCTTAACATCGATTGCTGAAAAATTACCGAAGTCCGCAATTTTGGTCTCGGTGGGAAGTAGAACTGCTGGTTTTGTAGAAGCTCTATGGTGTTCTACGGCTGCAAAGTTAATCCTAAACTTTGTAATATAAAACTTCAAGAAATGCCATAAAACTTTATATGCTATCTAAAATTTGCTCTAAGAATAAAGGGTAGCTGAATTTACAGATTGTCCAGGCAAAATTTTATAGCAAACTGTAGACCACGTAATATAGTTAACTGACTAGATAAATTACTTTAGATTGAAAAAAAGAATTCAAAATTGTATCATCTCTGCAAGATCTCAGAGCAATGAACGGAGTAGACATGCACATCGATCAACAATTTTTAATAATAGAAGCATTCAAAGTAAAACCTGCGGCTGTTAAATACGCTAGAAACTACAAGAAAAAATTTACCTCAGAAATGCCGATGCCGGAATTTCATTCAACGAAGCCATACAACTTAATATTACCAATAATAAAACTGGCACAGTTGCTGAAAAATGATCACAAAAAGAAAAAACATTCTCCAAGATAGCTACTAGTGTATTTGGATACCAAGACAGTACGAGGAAACGATGGATAGAGATGATACCTGGAAGAAAATAAAGAAACGCCGTCAGCTTAAGCAACATTTTGATCATCAAAACACGGCAGAAAATGAAAGGCAATACAAAGCTCGATAAGTAAGAAATAGCCTAAAGTGATAGCAGGAAATAAACTGAGGATATTTTTGAAGCAGCTGTAAACCGAAACATGCGCATGCATCATCAATATGGCAGAAGGGTCACCGGAAAGTTTACCAACGTACTATAAATTAGGAATAGGAATGCAGCAGGTCAAACACTAACCTCAGAAAACCAACAGCTATATAGGTGAAAAGAATTCTTTGAAGATAACAAAATAGACACTAAAGAAAATAACGCACTTCCAGATGAAAATTGTAACAAAACACCATAGGAGAGGGAAGTTAAACGTGCCAAAAGGAAGTTAAAGAACACCTAATTTTATGTATCTATTGATATCTAGAGCTCCAATAATACAAAACCGTTGTTGCATAGATGAAGCATATTTCCGGCATGTACATTTTGAGAATGTTGATTAACTGTTTTGCCGGTGATGATATTTTGGTGAAATAATCGAATGTTTAGCACCATAACTTGGACTGTAATTATTTAGTCTTCCACCTACTCGCAGGATGCCTTAAGGGTATAAGGTACAGCTCCGCTAAATTTTACCCACAATAAGCCAAGTATTTTCTGTTTGATTTTCTGTTTTCAGATTTAGGAAGTTAACAAAAATGAAAAATTTACCCCATTACCTTTTTAAATGCGAACCACATATTCCACCGCTGTTCAATATTTCACTTATCAGGTTATTCGAGAACATCGATTTTTTATCGTAGAACTTCCAGTAAGCAAGTCATTCATTTAGAATTTACTTCGTATAACCTAAACGGCGGCTGAATATTTTGCTTCATAATTTTGTCTAACTCTTCTAAGTAACGAATTGCTAGGAATGGTGCTCATGGAGTTCCGTAAGTTACGGTGTTACATTTGTATGTATTTGATTCGTCTCCGGCACTTCTGCGCTACACAATCAATTGAAAATTTGCCGCGACTGGATTCACTAAAATCTGGTTTTTCGATATCTGCTTTTATTGCAATAATATTACTTCAAACTATTCGCAATGTAGTGTGTAGGGTCTGGTTGAAGTTTAAAATCAATATATAAGCACTTGTTCAAAAACACTTAGGTAGTTGTTCTGTACCGATAAGTAGGTCAACTAAAGTAGGCTGATACAATTAGAGTCAGCTAAAAGATGAGTTCCCATGTTTGGTTAGACTTATTTTGTCAATTCGATGTGCCATTACTGTTATAGCGTAATGTTGTATTACACGTGATATGATGTTTAAAATGCTTTCTCTTTAGCTTTTATCTATAGGACGCTAATCCAAAGAAAGAGAATGTTACTATGTTGATGGATGATAAATCTTGTATGGTGGATTGCAGGTTTGTTAAATGTTGTCCTTACATCAAGAATGATGTTGTTTGTGAAAATGATGTTGTTTGTGAAAATGATGTTGAAAGATATAAAAAATGATCTTTTTTACATGCAATACAACTTCATTTGTTTGCTTGAATAGTGTGATGAGACTTGATATGTCTGTCAATTGCCCCTGTTGGCTTTAAAATAAATATAAAAATTATAAAATAAATGAAAAAATGAAACAGCTACTTAGGTTGCACTAAGATGTTTTGGTTTCTTTTTATAGCAAAATTATTTCAGCCTTTTTTCAATTTAACAGGAATCCCAGGTTTCGGCACCAAAAATTTTCTGTAAATAAAATTCCTTAAATTCGCTAATTTTTATGTTTTGAACTTTTAATCCTTGTGTTTTAATTAATTAGCGCTTGTTGTTATACAAAAAGATTAACTAAGAATGGTTTAACAATAATTTCTAATTATGTTACAACAATTAAATCGCTATAAAAAATTAGTCGTTAAACGGCAGAATTAGTCGTTAAACGAACGATAATGCTATGATGTGTTATCGCTTTAAATACGGCTAATTCACATTTTAAAGCGACTGATAAACCATTTCCTATCTTCAATGATGATTTTGAATTAAGAAATTTTTATTTAATTATAGTAACTGTTGTTGTTAGTCGTAAAATCGATAAAAATGAAGAAAAGTAAACTAAACCAAATGAAACGAAAAACAGAATCCGTTAAAAAAAATATATAAAAATACAAAAAATAACCAAAAAGGAAATAAATTATTTATATCTTGATTTTCATTGGGGACGAATAAATTAAAATAAAGTTTTTCCACTTTTCCTATTAAAAAAAAAAAAAAAAAAAAAAAAAATGAAAAAAGCACAACACCAACAAAAACGTAAATAAAAGAGCTAAAATTGAAATACAAGCGAAGTGTACAGAGCAATTTGGATATTATGAAAAAGCACCATTGAAAAAATAACCTGAAGCTTTTCATATAAAAATCACAAAGCTATATAAAAAATTCGAAATTCTTTTTTTTGCTCAAAATGCGGGGAAAAAAATTTAATTTATTATTATTAAATTGTGACTACCTTTTGTACCTTTTAAAATATTTATTTGCAAATTTTTACTTAGATTAAATGTGAAAGGTATATAAATCAAATTAGAATGGAAACTGATATGGTGCGAGATGGTGGTAATAAATAATAGGTAATTATTAGGTAATTATTATCTGTGCTCTGATTAGAGTATATAGACTTTATTTTTTTTTCGTAAATAATTTAAAATTAATTAGGCCCAATTGTGTGACTTTGTATACGAAATGATTTAAAAAAAAATTAAACGGAATGTGATAAGGGCACACCTGAATTAATACAATATTTTATTTAAATGAAAATGTTTTATTTAATTTAAGATGTAAAGCTTCATATGGCCAAATAATCCTAATTAGATTTCACTTTTATAAGCTATGGCACGGAAAAGGTTTCTTCAGATGTTATATTTATAAAGTCAAAATTTAATAATTAAATTTTTATTGATCAACCATTTTTATCTTTTTTATCTTATCTTAGTGATTCACGTTCCGTTGGTAATTCACTCATCATTTGTCTGTCGTTGGATATACCTTAAAGCATTGAATAAGTCTACAATTATTGCGTGTGATGTATTTAGCTCTCAACTTGTTAACAAAACAAAATTGTTAAGAACTTATGGACCACAAGTCAAGTTGATTTCGTAATGAAATCGAAAAATAAGATCGGTAACGTGGGTGTTCATTGGTAAAATTAGCTGATATTTTGATGTACGCAGACCACTTTTTGCAATACGACCACTCACCCTAATTAACTGATTTTTATCGAAAAACGGATTAAAACTACGCAGACCACTGTTGGCAATGATAACACCGATCTTAATTAGCAAAGTGTTGTCGCTGAACAACCTGAATTTATTCTATTGATTGCTATTTCTCTCTCGTTGATTGTGACAAACTGTGATGTAATTATTTCGGAGACACTCCTTTGGCGCGAATTATTTATAAATCGATGCACCCATGCAAGGATATTAACAAGGTTTGTAAAATTATTCGATGAATTGATCAAGTCTTCCTCGACTACTTCATCGCGATTCCCAACAAATGTTTTCAGCTGGTTGGGTATGGTTTTGATCCTGGTTGGGTATGGATTTGAATTTTATTGCTGGTACTACTCGTTTAACCAGTCGTACAAGCGGAACAGCGGCGCACAGTTTACAACTGTGCAACGCACATATGCACGGCCCCATATGCAGATTTTGGCGCACATCACACACCTAAGCTAGTTGACCGTAGTATTCTACCCAAATTCGTTGATGCACTTGGAGTAATGGATCATACCAATCTAGCTAGAGCATCCAAAATTGTTGTAGAATGATTTTTGCCTTAACAATTATTGGACTCAGCATACCCACGGGGTCAAAAATACTCGCCAGTTAGGAAAAAACCGTCCTTTTCATGGCTATCGCATTTATTTGCTTACAATAAATGTTGATTCGGAACTGATCGTTTTTGGATCCAAAATCAGACCCAATGTTTTAGTTGTTGCGTACAATCCATCTTGGATTGTACGCAACAACTAAAACATTGGGTCTGATTTGGATTTCATCTCACGATCCTCTTCTGGGATCAGCTGCTCGAAGCATCTCAATAATCTGAGCTTGCAGTGTGATTTCAAGTTCACTCGTAATATCGTCCCTAAATAACTCTTTGATTGATTCAGATTCCTTTGGAAATTTGATGGCTTCATCGATCGAAATTTGTTTTAACACTCTTAATTCGAGGAAAGGTTCCATATGATGTTCCATTTGTAATTCTATTCAGTCCTTAGTGCTCCAGTTTAGCATCGGGTAACTATCAAATTTGTTGGAATTAACTATCATTTGGATATACCTCCATCATTCACATCGACCATGATTACATAGCGATGTCGGCGAAAACGCAGAACGATGGAAACCAAACATCCTAGATGGTTGGTCCAATCATAAGTACGTCATTGAGTTCCTTATTACTAGATATTTGTGCACTCGCATTAAACATGACGCGCAATTTCGTTGTGGTACTGCATGTATTCGTTGATGAATATCGTACATTGGGTTTTAAGCCAAGCTTCTTTCTGGAATCGATTTTCTATATTTTGAGATCGTTTTTTGGCTATCCCCAATGATTCACCCAGCTCTTTTTTATTCTGATAAAATGGTACACCGTATCTTCCATTTTTTTTTCTATAATGGGTTTCGATGAAGTGGCACTCACTTGCAACTTCTTCCGATGGTAAAATTGGATTTGAATACAGTTCCCAGAATTGTTTGACTATATTTATCAACTCGGCAAATTGATCATTCGGGACAGTAAAGGTTTGGTGATTTGTTACCTTCCCTCCTACAATATACCTAATTGGTCTTGTTGTAATGCTATTCGACCATCCTTGATGCATTGCTGAAATTGCTCAACACCGATTAGAGCATCAATTTTACCCTGTATTGTGAATTTTGAATAACAGTTGGTTTGCCAACCTCAAGCTTCATCATTTTGCGGGTAGCAGCTTCGTTATTTTTGGTATGACTAATTAATGAATATCTTACAGGGCGTGAAACTCGCTATTTCTCAATTTAATTTCAGTTTCGGCTCTAAATTCGATTGTGTGCTTATTTCGTCTAGACCCGTAATTCTGATCGGCTAGTCCGATCGATATAAAATAATGTTGCGACGCTGAATCCAACAAAACTCTACCCCTGTAGTAGATGCTTCACACATCCTTGAATAGCACGATCGCAGTAGAGAAAATCACTTCATCATTAGATATCAATGTAAATGAACCCGTCGGCAGTTTGGCTGCCATGGATGTAGAATGATAGACTTTTGACTGTAGTTTTTGCGATAGACGTTCGACTGTAGCATTTGCAACATCACCGGTTTTTCGAAAAACGTGTGCAACAACGTGTTGTATTTTTTCTCACAAAACTTGCAAGCTCTGGACTCGCATTTGTCCATTTAATGTCCCTTTTTAAGCAGTTTACACGCAACTGTAGTTTTTTGATAAGTTCCATTCTATCATCCGCTTAGGAAACTTCGCACTGAAACATGTAATGATTTTTGGAGTCACAAAACACACATCCTAATCTTCATTGATTTTGTTTGTGGTTTTTGGACGTGTGAATATTAGTAACGAATAACCGAGAATCGTATCCTTCAAGGCTTGTTTAAGGCTTGAAGCTCGATAGCCGAACCGCATTTGATCGGTTTTGGGAACTTTCAAAAAACTGACGATGTCGTGGGACGATACTATTACTATCAAATTCCATTATTACAAAAAGGAAGTTGCCCAGTAGTTACTTTATAATGCCAACAGTATAGGTTTTACAGGTACATCGTTATTGGAGTTCTTTGTAAGACTCGGTAAATGTTTAACAAGTTGTCCATATTGCCCATATTTATACTAAGTATATTTCGGAGAAGGAATAAGAACAGCTTTCGATTCAGCAAAAAAGGAGAACCAGGTATACACAGTATAGGTTGGCAAGTTACCGAAAGATACAAAAAGAAAATTGGTACAATGTAATCCCGAACAATTATCCTGAATATAATAGCACATCATTAATTAAAATTTTGGAGTTACTTGTATTTAATGCTTATTGTTTTTGAAGCAACAAAATAAGTTGCTCAGTTCCAATTAATAAAAACTTAACAGTTCCAAGACTAAAATTGAATACAGCGCATCTTCAATCAAGGCTTTTAAGTTTATGTCAAAAACAGCATTGAGTATCTAATTTATAGATGTTCTCTTAGACAGATTCCGCCATAGTCAAGAGTTGTATAAGCGGTGACCAGTATATCTGGAAACAAAGAAGCTAATAGCAATTCATTGTTCACTCCGTTGCATATCCCACCGGACTCACCATTTTCAATCTAAATTTCGTGCAAAAATCAACAACATTGTCATTTGACACCTTTTCACCTTTAAAAAAAACGGGTAATTAACCATCAACAAGTTGGAATTATGATACAGAAATAGACCTTAACATGTGTCTTCAGAACCTAAGTGTCAGTTGCTCAGAAAAAACAGTTGTTCAGTTTTTTCAATATATAAGCCAAAAGACATCGAAAAATATGTTAAATCAAGTAAGGGCCATATCAATGTGTCCATACAAAAACCACAAATTGCAGCGGAATATAACTGCCGAGCTTTGGAATCGTTTGATAATGGCTGCAGTCCCGATGATATAACAGTTTTAGTATTGAAACAATTCCCTTAATCGTTGAAATTAAGTAGTTTGCCACTGAAATTTGGAATAATATTTCATGTTATAGAGGTATCACGTCTTCAAAGTTTTGGCTTCCGTCAAATGTTGCAAAGTTCTGAAATGATTGTATAGATTTGTTTTTATAACATTTTTGTCACATTTTTTAAATTGTAGTCACTTCAAATTTATAGAAATTTCATCGTGGAAGTGGCAAGCCTCATATCAGGCACGTCCTCTGTAAACGTATAAACTGTTAAAAACTGCTAGAAGAAGTATACCTCGATAAAAATCATCTAACAGCAATGAATAATCAACAAAAAGGAATAAATACACCACCTGTCCACACTCCTACAAGAGTAATTTCACAGAAAACCAGTAATTTAGCAGAAATACTCAGTAATTTAGCAGAAAACCTAAAAAAAATTAAAAGAGATCAACCCAATACATACTTCTGAAACTCATTTAACCAGTTATAACTGGAGGATCTCGCGAGAGAAACTAATTGGTTACTACTAAGAAGAAAACGTTTTAGCAAAAAGCAAAATGCAGAATTCTCTCTGATTTTGCAGAACATCGACTAGCTCGCACTTATAATAATACGTGATAATACTACCAAAAACAAGTCATTGGTTGACATTATACGAAGATACAAATGAACGAGCAATTAAGGTTATGGCCAGAGGTATTCACCCAACATGTAAGAAGGAGAACATTATAGAGAATTTAATGGCGTAAGAACCGTAAATAGAATACGCAGTAAATTTCTTAAAACGAGAAAAAACTGAGATCACAATTAAGCTAAAAAATAGGGCTTCCACTCTTCATGCTTCATTTAATTTCAAAATATCTTCAATATCAAAACTATTCCCAATATGAGGGTTAATAAATAACATAGCTATCACTAACTATTTAACTTGATCCACTGAATATAAGGACAATGCTTACTCTATTTGGAAAGCAAATAAGGGATTAAAAAAAAATGCATGCGCCACCTATTAGAAATGACGACAACAAGCCACTTTAAATAAAAAACCCACTTTATTTTCAGCCTATCTGAAAGAGACCTTTTAACCATTACCAAGGCAAACAGCTGCTGAAAACATAATAACTTTAAGTAAAATCGATCATAATTACATACAATCTGTAACACTACAGCAATTAAAAGATAGGGTCAAGTGTAATTTAAGCGGAAAAAGGCTCCAGGACATGATTTAATTACGCCGATACAACCAAATCGTAAACATTTTCATTTCCGAAATGGGACTCCGAAAAATAGTAAATAATCAACGCAGTTTTTAGACTTAAATATGTTCCACGTCATTGAAATGAACCAAGCAAACGATATAATATTATATAAGCCGATTTTACTACTTCCAGCAATTTCTAAATTATTTTGTTAAATTACTACTCAGGAGGCTTAAGAAGAATACTTAATAGAATATCAAAATTGTACTCCACCACATCAATTGGGATTAACAAAGATTTATTCTACTATAGAACAAGTTCATAGAATTACAAAAATAATAGAAGACACTCTTGGAAATACTCAAATAAGTTCCAGTATCTTCTTTGATGTAGAACAAGTATCTTCAGTATCTTCTTTGATGTTTGGCTTGAATATAAGTTGCAACAATTTACCTAAGCTATTCTATCTAATTCTTTAAGCTTATAACCATGTAAAATATAACGCAGAATACTATTATATATATTGTAAAACTTGCATACCAGAAAACTGCCTATGATACAGTTATTCTGGCAACAAGAAAAGGTACATCAGAAGCAAGAACTAAATTTCAAAAATCTATAAAAACAGTCAGTTGTTGGATAAAGTAAAGGTGTATTAGCCAAAAAGAAGATAAATCGGTTCTGGTTTACAAACCAAAATTTAATTCAAGACCAATCCCATATCCAAATACGCCTAATACCTCGGAATGACCCTCGATTGCAAGCTTAGCTGGAAAGAGCAACATGAAAAGAAAAAAGAAAAATGAAACGAAAGAGCTGAGTTGATTTTAGCCACCTCCAGTGCATTCCAAGATTACCACATTGGCCCAGATATTCATCATCTTACTAACGGAATAGCAGAAATTATTTGTATAATTCAAAAGTGTTAACGTTTACAGATGAACCGAACATTTCTAAAATGATCTGGATATCAGTAAGTGTAAAACAATATCTTTCAATATCATCACCAACGACAACAGCAGAATTAAGGGCAAGTACCAGAACTTAAAGATATCAGAACTAATGCTTCTAAATTCTTCATTGACCGATATGGAATTTTAAAACTACGTGGACGTCAACCAGAAAATAAAAGAACGGTCAACCAATAATTGAAGATGAAATAACATTGGTGAATCATTGCTTGATTATTAATGGAGGCTAAAAGTAAAAACTTGTTGACAAATAATTCAGTTTGTAAAATTCTCCAAGTATCTTTATAGTAACTTTATTCAGCATGTAAAAACTTTAACTACTGCAAGTTTCATTTGTAAAATCATTAACGAATCTGTCAACGAACAAAATTCGAACATTTCAGAAGTGGGATTTTGAAAAAGGATAAAAATGGCTAAAATTAACATGTATACGTATCAGCACTTGAGAGATGAGATGGTGGGCCTCCATAAAAAAGGGAAGAAGATCGAGCTTTTTGTGAGATTACAAAAATTAAGTTGCTGATGGAATTGTGAAAAAAGACCGAAAGTCGACAGCATCACAACCACAAACACCAGCCAGATTATAACCCCGAAAGAGAATACAAGCCAACGATAGAAAAACAAGAAGGAACAGAGACAAGTTGAATTATTTCATTAGATACAATGAAAGTAGTTGTTTCAGGTTAGCCATTTATTTACAACTTAAGCCATCTTTGGACATGACAAAACTCTTAAAGTCGCTATTAGCAGAACCAAACTCTGAATTTGCGCTCTATTAGACATTCGGATGGCTGAACAAGAAGCTAAACTAGACTAGAAAGATGCTACAGCAAACGCCAAATTAGATCACCAAAGCGCTAAATTAGACATATTTTAGGACGAGCTAGAAACAAAGAAGCAAACAATCTCGGCTGGTATAAATAAAAAATGCAAAAGTTACTTGGGACAATGGCAGTCATTAAGCATAAACGAAAGGACCCTAATAAGATCTTGAAAATTGGCTAACGGCAATAGCAATATGTCCAAATTGTCCTAGTGAATGATTGGGCCAGCTATCGTAAGCCTGTGGAAGATTGGTGTTAAACATGTAGCACATATGCGGCTAACAAAGGGCAACAAACGACAATATGGGTTGGAATACAGCAAAATACCCAACATTGGAGCATCGTTTAAACGAACCACAATGGATATTGCAGGTCCATTTTCAGTAACAATCTATGGTAATCGGTTAATACTATGGTGTGCATCGACTACTTCAGTAAATGGTTACAAATGGAGTACCACCAGAACTACATTCCGACTTAAGACGAAACATATCGAGTCATCCGTATCAAGTGATGTGTCACATCCTCAAAATCAAGAAGACGATAACTACCCCATTACATTCACAATCAGATGGAATGGTGGAACGGTTTAATTGAACACTGGAGGAAAATTTTCGGAAAACGGTTAATGCCGGAATAGTGAAAGATTCCAGGAAGAAGAGTTGGTGGTGGTTTTACAATCCCAAGAAAATAAAGGAACGACCATCGATGCTGCAACCCAATAAGAAAGAACCATACACGGTAATCAGGAAACAATATTTTCCAACTTTAACATCAATGTGAAATTAAACCTCCATTTTATTGCATTCGAACTGATTTCGACTGTAGATGTTTGACCACCAGAACATCAGTTAAATGAATTTCCACGGACACCTTCCTATTTATGTAATCCTAAATAAATTGACATGTGTACACCACAAACCAATCTCTTGTAAACATGACAGTTCTAATTGAAATGTCATAAAAAATAAAAATTGAAACAAACCATAAAATTTTGTGAATAGATTTTTTGGGCGGAAGCAACATTTACAT
This sequence comes from Tipula confusa, assembly GCA_963556175.1. Lineage (NCBI taxonomy): Eukaryota > Metazoa > Arthropoda > Insecta > Diptera > Tipulidae > Tipula > Tipula confusa. Next base: position 204,283,519 of record OY744475.1, read on the forward strand.
TGTCAAAACCAAAAGTAGTTAAAACCAAATAAAATTCGATTTTTTTTTGAAACATTAAAAAAATAAAAATAAAAAAATGGAAAATTGTTTTTCTTATCACAATTTTTTTTATTTTACTGAAGAGTTAAGATCTATCGCACGAGTAGAAACGAGACATAACAAATTTCATTGCGGTACAATATTCATCCGTATTCTTTTTTATGACTTTTGGATTTTATTTTTTTATAGGTTTCCCTTAAACTGGAGGTTTGTTGGGGTTTATATAAAATTTAATAAACGCCACCATTATATTTGAAACAAAACTGATAAAAATTTGTCTGCACAGCTAAAATGTATTTAAATTAACCAATTATCGTAGCCATCTTGTGCCATTACCATCGTATAACACTTAACGCTGTAATCACGTACTGTTACAAGTATTCCGTAAATGTCATTAAAACAAAAAAAAAAATTCTGATTTTATAAATTCTATCCACTCGTTACCAAGATTATAATATTTAATCCTTCGTGATCATCTTGTATAGTGTATTGTGTTCGGGATGAACGAGATGTAGAAGTCATAAGGACTTTCTACTATGTTTTCATCATTTTCCACGAAATTTTTTTTTTATCTAACATCGATTACGCTATATGTTAAAATATATGAGCATAGATAAAAATGAATATGTACACATGTATAGTCTATTTATGTATATGTGTATAACATACGGATGATGGCGGTGGCGGATGTTTCGCTTAAAATTTAGTTTTGAATATATACATTAAATAAACATTAAAAAACAATTTTTATCGCGGATGCTTCATTTTATTATGTTGCTATGTAATTAGAGAATGGAAAATGATAAAAACGTTGCGAGGTTTAATGATACATCAAAGTGTTGGGAAAATGAGATTTATTGACAAGATTTGCTGTTGACACAAAAATATGATATTTTTTTTAATTAAGGCACTGACTTGGATGGTAATTAAGTTTGAATCCTTATTTAGTGAGTTTCCAATATGAGTTTGTACAGTATAATATTGATCAGTGCTATCCTTTTAGCCTGTAGATTAATAATGTTACTCTATTTAATTTTAATATGTCCATCTGACAATACTCTTTGTGCTTTACATATTGTAATACTTGGAAAAATAAATTAAATTTTTGCAAAAAAAATTGGAAATAATCAAATGAAAAATTGTAATGATGCAATTTTATTGCCCAAGGCCTCAACTATCCAAAACAGTTCCACCCGTTTTTCCATTGCTCGTTAGGAATGCGTCATGTGTGCGAATAACGGAATAATCGATTTATCGAACTATGGTAACTGTTTATCTTTTTGTTTTATAGTACATTTAATCAGTAAATTGTTTTTATCTCGATTATTTTTTCAATTGTTTTTAGCAGTAACAGCAATTCCCAATTATTGGTCTTTAAACCAAATCCTTCTATATCACAGAAGGTCATCACAGAGAATTCTTCATATTTGAGGGATTTTTCAATAGGGCCTAAGAGGGAATGTTGTGCAGTTTCCACCGATTTTCCCTTGTAGTTTGCATGTTGAGATGCTGTTATTTTTACCGGCACAATTGAGCTTCAAACACAAGCTTCTATCTGTCTCTCTAGCGCTTTTAATAAGTTTAATTTCGTACTTCTTAAACACTCGAGAGACAGATAGAAGCTTATATTAGCGGCTCAATTGAGCCTAAAAAAAGTAATAGGAAGGTATAGCTTAAGGTCTTTCGGGGCACCATGAGAGCGTTTCCCCGCCTTAAGTATAAATATAACCTTTACTTCAGTCTATTTGTTTGGATTATGACACAGTTCCAGGCTACTTTTAAAAATTCCTTCTAGATAGGGAACCATTATGTCACTGGTTTGTTGGATATCGGCATGAATAATGTTATCCAGACATGCTGATTGAAAAGGCTTAAAACTGTTTACCGACAACAAGATGTTCTTCTTATTGACAATTTTCCCAACGAGACCAGTAGCCCTATTTTTTTTAGGTAGAACAGTTGGATATTTGGAATATCCCGGGAAAAGAGTTTTCCGTATGAGGTTCAGATATTCCGCCGCCATTGTAGTCCAAATACCATCCTTAGCCTATCTGCTTCAGTAGACTCATGTACGTTGTCACAGAATAGTATCCAAGCTTTGCTTTTGGCACTTCTAAATTTGTATTTCAGCAGTGTTATTTGGAGTTCTTTTGACCTTCATGGTTGACGAGGTTTGCCTTTAGACCCACTTAGAAGACATGATCCTTAAATTGCTTCATTGAAAGCATTGAACATCCGGTTGACCAAGGGATCCAATTTCTTTGTTGATTCAGGAAATTTAGGGATCAACTCTAGGAATTCCCTAAAATTATTCAGAAAGTATACTAGTCGGTCCTCCTTCTATTTATAATGGATGGAGTTTTAAAATACGTTAAATCCAATCCAAATTGTAGGTAGCAATTATCAGAAAAGGAGTGTTGTTCGGACATTTTCCAATTTACGGTTCTGATTGCTAACCTCAATGCTAGCTGCTACTACATCTGCATCGGTATATTTGACAAGCAGACAAATATATAGTCTGTTTTTTGCAAATTTTCACTATCGAATCGTACTTTTAACCTGCACACATCGTCATTTATAGTTTACAATCCTAAGTCCAAGAACTTGATCCTCATTCAGATTTTGATGAGTGACATTTTAATCAAAAGCTCTCTATATCAGAAATAAAACAAATATTTGTAAAATATTTGCATATTTTGAAAAACAATTTTTGACAGTAAAAATTAGAAGAGGCTCAAGGGGTTAGCCTTTATTTTGATAACTTATGAATTCACTTAAATTGTGCAATAAAGCACCTAATAGTGGTCTGATTTTGATGAGTGATTCATTAATCAAAAGCTCTCAATCAGTATTAATGATTCTTGAACCAAAACCATATCAATGTCATATTTTATTACTTTGAGCATTAGAGCAGCTGACACTGTTTTACAGTGGTGTAGATTGATTTGAAATAGTTTAAGTATCTTGCTGCTTAAATATCAACCTCCACAACGGTGATGTCGAATGCAAAGCCTTAGAAAGATTACAGAGTTCATCCAATGATCCAGATAACTTATTTATAAAATTTACATCATTTGTTACGTTGAGACTGCTTGTCTAAAGGACCACCATCCTCAGGCAAGGTTTTATGCAAAACGGAAGTGTCGCCAACTGATTCTGGTGCCAGTGACTTAGCAACCCCATCCTGTTTAAAAACTTTAGCATTATTGCGGCAAAACTATAGCTGATCAAGCTACCTGTTTTAGCCAGCACTGCCAATAATTCCTTATTTATGATGATTTATGACTGCCAATAATTCCTTGTTTATGATGATTATAGTCATCAAAATACAGTCATTATAATTAGTTTTAGCCTTTGCCACTCTATCTTCCAGTTTTTAGTCGCCAACTAAAAATTTCCAATCGTAATCATCTCTAGAATAATCATTGGATTGCTTGGTTCAGCCGGAATCCACGCACTAGCTCTTGGCCTGCAAAGGATATCCTCTGATGCAAGGAAGTCTAGTTTGGCTCCGGCCCTAACTTCACCTAAGCTACTGATCGCCTTCTTATGCAGGTACAGATACCTTTGGTTGGCACAAGTTGTCAACTACTGCCCGATATGTGGGAGCCGTCTCACGGTTCTCCCGCAAAATTTTCTGAAACGAGGAGACTACACCTTTTCAAACTTCCTTCATTCAGTGGGAGTGATGCTACCATCCTCCTTGGCTCTATTAATTACTGCTACTTTTATTATTTTTTGAATCAACTTGACATTTTATGTTTAAATGTATCGCATTTTAAAAATGCTGTGCCTCAGATGTTAAGCGACAAATATACAGAGGTGACAGCTATATTCAAAAATATAAAAATGTTATCTACACGACTCTAAAATTATAGATTAAACAAGTATTTGCTCTTGGGACTAGGCGAGACACTTTTGATAAACTGACCCATGAGAACAATTACGCACTATATTTCAAACCATTAACTAAGTGAATTTATTCGCACGTGTCTATAATATCCGATTAAAATTAAAATTTGAATTTAAATCCTAAACTTTAAATCAATAACAACACATGCTACCCAAAACGTAATTCCATATGATTTCACCGGTGAAAACCTATTTTAGTATCGATTCATAGAAATCTATGTATCTATGTCTAGTATCGATTCATAGAAATCAAGTGTAATACGAATAAAATTATAAATCAACATAGACAATTTTGACGGGCTACATAAAATTTTTACCTAAAATAGTAATCGTATTTATTTGAATGAACATGACATTAAAACTCGTTCACCGTGATATACCCGCATACACTAACAACGCACCCAACATAAAATGAATATAAATGTTACCTCACGGCAATCAAAAGTAACGCAAAAATATAACATGAAAAAAAAAAGTTTATGGAAAGCTTAAAATCAATATAATTTTATTTTTATTTTTTATTACTTTGGTTGGTTTGGGATTCGAAAATTTATCGCAAATAAAACAAACAAATTGTGTATCCTCAATTTAACCGATATACCAAAATACTCAAGAGATTTACGTATGTGTGGAATCGAACCAATGTTTAGGATCAACGTATATAGTACTTTGGATAATTCTGTAATATAAAAACCAAGCTTACATACATTTGTTACGTCCCAATATCGAAAAGCTTTCGTAAGTTATTGTTTTAATTTATTAAATGTTTAAATTTTTTGTCCATCGCATATAAATTCTCCATATATATAGATAAACAAAACCATAATATTTATGCATATCATTTAATAAATTAAGTTTTATGCTTAACACTACACAATTTCTCATTGTTAGAGCTTTTTTCATAAACGCTCGTATACTTTCGTTATGCGTTGCATATTCATTTATGTTAAAAAGCTCTAAATATAAATTTCACATTAATTATTTTACCAAAAAAGTAAAAAATTTTTAATTTTAATGCTAAGTCAGTGAAAAATTTTTGTATACCATAACCAGTATTCCAAAATATGATAATTCAAAATGTGCTTTTTTGTACATAAAATAGAAATTCATTGGTTGTAAATTAAATGCTTTTTCCAAATTAATTTTACATTTGTTGGCAAAACAATAAAAGCTCATTATGCTTTTAAATTTATAATGTGTATATGTAGATGTATAAATGAAAATACAATAAATTACCTAAAACGTCATTATTTGTTAATAAATTTATTGCTAAGACTGTGGACATGCTGGACAACACCCACCAATTATTTGTAAATTCTACATTCGCCTTTATTTAATTTGAAGTGAGAATAATTTATTTAACGGTGATGTGGAAATATTACAATGGCGACTGTAGTTTTGTTTATTGATTTACAGATGGCATGTCAAATTGAGCATGTCAAAATTGTGAAATAAAAATAATTTTGACTGACAGGCATTACACGATCACATTCCAAAGGCAACTACGATTATTTCTAACTGAGCACCAACTCATTAGAAATAGTCAAGCCACATCTTTCAATTTACAAATCGCAAACAGACGATGCAAGACAAATCCGAAGTTAACACACATCTAACTCGTTAGTCTGTTTAGTATGCAAGCAGGAAAATCATTTACTGATAATGTTTTTGCAAGTTTTTGGAATTATCTGTGACATAACGACTAGAATTTATAAAAATAAATAATTGCTGATTTAATTATTTTCTCTGCAAGTCTACACACTCCTCATATTAAACTGTAAGAGTAAAGAATGATGATCTTTATGCCAAAAAAATGCCATACCCTGTTGCTTATAGTCACTCATGTATATTACCTCAATTGCTCGTTAAACCAACAGATACAGCTCAAGTTAAACCACTGTTAAAACTATGATAACCAATACTAAACGAACAAACGTCAATGACAAGAAAAATCAATACATTTAGCATATTTATTGAGCTCCTGATTCATTGTTGCCTTGGTAGTAAACGCCAATATGGGCTACTCGCTGATATGTCAAGTTATTTTGGACTCCGGATGTGAAACATAATTTTTAACTGAATCATGTGTCCAGAAATTACAAATACAAGTCGGCAAGTCGATATTGGTACTACCAGAGGAAATATCACCGCAGCAATATCGTCGACCTACTCCGATTATGATATTTCAATATATACATGCATATATTCTGCGTGAAGTAACATCGGTCTTACCATCCTCAAAGCTAGACCTGGAGCAATAGCATAAATTTTAAAATCTTCTACTTGCGGATTCCAAATTAAATGATCCCGATAATGTTGATCTTCTGATAGGAGCCGATAATTTTTTTCAAATAATAAGCAATGGGAAGATTTCAGCTGCTAGCAATCAGCCAAAAGCTATCAATAATATTTTTGCATGGTTTGTTGCTGGCAACACCAAAAATCGCAAGGCCCATTGTTTTATTGAATCGACATCTTCTCAAATAATAGCAAATATTGGTTGGTCTTTTTGGAGTTTATGGAAAAAAAAACTATAAGAGCAAATTTATTAGGAAAATATACATAATGGCATTCCAGAAATGGCAATGGAGGAGTGGCTACATAAGTAGAGGGTGATGTGCGACGCCTCGACTAATATCGGCCGTCGATATTTCTTGAATGATATTCTGCTTGTTGGTCCTATCGTGCAAAACAGTCTGTATCAGATACTCGTCAGATTTCGCAAGTATTAAATAGTGATTACCGGAGGCAATGTTTTGGCACATACCTGTAGCACCAGAAGACCAGAAATATCAGATAACTTTTTGAAGAACCACCCCATCTGATAATGTTAAGGCCTTCAAGCTCAAAACCGTGATTTTTGGAATGGATCCATCATCTTTTTTAACAACTCAGAATTCACTAAAGATGGAAGAAGATAATAAAATTAAATTTCAGGAAGCTGCCAAGTGGATCAAAGATGACATTTATGTTGATGATATTATGACTTACGTGGATTAAATCAATGAGGCGAAAGTTCTCATATCCAAAATTGCACAGCTTTTATCAGACTCGGGTTTCTAATTCCGCAAATAGACATCTAACTTTCAGATGATACTCGAAGCTTGAAGACCTTTCTGAAGATAAAAGAGGGAAGGGTCCAATTTTCTTCCATTGAAGAAAATAACAAAAAAAGAAACTTACTAAAGCTTTGCAGTGGAATCAGTTTGGTGGTAATTTCTACTTTTAAGTATCTTTAGAAGGCGCAAGCCGATAGCAACTAAACGTCAAATATTGTCGGAAACCTTGCAGGTTTTGATCCATTATAATGGTAAGCACCAGTCATCATCAGATTATGCCATATTTTTTCAAAGTTTCGTGCTCCAAAAATTCGACTGGAACGATCAATTACCAAATGAGCTCAAGAAACATTGGCTGATACTTTGCAACGGACTATCAGATTTAAAAAAATTATAAAATTCCACGCTGGTTGTCAACCAGTTAAAAGGACTATATTATTATTTCAGTTTTATTCTTTTTTCATGGTTTCACGGCGTCTTTTGTTGTGCGGCAACCAAAAGAATAAGCTCACAATATTACTACAGCGACTAAGTGTCTCAATTTGAAGACGAAGTTAAAGACACACAGATATCAACCACCAAAGGCGAAACCTCAAGCGATAAATTAACATGTGATGGTGAGGATAATGTGTCCGAACAAAAGCTGTATCCTAACTTGTGGACCAAAACCCCGTGGCAAGAATGATAAATCAAACACTATTGGATTATTGCTCAGACTACCACTCTTTGGTTGTAATGTTGATTGGATGTAACGTTTGCAAAAAAGTAAAAGATTTAGGTAGAGTAAATCTGGTTGGCATTCAGCTAAGTTTTGAGTGAATATCTTGTCATATAGTGCCAAATGGAAATTGTTATGTGGCGAAACTTAGATCACTTCAAAAAAAAATTTCCTCATCAAAAATCCAACTCTAACATTGAAACAGAAAAAATTTTGAAACAAGCAAGTCAAAAAGGTATTGAAAGGGTGATCGAAAGCCTTCTTAATATTTAATGTGGCCAAAAAGAATCGTCGATTTACTAATTATGATGATCTGGTTGAGCATCAAAAATGTTGTCGATATGGGAATCAGTCTTTTCCTTTTTTGCTACAGTGTTTCAGAAATAATTTGGCAAAATTAAAGTGTTTTGAATCTTTATATGGAATAAGTATGAGTATAGCTTTTCAAAAAAACGTATCCGGCAGTGCTAGTGTTATGCTTGAAAAACGTCAAACTTCATCATATGGCGTTATTTAAATCATTGCATCGAACTCGCTGTGCATGACAAGATTCGCAATAAATGAGGTCTGAAGATCTGGTAGATGGAATTAAAAATCACAAAAATTGGAAGAGTGCTGGACATCCGCTTGAGAGCTTTAGAACTATAAATTCAGTTTGAAATGGCTATTCGGCATTCAAAAAGGCCAAAATATATTGGACTATACAAGAGAATGGAGTCCATCGAGTTTACTCAAGACTTATCATTGATGTATGACGTTTTGAAAGAGCCTCCAAGAATAAAGTTTCTTTTAACCAAAAGCAGATAATTTAATAAAACGTTGTAAAAGTTTTAACTTCTTTTAAAATAAAGTCCTGAGAAAACGAAAACAAATGTGAGGCTTCTGCTAAAAAGATGACCAACAATATTGTTACAGCTAACCGAGGAGAATACATTAAATCTATGGTTGATAATTTGGGTTCCCGATGTTTTGCAACTAACACGTCCAATCGTTGAGGAAAACATTATTCAGGAGAAGCCAAGTATAAAAAATTGATGATAGACATTTAGATCCTGATGCATGGCCTGCTATTGATAATGATTTCCAACCGGTTCGGTAAGGATGAGATCAAAAGATTGTAATTTTGATTTCGGATATAGAAAACGTAAGAGACGGTGTGGAAGGTTTTTGCGACTTTATGGATAACGGAGGGAAAAAAATCCAAGTTTGCTCTTACCCTGAACCAACACTATCAACATGCTTGAGGATTAAGTACGATAAATTTAATTATCAAAAAATTGTGAACAAAAATGCTTATAAAGAACGTGTCCCCATTATTGTTTATCGAATTAAATGAGGTTGCGGTATCAGCGGTATCCATTTCTTTGATATTACGACAAATATACATTCAAATTGTTTCTCACCATACGTTAATGATTGTGAGAGCAGAGCGAAATCAGAATACTAAGAACTCACAAGTTAACTTAAGTTGTAACGGTAGACACAGGTAATTATATAGCTTGTGTAACTTAGCACTAATATGCCAGAGCTCTACAAAAAATTATTTAATTACCACTGGAAGCTAAAAACATAGCTCAAATCAAAACATAAATTGGCTGACATAACTTTATTGGTTTATCCTCTCACAGATGCGAAGCTAAGTAGAACAGCTGACTCATCAAATACGGCTGTTGAAGATGCTCTCACCAAAATATGGCGAAAACCTCTTTCTCACCTAAACTCTCGGGACCTGAAAAGAGGTATTCAGCATTCTATCGAGACTAAATATTGACAATTTATTTAACTATTACCATTTTTGATATTTTGTGTAAGGTCGGGACGTTACCAATTATACTAACCATAGCCTTCTGATAAAAGCTATCTAATCAAAGACAGAGAGCAACCCGCAATTAATTTCAAAATTTACAATGGATATACAGCGCTTCAACGACAAAACAGTTAACAGTTTCTGCGTGTAATTTAAATCTCACAACAGCCGCAGTTGGAAGTAAACTCGACTGCAATTCAGACACCAAAACAAGACAGCATCATCATGGAATAACCGTCCCAAACAGTACTTAACATTCTGCACAACCTTTCTCTCCCTGCTATCCGTATATAAATCAGAATTTATCCCGGTGGGTAAAATCTTGTGTATACCCTGCCAAACATCTAAAGCACAAAGACTTACACATTCACAATTTAGAGAGTTTGAAGTTCCACCTGTTTCTCTAATGATTGTGACCAAGGATCACAATTTGAGTCCACATTTTTTACTTAGCTAACAAAACTTTTGGACTCACATCGAATTCTGTTAAAGTCATAGTCATATCATCTACAAGCAAAAAGCATGGTTAAACGTTTTTATCGTCAGCTTAAAATTCCACGCACGACCAGAGGAAATATTAATCGTTTTATTTTGAATTCAAGCCACTGTGAAGGAAAATCTAAAGTGCTCTCCAGCAGAACTTGTAAACGGACAATCTCAGTCATCAATCAGCTATGTAATACCATTCAAATCGTCATTCATCACTGAAACACAGGTCAGTATTAGTTGGGAATATAAAGTTATTTATATCAAAGCACCAAATAAGAGTGCCCAGACAGTAAAACGAAAAAAAAACTTTTCCAGTAAAATCATCCATTTACTTTCATGTTGGATATGGAACATCACATATTCAAAGGTGGCTTCTTTGCTTTAACACTTTTAAAACTTGACATTCTAATCAATGCTTTAATTTGTGAGCCAATTGTTGTCCGTTTGATTCATAATTCATGATCACAACAAAAGGGTTACTTACACTCGAAACCATTTTACTGATTATACAAATAAAATAATAAAGCAGCTAAATCCTATTTCCAACTCGTAACTGTGATTATCTTGTTCCAGGGCGTTAGACTTCCGATTGAAAAAGCCGAAATATTTTAAAAGTTCCTCGTATTTGAAATCATATCGCGGCTAAATCCACTGCCCTTGCATCTGTGTTTTCGGATAAATTCCAGGACCATAAAACACCACAGTGTTCCAAACCAAGTTTGATTTGCTAAAGTCGGTTCTTGGCTTCGTAATCACAATTTATTAACGATTTTTTCAAAATAGCTAGACCGTGCATTAACATTGCCAAACGGTAAACAGTTAATCTGATATTTCCCAGGAGGTGTATTAAATGCAGTTAAAAAAAACTCCAAATTCTTCAGTAACGGGAATCTGATACCATCCAGATGCCAAATCAACAACTGAAAAATATTTCAACCTATATATCCTCTAAATCTTTTTTCACATTGGCAAACTGCAAACCCTGTTCAATTTCCAATTTATGGGATAAATGGTTTTGATCTTTGATTTGCCTTGGCTGATGATTGAGCGAAGCGCAGATCTCATTTTTTTGACGTCGCCGATCAGTGCAAACGGCAATTCAAAACAGCAATAAAGCAGAATTATCAATTTGGCGAAGGCTTGTCCAAAACTACCATAAGTTACGTCAAACTGAAGTTTAGATTTGACAGTCTAACCTAATACCAAATAAAACAATATTTTGTCGCTGAAAAATTAATATTTTTGAACGGTCTTCATTGATCTAGAAAAATACATCTCACACTTTTATAAAATAAACAAATAGAAGCCAAACTTTCAGTGCACCGTTTGAGGAATATGGATAAAACGCCAATGTACTCGGCCTCTATATTAATATTCAAGCGGTTCCGACAACCACATGCATCGTACCCTGTGAACTTATTATTGGTGAATTATTGGTGAAGGAAAACCTGTTACTTTAATTTTATTCTTGATATAGTACTAAAATACCAAACGGTTAAAAGACAATTCGTCTTCGATTTTCATCATAAAGTTGTTTAAAAAAAAATTAAAATGTTGAATTCTTTATGAGCACTTTGAACGCATAATAAAACTTTGCACCGTGAATATTAAATAATCTATGAAGCTCACATTATACCATGGTTGTGTGTGTGAAAATAAAATCTATTTTTAGCTATTCCCAACAAAAAGTAAAAACGTTTTTTCACTCTACATTTCCAAAAACGTTTATGTCGTTTTGATAATAATATCCTATATTGTATATGTGTATCGTTTCACAAATAACGGTCATCTTTAAAGTGTATTTCCAAAACAAATATTGTTCAACTTTCTGTTAAAACAACAAATGAAATAAATACATGCGTATATCAAACACATAACCATGCATCGACTGATATAGAAAATTATAAATGTTTCCAGCAATGTATACTCCAATACTAACATAATAAATTTAAACAGGTTTTATTGCAATTGTTTCGGAAATTCGATGGATTAGTATTAATACGAGTCAGACGCGCATAAAAAATGGATGTGATAAATAAAATGTCGATTGTTAAATAAATTAAATTAAATTAGTAAAATCGTAATTAAGTGTGCTTTAAAAAAAATATTTTAAGTGTTTTGAAAATAGTGATAAAGTGCAAAGTGTTTTAAGCTGGATTATGGTATTATGTTTGAAGCTTGTTAAATGATGCAGTGGTTGTGACTTGGTATAAATCATCATTAACAAAAACAGTACGCTCTATAAAACTATCAGTGCACCATGATATAATACAGAATGGTATGGTTTGATTGACTACTATCAGACACATTAAACAGTTAAGGTAAGTTCAAAGTTTATACGCATAAATTGTATGTATCGCATTAAAAAATATATAATTTTCTGAATTCTGAGACACTTTTAGAAGTCTCTTGCTCACACAATTAAAAAGATAGTAAAATATTTTTTATTAATTATTTTGCAATGCCATACTACATGCTAACGACTTCACTTCGTGAATAGGGATTAAAAATAGTTTATGCAGAATATTAAAAATGAAAAACCGAAAGTGTTTTGTTTTGTTGTGTTTAGAGAAAAATATAGCAATGGGGGATTGCGTGGTTATAAATTATTGAACGTATTTTTAATCAAATAACGTAGATGAACTACTCATTTATGCAAAGTGTATTTGTAGTAGTGCGGTAATTCAAGCTCATTCAACATAACATTTTGTCGTGTTGTGTTAAACAGCCGATCTCATAATAGTAAAACAGGTGAGGCATACTAAATAATTTATTTATAAGTTTTCTTTAAATTGACTTAACGTTGATCTTTCCCTCAAAATCACTCAACTTCCTCGGGTCTAAATAGACTCATTGTCATTTTACACTAAATATTACAATAAAACGGGCTTTTTTTGTTTTAGGTTTTATTTATCGAATTAGAAGAACTGAAATATATTTACTAGACTTCATTCATTAATCTTGGTAAATAACTTCGTCGGTTTACTTCATATATTGCTGAATTTATTACATATTTGATACTTTATGTATGTTTGTTGTCCAATTTTTCGCTGAATGAACAGCGACCTCCCTCTTGGATAGACGTTGTTACTTATGATGTTTCTGGGGTTAAATGCGCTGAGGATGATGATACATTGATTATTATATTCCGAGCACCTAGTACTATAAGCATGTTAACTCTTCTCGCTGTGTGTTGTTGTACCATAAAGTAGCCTAAAGATTTTATAAAATGGATTTTATAAGGATTTTATATTCCATGTTGCTTATTCCAAATGCATTAATGATGGATATATAATATTTGCAAATACGACAATCGGCCATCTATTGGTTTTTCTTTTATTATTGTAACGTGTAATTTTTTTATCTACCTTGCCTGCTCCTCGTTCGGTATTATTATATTCTAATATTTAAATAGGTTTCTTCTCTGCATCGTTAGTCACCTCATCGTTTCATGAAAATTATTCTGCAGTATTTTTTTTTTCCTTTATCTCCAATTTAGGAGCATAGGGCGTCCACTATTCTGAACCATCTTACTCTATTTGGGGCTATTGCTTTTATTTCTGCCCATGATTTTCCCAGGTGTTTTGCCTCTGCTAGCATCGTTCTCTTCCATGTCATTGCTGGCCTTCCAACCTTTCTTTTTCCTTGTGGATTCCAGTCTAATGACATCCTCGTTATATCACTTGATGCCTTCCTCAGTGTGTGGCCAATCCATCTCCATTTTCGTCGCTTTATTTCGGTCTCAATATTTGACTGACATGTTGCTATACGCAGATTTATGTTACTGATCGTGTTAGGCCACAAGTACTTAAGTATTCGTCGAAGGCATTTGTTTACGAATACCTGTAGCTTCTGTATGATTTTTCCCGTATGCTTCCATGTCTCACACCCATACAGAAGTACCGATTTCACACATGAGTTGAACATTCGGATCTTGGTCTTGCGCGACAGGACAGAAGTATTCCAGACTTTGTGTAACATGTTGAATGTATATCTGGCTTTATTTATACGTTTGTGTATGTCTTCTTCTGTTCCATCTGTTTTCGTTACTGTGCAACCAAGGTATACGAATTCATTTACATCTTCAATTTGTATATTGTTGATGTGTATCGGTGTGGTTATATTTGTGTTGAGTCTCATCGCCTTGGTTTTCTTGATATTAATTTTGAGACCAACTTCATTAGCTAGATCTGATAGCTGTTGCACTTTCTGCTGCATGTCGGAGTGTTTGTGTGAGAGCAAGCATATGTCATCTGCATAGTCCGAATCATTGAGTTTACCAGTTAACCCCCATTGAATGCCATTAGGGGACTTGTTATCTAGTTTCCGCATTACACTGTCGATTAGGAACAGCATTGGTGAGAGTACGCAACCTTGCCTTACTCCTCGAGTGTTGTAGTATGTTTCACTTTGTTTGCCTTTGTATTGGATTCGGTTTCCAGCATCCCGATACATTTCTTGTATGAGTTCAATTAATTTCTTTGGGATGCCCATTTCACAAAGTGTCTGCCATATTGCGTTCCTGTTTATCGTATCGAATGCGCGTTCGAAATCGACGAAGAGCATATACAATGGTGAATTCCATTCATTGGATTGCTCAGTGATGATACGGATTGTGTTGATGTGATCAGTGCAACTTCTTCCTGGTCTAAATCCAGCTTGTTCGTTTCTTAATTTTGCATTGATCGTAGGTGAGATTCTGTCAAGGATGATCATTGCGAGTATTTTTATTGTTGTGTTGAGGAGGGAGATACCTCGCCAGTTCCTACATTCTCTTAGGTCACCTTTCTTGGGTATCGTAATTATCAAGCCTTCTTTCCATTTCAGTGCGATTCTCCCAGAATTCCAGATTTCTTGGATTATTGGTGTTAATATGCTTGCAGTTGTAGATGAATCTCCTTTGAGTATTTCGGCGGTTATATTGTATGTTCCAGCGGCCTTATTGTTCTTCAGTCTATTAATGACATCTTTAACTTCCCGTTCCGTTGGTGGATGGGTGTTGCTAGTTTCGTTATTGATGTTAATTAATGACTGGAGATTTTCGGGTTCGGCGACGACGTCTTCTTCGAAATATTCCTTCCATCTCTTTAACTGTGCTTCATCTGTTGTTAGTACTTGACCATTAGCGTCCCTTGTAGGTGGTATATTTGTAATTTTACCAGTGACCTTTCTTACACACTGGTGTAGTGCTCGCATATTTTGGATTGCTGCTGCCTCTTCAGCAGCTTTGAGAATGCTTTCTGTATATTTTCTTCGATCATTCCTTGCCATTTTCTTTACTTGACGCGCTGTTTCTTCGTATCTACGTTTCACCTCTTCCGTGTTATGTTGGCACATTTGCAACTTAAATTGACGGCGTTCCTCAACTTTCTGCCATGTATCATCACTGATCCAAGGTTTATTTTTGTATTCTCTGTAGCCGAGTACGTCCGTGGCAGTCTTGATGTAGGCTTCTTCTGCTTGGTTCTATCTTTCTTCTATACGGGTGGCTTCAAACTGGAGATTGAGTTGGAGCGTTTCATTGAAAGTGTTTCTGGTTTCAATGTCTCTCAATCTATTTGTGTTAAATTTCCTCCTATTTGTCTTCGAATGTTTTACAGCTGCTGGCTTGATCTTGAATTGTGCTATATGATCGCTGTGTACATCTGCGCCCTTCATTGTTCTTACATCTTGTAGTGATGTGAGGAATTTCTTATTGATCATTACGTGATCTATCTGATTTTTAGTTCTGCCATCCGGTGATGGCCATGTGTATTTATGTATATTTTTGTGTGGAAACCTACTGCCGCCTATGAACAATTGATTTGTGCTACAGAAGTCAACAAGTCTTTCTCCATTGTTATTTCGCACAGAGCCCAATGCATTTCTTCCCATGATAGTGGTTAGGTTGATGTTGTCTGTACCAATTTTTGCATTGAAATCTCCTTGTATGATTTTGACGTCATTTCTGTGCGTTCTTGCTACTGTGGCTTGTAACTGCTCGTAGAACTCATCTTTTGTTGTATCTTCTGCATCTTCTGTTGGGGCATAGCACTGAATGATAGTTGTGTTTCTTATTTTTGAATGGAACCTTGCCACTATAATTCTGCTGTTAACTGGTTGCCATTAATATGCCCACGCCTTGTTCATGTGTGTCGTCTCTACTCGTGTTTAATTCTCCACTGCTTTTCCATCTGACTTCCTTCACTGAGGCCGAGAATCTCAATGTTATAACGTTTCATTTCCTTCTCTACTTGTGCTAGCCTTGCTGTTTCTGTAAGTATTCTGATGTTCCAGTTTCCGATTCGTGTCCGTGTACGATAAGCCAAGGGTCGATATTTGTGTTGGTCTCCGGTTTGTGTTGTTATTTGTAATAGTGTTCGTTTCTGTAATCATTTTAATTTCAGACTAATGAATGATTGGTCCATTGAATCCTAGCCAGTTTCCAGGGCTGCTGGATAAGGTATACTGGCATACTGGGGGGGAGGTTCTCATTCTTCTTCATGTTTTTTGTACTTTTCTTCTTAGATGTTCCCAAGCGGTCAACCAGATATGTACTAACCTAGCATATGGTTGCTTGACGTTGTTCATGAATGGTGTGACATGACATCTCTTCTGTCTCCTCTATGATTGTTTTTCTTCGGAATTTAATTCGGAAAAATTTAGTTGATTTTCAAGTTGAAAATCAAGTTGAGACGATTTGATATGTTGCAACCTCTTGAATTTGGAAGGCGTCATAGTTGAATAAACTTTCAGGTTTAATGGTAAAATTATGAAGTTCGACTAATCCCTCATTTGTGTTAAGTAACCCGAGTGTAGCTACACCGTTGGACATATTTATTAAATTACTACCGATATACTCGATAACAATGATGTTACCACATGAATTACTAGCTAAGGAAACCTATAAGGAATTAAGTTAATCAATTAATCGGTTATTTTAGTTTATGAAGTTTTCGATTAATTGACATAAGATTGACCGATTAATCAACCAAGAAAATGCGGTCAAAAATTAAACATAACCGTAAATGAATAATGCGAAATTAAATTGAAAAAAAAATCTTTATCGTGACGCTTCTGTTAAATTGAGAAAAAAATCTGTTGATGATATACACGTTTTAGGATTAGTCAAAATTAAAGAATCCATAATTTTCAAAATTCTCGAAAAGAATATTCATTCAAACAAAAATATCAAAAAAGATTTTAAATTGTTCAAGAAAAGGACCTGTTTAAAGCATTGTTAACAATTTGCACCGTGTAGTGATCAAATATTTTCAGTTGCGGGAAATTTCGTTACTAAAATAACATCTAGCTTTAAATTTGCATCCCTAAACACACTGATTTTTTAAAAATATTATTTTTAATATTACTAAGGACAACTAAAAATGTTAATTGTGTGCTATTCGTTTTATTCAAAGCAATTTTTAAAATTCTTCTTGTATTTTTATTAATTCATTTTATAATCGATTAATCATGACTAATCGGTTAATTTAATCAAAATATACTGATTTATCTATCAGTTAAATGAAAAGTCGATTAAATGCATCTCCTGTGAATTACTGTTTCGCGACCGCCAAAAATTTTTCAGAGTACATTAAGTCTTGTACTGGAAGATAGTAGTAGTACGATTAAAATAGCAGGTTCATGATAAAATAAACGCTCATAAACTGTGAAGAGGCTACCAAAAATAACAATCGAATACAAAAATATATTTATAAGAGTATTTTAATAGTAAGCATAGAAAGTTAGATGTGTCTGTTACCTGCTACCGCAGCAACAATATATCAAAATTGGCATCAGATAAACTGCATTAGGATAGATATTAAGTTTTTGACATTGCCTTTGTGGGTAAAGCGGAAGATTACGAGTGTTTTTTCATCTGATGTCATACCAATTAAGGACTTCTTAATAGGAAACCTTAAACAGCAATAAAACAAAAACCAAAGTCAATTTTATTTACAAGTAGAGATATAGTCCTTTACAAAAAAAAAACACTTAGATGAAATCTTAATCACAATATAAAGTTAAAATATTACCTGTGTTATTTTATAACTTATAAATTTATAAGTTTTAATACTTATAAAAGCACTCTTGAATTGTAATAATTTTAACATAATTTTAAAACAATAGAAAACTTACCTTAATTTACAATACTTACACAAAAACATAAAAGCTCATAGTTCAACATTGTCGATAAGTAAAAACGAAAATTTCTCAAAGCGCCAAGTGGAAATCAAAATGAAAAATTATCTGTTTAATTATAATTTTTTTAGTTTTTCTCTTGTTTTTATATATTTAATTTTTTGTTGTTGTATTTTTCACAAACTTATAATAATTTTTTTTGTTGGTTTCTTTTCTTTTTTTTTTTTAAATAGTTTTTCATTTTTAACAAAACAATTTTCATTATAATTTTATTTAATATTTTACAAATGTTACATTTTTTTTTTTGTTTAATTTAAATTCTTAATTAATTTATGAAGCATACTATCTTTTGTTTGTTATTGTTGTTTTTTGTTCTGATTTATGATTTTAATTTATGATTTCAGATTATACTCTTGAACATTTTGTAGATTTTTTTTTTATTTGGTTGTTTTATACTCTCAGTATTGTTTGATAGTAAAATTGATTGTTTTAAAGTTTCTCTGTAATTTAAGTTTAATTTTATATTTGGTTTAAGTACAGTATTGAAATATGGTTTAAAGTATGAAACTGAATTGTTCGAAACGATTGAAGTTTTAGAAAGATCAAAAAATATATATATATATATATATATATATATATATATATATATATATATATATATATATATATATATATATATATGTATATATATATATATATATATATATATATATATATATATATATATATATATATATATATATATATATATAAAGCGTTGCCTGTAATTATGCTTATTGTCCCAAATAACGCCACCAATTTATTTAATTATTAAAAAAAATTCTTGCCGAAAATTGCCATTTGACATGTCAACTTTATCGGTAGTTTCTGATGGTAAGATAACTTTAAAAAAAGAACGTGGCTACATTACGTAGAATTTACTGGTGAATCTATAATCTAAAAGCAGCTAAAAAATTTCAATAAATTTAAAAAAAGTAATTTTAGGTGGATACGCTTCTTAAAAAATTCAAAATATCGGTTTTTTATATTCAAAAACAGAAAATTTTGATCTTAAACTAGACTTGCTATGGATATGTCTAATATAATGATATTCTCTGAGGCAATGCATTTGGCGATATAAAAGCTTAATCCGTTTGTAATCTACAAATAAGAAACACGAAGAGTCAAAAAAGCTTGGGTAACGGCTAGATTTAAGATATATTTTTGCCCGGAAATTAAATCATATTGAGATAAATCTTATTTGGTAAATAAAGGATTGCTACTGTTCGATAATTCCCTACCCCGTAATTATTCAACAATGAAGAAATAATAAAGAAAAAGACCTTGAAATAGATTATTTTGATCAACTAAAGACACATAAATTGCAGTGTTGGATCATCAAGCTGGGCTAGAGACGTCGTTAAATCTAATGTACTGGATATATGATTTCGATATAAGCCACCAATCACTTATTAGTGATTGGTGGCTTATATCGAAATCATATATCCAGTACATTAGATTTAACGACGTCTCTAGCCCAGCTTGATGATCCAACACTGCAATTTATGTGTCTTTAGTTGATCAAAATAATCTATTTCAAGGTCTTTTTCTTTATTATTTCTTCATTGTTGAATAATTACGGGGTAGGGAATTATCGAACAGTAGCAATCCTTTATTTACTAATTTATTTAGGAACTTTAAATACATTGGCCCACTCAAAATGTTGATAGTGAATAAAGTAATATTTGCAGTAATCGACAAACGTAAATTTTTAAAACATTCGAGAAATTTGAAAACCGAATATTTCGAGAACAGCTCCAAAAGAAAAAAAACAACTCTTTATTGGATTACTCTGCTTCTATAGAAGCGGTATAAATGGTATAAAAAGCGGTATAAAAATTAAAAAAAGAAATTCAAGAACTAAAAATAACGAGAAAAGGAAGTCATATTATCCAAAATGACTAATGAACAAATAACACTCACACAGTCTTATTCGAAAGCTCACTGAGCTCAGACCAAAAAAAAAAAAAAATTAAAATAAAAATACTTTCTAGTAAATAATAAAACAAAAGTCTATAAAATAAATTTTTTTTTCGGTGAATTAAAATTTCAAATTTTCTATTTTTCATAATTGAATTTTATCATATTGTAATTAATTAGTAATTTAATTACATTTTCGTTTTCACTTTGTATGTGCTTTCTAAAATATATACCTAAGATAGTGTAAATAATTTAAGTGTGTGCGTGTTTCATAAAACGGGAGCCCTTGTATGGGGCTACCCATATTAGTACTGACGTGTTCTTATATCACAGAGATATTTGTGTTATAAAATTTCTTAATTAAAAAAAAAAATAAAAATCTATAAATTAAGGGACAATTAATTTAAAAACTTAAAAATATAAGTTTTTAATAGTGATCGCGGAGCTCTCGTATACTTCTCTATATATACAGAGTTTATATATATAAACTAGAAACTGGAGACACGTATGTCTTTACAAGAACAAAAGAAATTTTTCTTTCTTCGAAAAGCTTGCTTGTGTTTAAAATACTTTTTTTTCGTTTTTTTTTTGTGTGTGAAAACTCTCAATTTCCTACGTGTGTTTTTCGTGTTGTAAACATTTAATTTAGTAAAAAAAATAAATAAAATTAAACCAAAAACTAATTATATAAATAAAGACAGTTATGCTTCAGCATATAAAAATAAATTAAGATTAGTTTTAAAAAAAAACAAAAATAATAATAATAATAAAATAATAACTTCCAATATTCTAAATAGCCACAAAGAAAATTATAAAGAAATCATGGGCAAACAAGACCATGACCAAGAAGGGAATATATACCCAGCTACATTTATTACTACGGCAACGGTCCATAGCAATAAAAATGAATCAACCAACAACAACGAGCTTATCACCAACGATTTGACTCTATCAGATTCATCATCAACAACAACTACAACTGTTGCTAACACACAATCAATGCGAGGGAACAAACGGACACATAAAACAAACAATGAATCGGGTGAGTACTGTTCATTAAAAAATATCATAAAAAACATGTCCAACGAAATTAAAATACTAAAAGATCAATTAGCAGAATCGCTAAAAAACAACAATAACAATAAAAAAGTCCTAAATAATAATAATAACAATAATAATAATAATAATATAACGACCAATAATTCCAACAACCACAATAATAATAAAGACAATAATAACAATAATAATAAAAGACATATAAATGACTTTCTATCAAAAAATACGTTTGAGGCCCTAATTCCTGAAATCGAGGAAAACGAGACCGAACTAAATATGATTGTCGACACAATGCACAATCATGAACATCAACAACAACACAACAAAAACAATAACAATAATAAAAAAAATTTCAACATTAATAACAATAATAATTCCGGTAACAAAATCAATAACAATAAACCATCGACATCAACAACGACTGATGCGCCAACGATTTCAGCGGCTGATGCTAAGACAACTACATTAACTTCAACATCAAACGTGTCTAAGCCAAAAGGTCAACGTAAACCTCCACCAATTCATATTTTTGGACAGGAGATCAAGAATACAATTGCTCTGGCAAAGGGCATTAAAATTCAACATTTCGAGATAAAGAGAATAAATTCCTCTAAACATACAGTGACGACCGATACGCTCGACAATTACAAAGCACTGAAAAACATTTTCAGCGAAGTCAACACTCAGTATTATACGTATACACCAAAAGAGCTTAAGCCAAAAACTCTTGTACTACGTGGACTGACGGAGTCGGAAGACCTCACCGAATTAAAACAAGACATTGAGACTGTTGACGAACTTATTGAAATTTTCAAAATTATACAGATGCGATCGAAACGGACGGACCAACAGAAAAAGTTATTGCCCCTATACATCGTACAATTCGCTCCAAGTACTCCACTCAACCTGGTGTACAATATCAAACACCTTAATCACCAGAAAATTGAGTGGCAAACACTAAATAAAACCAATGACATAATGCAATGTCGCAATTGTCAACGTTTTGGACATACCGCATCAAACTGCAGTCTTGTATTTCGATGTGTAAAATGCGCAAACTTGCACGAACCGGGTGATTGCCAAGTTAATGCTGAAATTACAAAAGAAAACATTTATTGTACAAATTGCAAGAAAATGGGACATCCAGCTTCGTATAAAGGCTGTCTAGTCTATCAGACATTACTATTGAGACTTAAAAAGAGAATTGAAGAGCGTAAAAGATTGGCAACGGCATCAAAAACTGTACCAAAATATTTTGATTCTATCAAGGTGACCAAAGAGAACGGTACGTTCGCTAATATGATGAGAGGAGGACCTGCTTCTTCTGCACCCGCACCTCAACAACAACAACAACAACAGAACAACGACAACAACAGCATACAATTATTAACGTCTCGAATCGACAAAATGGCCAAACAGATGGAACAACAAGGCGAGCAAATAACTCAACTACTCGAAATCATTTCGCAAATATAAATTTTCAAAATTCAACAAACACTTATCGACATCAAAATTCGCATTCTTCCAAATTCAAAATTATCTCGTTGAACGTGAACTCTATAGTGAGCATTCAACGCAGACTCAACCTTCTCGATTTCATTAATAAGCATAAACCGGACTGTCTTCTCGTGAACGAAACGAAATTAAATGACAAACACAGAATTGACTTTAAAAATTATAATATTATTCGACGCGACCGCATCCATGCGAAACAGGGAGGAGGAACAGCCATTCTCATTAAAAATGGTATTAAATTCAAAGCTATCGATCCACAAATGGTGAGCAATCGGGAGGGGATTGAGATTGCCATCATCAGATTAAATTTCAAATTTTCGGCCAACAAAATCTATTTAATTTCCATCTATTGTACGGGCAATCAGTCGCATATTTCGGACGAACATTTTATGAACGAGTGGGGCAAAATTTTCGATAAATTAAATTTAAGTAATCCAAAAAATTACTATATTATCGCTGGGGATCTCAACGCTAGGCACACGAATTGGGGAAATGCGGGGAACAATTCTCGTGGCAACCGCTTAAACAAATGGATGGAAGAATATGCTTTGGAATATAGGGCAAAAATAATTCATTCAGATAAACCTACCATGATTCGATCAGGAAACTTCCTAGATTTGGCCATAGTCGACGTACGAGTCAAAATTCAACAAAATTCCAATCAACAAATATCAACACTACACTATGACAGCGATCATCGAGCGATCGAAATTGTGGTTCGAGGATTAGAAGAGATCGAACGTGGCACCAATAAAATCGAAGATGATGACAACGAGGACGCAGAACATCAAATCAAATACAATTTTACTGGAATAGACTGGCAGACATGGCAAACAAAATTAGACAAAGCCCATCATGCAACGGTAGCGCGTCTACAACAACAACTTTGGAACGATGACGATGTCAACACAACGCAAAATATAATCCCATCAGACCGAAATCTCACGGATGATGAATGCAATAATTACATCTATCAATTAACTCAGCTCATTTTGGACAGCTTAAAACAAAATTCACCGAAAAAACGTCGAGTTAACAATATGATTTGCTATTCGAATCATATCATCGAAAAATTATACAGACATAAATCTTTTTTGATTACAAAAATTAAAACTTTAAAAAGAAGCTTGATCATTATCAATCAAAATTCTCATTCAGGAAATTACCATAATCAGCTTCGCATCAACATTTTAAACGGGAAAATTTTGGAATGGAAGGTCGAAATCAAAAGGACTTGTCAACTTATTGAACAAAATGTAAAGATTCAGATTGAGAAATATTGGACGGACGTTATGAAAGGGATTCGGCCGGGTGCCAAAATGTGGTCGGAAATAAGGAAATTTAACAAAGCTAAACGTCAAAATTCAACAAAAATTAACTCTTTGGAAATTAACGTAACAGACATTAACCGATATAATAACCTAGAGATTGATTGGAGCCAAACGCACAAAAATATTACAGGAGATAAATTCCAAATTTTTGACAAAATTACCAAACTAAATATTCTCGGCCAACATATCCAAGAACACACTTTTCAAAATTTAATTCATTCCATCTCCACCACCTCGGTTCTGCAGCATCAGGAGCAAGAACGTGAAGTTCAAAATTTATTATCGCCTATCATCAACCAACACAAACATGATAAAGCGACTCACATCACTAAAACTACATTTTCAGCCTCAAATCGTGCGTTTGCACCTCAACAACCAAGTGACGATCAAAATTACTTTATCACCATGGATCAACTTTCGAACATTTTAAATTTGGCTAATAATAAAAAATCTTTTGGACCTGATCTTCTCCCAAATTGCATTTTCAAACACTTACCAATCTCAATAAAAAACGAAATCTGTACATTATTTAATAATTTGTTGAATAATAAAACATTTCCTGAATCGTGGAAAATTGCTAGGGTGTTTCCAATCCTAAAAAAAAATAAACTGCCTACGGATCCGGAGAGCTATCGACCCATTAGTCTTTTGTCAAATTTCGGAAAACTTTTCGAAATTATAATTTATGAAAAAATTAATGACCATGTAGCTGAACATAAATTAATGCCAGACAATCAGTTTGGTTTTCGACAAGGCCATAACACTGCGCATGCCATCACAAAAGTGGTCAGCGATATAACACACAATCTAAAATTTAATCAACCGACAGGAGCAGTTTTAATAGACATCAAAAAAGCATTTGAATCGATCTGGCTCGATGGACTATTATCAAAATTAATTAAAATGAATTTCTCGACCGACCTTATTGAATTACTCTACGAACTTCTTTATAATCGAAAATTTACAATCACCACTGGCGGAGATATTAAAATATCTTCAAAAATCTTCAAAATTTCAAACGGTGTACAACAAGGCTCTATCACCGCTCCAATCCTATTTAATTTATATACGGCCGACTTAATTTTACACGATAAATTAAATTCAAAATTTACACAATCATGTGCGTACGCAGATGACATGATTGTCTATTGTTCGGCATACCATGTGGGAGAAATTCAAAAAAATTTACAATCATCTTTAGATTTTATTCAAAATTACTTTCGACTTTGGCACATAGAAATAAATTCATCAAAATGTGAAGCTATCCTCTTTCGACGTCCATTAAAAAATGCGACGCGCGATTTAAAGAGAAATTGGCGTAAACTTTCGGTCAAAATTTCAAATCAACCAATAAAATTATACGAACAAATTAAATACCTGGGAATTAATATAGACAACATGTGTTACATGACACAGCATACGACGATTCAATTAGAAAAAGCGAGACGTGCGTTTATGGGAGCGCGGCAACTTTTTTACAATAAACGTTTGGACAAACGGGTAAAAATTATAGCGTACAAAGCACTAATTCGACCTATACTGACATACGGTTGCCAAGTATGGTTTAACCAAGTTCCTCGTTATATTGAACGGTACAGAATTTTCGAACGGAAATGCTTACGCCACTGCAACGGACTTTACAGAAAAGCCGAGACGGACTATACTCATTATATTTCAAATAAAATACAATACGAAAAATTTGACTCGGACCGTATTGACTTACACATGCTCAAATTGACTCGTAACCATATACGACGGGCTTGTCTGAATACTGAAAATTCATTGATTTACGGACCGTACTACGTGGACGAACAACTTGCTAAAATTTACACGACAAACGAAACGGTACCAGGACCGAATTTATTCCTTTATCTCGACAGATTGGGCTACATCCAAGATCGGAAGGCGATTCCCCTCATTTACCACGTGACAAGGCGGCCTAACGAGAAGTGGTTCGACGTGGCGAAATTTAGAAATCCGTCGGAACATCTTCGGTTCGACACCTCCTTCAAAATCAACGACGACGAATTTTCAAAACGTTGTGAGGCATATTGGTGGCTGAATGATATGGCCCACGACGATGATGACAACGATGGAGACAACGACTCCAATCAACAACCGCAGCAGCAGCAGCAGATATAACATTTATTTTTTTATTTACATATTTGATTTATATATATACTTGTATTGTATAATTTTTTAGACAATCATTTTAAAATCAAACATTTACATTGATTTGCCATATAACTTATTTTGTTATAACATTTATGTTAATTTTAAAACTGTATGTATGTTGTGTAATTGCTTTTGTATATAGGTGTGCTTGTGTGTGTGAATGTCTTTTCCATTTATATATTTAGTTTTATAAGCTCAACACTTGAGTCAATATAGCCATAAATTTTTTAACATTTTTGTTTATGGCAATTTAATTTTTTACTCTTTGATATTGTATAATTTTTTAATGTATTTAAATTTTTGCAATGTTAATTCTTTTTGAAGTTTTTTACAAAAATTTCATATTTTATTAAGCATTGAGCCTGAGCTCCCATTTTATATAGGGACAGGGGCTCTAATTTTGTATCTCTATAATGATAATATATGGACGGCATTTTTATTATTTCCTACGTCCTTTTTGTAAAATTTAATTTTTGATAAGTAATCTTTAATTTTTGGATTTGTAAAAAAAAAAAATGTTTTTCAATAAAGGAAATTTTGTTTAAAAAAAAAAAAATAACACTCACACAAGACAAAGCAAATTAGAAGATAAAGGTCGAAGAAACTAACAAAAACAAACAGATTTGAATACCAAACTGATAAGGAAGATTTAGAAAGGGAAACCACCTTGATCGTTGAGAGAAATAAGCCAGAAAAAAGAAACAAAACAAGGAAAGCACAGTTTTCTTCCGAGCAGAAAGTGGTACAACAAAAAAACAGTACAATTACAATCGCAGATACTACCAAAACAGAAATTACTACCACCGGTCAATATCGTAGGAGTTACTTACTTTTTAGAACTCCAAATGCCGATAAATACAGTTCGGCACACACTCGAGAATAAAAATGTTTGCCCTATAAACTTATGGTTAGAGAACTACACCCAAACTGTCCAAGTAATAACCAATGACCTTTACAATTTGAGATCCTGTGAACATTTAAAAAAAAGAAAGGCAAAGGTAATGATTTCCCTCTGATTCTCGGGAAGGCAACAAAGAGAATAAAACTACCAAAAATGCAAATCCAATCAAAATAAACGATGAGGCTGATAGTGCAAAGGAATAAGCTGATATATTTGATGGAGACTTAAAAGGATCTTTCCAGCTTTTATGCAAACAAACAGTTGATGAAAATATGTGCGATATGAGTAGCTTATCTGGAAATAAAGACTTTAACATTGAAAGAAAAATAAAAATAAAATCAACAATCTAAAATCCAAAAAAGCTCTAGGGACATAACATGATAGCAGGGCAAGTAATTATGTATTATGATTGCTATTTAAACTTAGAGAAATTTACTAACACAATTGTATATGATCATAAGGTCCTATATTGAGAACCAACACTTTCTAGTTAAATACTCTGAGCTCAAAAAAACATCAGCAGGAGTCCCACAAGCAAGCGTCTCAAACCCGATACTTTACCTGCTCTATACAAAAGACTATCCACACATGAATGATGCTACTGTCGCAACATTTTGCAAACAACGAGGTATCTACTGAAAAGTTATAAAAAGCTTGTGATAAAAAAGAATAAATTGATAAAACTGTGGCGTATCCGGCTTAATGAAACCAAATCACCACAAGTAAACTTCATGAATTTAAAAATCTGTAAGGGGCTTGTAGTTATTAACAGTCAGCAGATTCCTTAATTGTATTGGGTGCAGTGGAAAAACTCCAGACTGTCAGGACAAAACATATTGT
The DNA here is from genome assembly GCA_963556175.1 of Tipula confusa. NCBI lineage: Eukaryota > Metazoa > Arthropoda > Insecta > Diptera > Tipulidae > Tipula > Tipula confusa. The sequence goes on from OY744475.1 coordinate 204,311,441, forward strand.
TCTGTACCAATAGTTCTTAAAGCCTTACCGAATACAATTGTGGGGCTGTACGAATAAAAATAACATAAAAATTATACAAACATTTTAAAACAAAATGGTATGTTGTATATATTAAACGCTCAGTGGTATTTAAGGAATGATGACCTGCATAGGGATCTAAAAAAAGAAACGGTTTATGAAACAATTAAGAAATACGCAGAGATAAATGGAGATCAACACATAAATGTGGAGTGTGTTGAAAACCAAAAATAAAATGAGGCACTTGAGATACAGTTTCCAACTGACCCAAAGTGGGTTTAATCTATAATTAAAAATTAAAATACTTATTATATAACTAACGAAAGGAGCTAGCCACTGAGCTTCACCGTAATAAAAGTGTCAAATTATGAAAATTAAATTTCTAAGACTGTGTCCGTGTCCAAAACCCATGATAAATATTTGTGAATACCAATTTTGACATTTACTTGATAAAATGGATAAATATATATTTGACAGTTAAAACTCAATTAGGAGAGTATTTTGGCAAATACTGACGTTTCCGCAAAAGGGTTTTGTAATTTTTCTTTTTAGATTTTACGCCCCGCGAAAAAAACATAATTTAAAAACATATAAAGCGGGGAAATATTTCAATAAATTATGATACTTTTCGGACAGCATAGTAAAAAATTGGGAATGTAGGGGAATATTTTTTTAAATAATTGTCAAACATTTTATTCATAAATATTTATCATGGGCTTCGGACACAGCCTAAATCAATAAATTCATAAATGTGATTTAAAAAATGGCATCACCGAAACTTCTTCCGACCAGTGTTTATAATACACGTATACCGGAAACGCAAAATAAAACCACTTTCATATTGATAGTTATTACTTATCGAAAGATTACATTTTTTTGATTATTCTCATTTTAATCCGAAAAGGTACACACAAAATAAAATTACCATACTGTCGTCACAGACCTTAAGGCGTCTCATTATTTTAAACTGATGACGTAATAAAAATATAAGTTGTGCTCTTCAATTCACCGCGTACCAGACAGTCAAAACAGATAGCCATTGGTGCAGTTCTATAACTTAATTGATGTCTGATTTGATTTAACTTGTACCCTGGCTAAAAATAAGCTTTTCTCAAGCTGGATCAGATTTCACGTACATCCGGATCTTCTTATTTTAATACTAGAGGAACGTTTAATAGTATTATAGCAACATTTCAAAGTTTTGAGCGTAAGTATATAAATATATATATATATATATATATATATATATATATATATATATATATATATATATATATATATATATATATATATATATATAAACTGATCATAACTTTATAAATTTGTAATCATTTCGAACAATTTGTCTTCAAATTTTTGGTAAATAATGTAGTTTATAAATTTATGAAATTTAATTAACGAAACTATGATTTTTTATTTAAAAATTATATTGCTTTTCTATCTCTTATATCTAAAAAATGGTCCAGATTTGCTTTTATTTATAATTTAAACGTAAAAACAAAACATAAATTAATATATTGATGAATACAACTTAGTATATCGGCTAAATGATTTGAACACTTTGAGCAAAAAACATGTTTAAATTAACACTATATAAGAACTGAGTGTTTTTTTGTTTTTTATATATAATATAATAATAAATATTATGTGTGTGTGTGTAATGATTTTAATTAAATAATCTAAATCTTAATATTAAAACAAAAAAATAAAAATAAAAATTTTAGATTTTTGTTGTTATGTATATATATTTGATATGTATTATTTTAAACTATAATCATTAATTTATTTTACTCATTTTTTAATTTAATTATTATTATGTTTTTAATTTATTTTAATTATGTGTGTTTGGTTTTTAGTTAAATATATAATTTGTTAATTTTTTTTTCACTAGAACATTAAATTAGTTTATTTTGTATTTTGATATATTTATATAATTTACATTTTTGTTTTATATATAAACTAATATTTATAAATAAATATATATATATATATATATATATATATATATATATATATATATATATATATATATATATATATATATAGCATGTCATTTAGTCGTAAAAGTGTTTGTTACAGCTTAGCAAATACTTTAAATAATAAAGAATAGCTAAATCCGTACTTATGATGATTACCTAAACCGTTTCCTAAGTTTGAAAATTTTAAGTAAAATCAATTTGTACTTCCTAATTAATTTGGGCGAATAAAATGGTTGGTTTATCCTTTAAATTTTTGATATGCCGATGTATGTCGAAATTAACAGAAATATGGAATAAAAAATGTGTGATCACAAAAAAACATATATTATGGATGTCATCCTTATGATATTGTTAACAAACACAAAAAAAACGAAAATAAGGATGGCAAAGGTGATGGTAACTTTATAAGAGCATATGAACTGCCAAAGAAAGTCCGCAGTAAAAATTTATCTTTCATTCCTTAAAAAATAACCCGGAAGATTTTTCAATAGCAGCTTGAAATAGTTTGTTATATTTTGAAGGTTCGAAGTTTCATTTAAAATTTAATTTCAAGTACGTTTACAATCAATTAAATTCACTACAATAACCGTCATTTGCATGACAGAATTCGACAAAAGCGCAAAAAAGCGCTTGATTGGCAATATGGATTTATTTTAAAATGACGACATCAGTATTATGGAATTCAATGCTAGATAAGAGAGTTTAGAAGAACTAAAAAATAAAATAACCTAAGCAAAAATAAAAGCTCTTCACATAATTCATTTTAATCACCAAATCAATCGCAAAGTAAAAATATGCACCAGGCATTTTTTTAGATGTATTAGCAGATTTAGTATTAGCTGTGCCGTGAACTACACAATTTAGATGGAACGAAATTGTATAATACCATAGATTAAGATATAATAAAGATAGCCCATACACAAGCAACCAATATTTACAATGAGAAATAATAATATAGAAAGTAAACATAAAAAGAAAAATAATTTTTCTTGGTTACTGTCTAATGAAGGTTTGTAAAATATGCATTCGACATTGAAAGAATAAAAAATAAATCCAAGTAGCCTTTCTATGCGATGAAATCTTTCTTTGTAGTGGAAAAATATATTTTTGTGCTTTGAAAAGTGAGCCAAAAAATTCTTTAAAATTTTTATTCATTCTAGTGGTACCCGTCAGCACAGCATATTAGAGGTACCCGTCATTTACTTTTTTTTTGTTCTAATTGGGTCATCTTTTTATATCTTAATCTATGGTAATACTATATGTACCGATGCTTTTTGAATGATGCTTAATAGGGTTAACCTAAATTATATATATATACATATATATATATATATATATATATTTATATATATATATATTTATATATATATATATATATATATATATATAAATATATATATATATATATATATATATATATATATATATATATATATATATATATATATATATATATATTTATATTTATTTATCTTCTTTACATTATTTTTTTTAATTTTTTTTTTAACTAATATTATTTTATTATTAAATTAGACTATATTTATATATAATTACACAACAGACAATAGTGGAAGACATTATAGATATGTATGTCCTTAATATGTGTGTACGTTTATTGTCTTTTAAAAATAAACTTAAAAAAAAAAACAATTCAAGAAAATCGTACAACCTAAAATAAATTTTTATATATTTTTTTAAACATTTTTTTTTATTTAGAAAATTAACAATTTTTTCTAACAATTATTTATATTTTATTATTATATTTACGTTTTTTAAATTTATTGTTTTTATCTTGTTGAACAAAAATTATTATAATTTTGTTTTTAATTTTTTTTTTAGTTTTTCTAAAACAGTTAACAAGTTTTATATATTTTTATTAGTTTTGTAGTTTTAAATTATATCAAACTTATAATGGTTCAAGGTATCATTGAGAAAATGCGTATTAATAAATTAGATAAGTTTTTGAAGGATTATCAAATATAAGTTCGTTGTATCTTTCTAATTTAGTACAAAAATTATGAAAACAATTTAGGCAAAATAAATGAAAACATTAAGCAAAGGTTACTGACTTACCATTTTGTATTCATAATTTAAAATTCGAATAATTGTTGCACCATTCAAATTAAACTCGATCTCTCGCAAATTTTGATTATTAATTTTGTTAAATGGCTTGTCATACTAAGTTTTGCAAGTTTGAGTAAAAATTAAAAATCTATTAAATGAAAATGCAGAACAAGAATAAGTTTTAAAAAAATTGCCTTTAAAATTACAATTTCAATAACTTTTTTAATTTGGAAATTTATAAATTATGAAATACAAAATTTGACAACATTTTTTTTTAAAGTTAAGTAAAATCTAAAAAACAAATCAGCTTTGGAAACCTCTCTGCGATTTTAAACTATATTTTTTGGTAGTGTTTAATTGATTTTATTATGCAAAAGATATCTTGAGAATATTAAGTTTAATAAGTTAACTCTTTAGACCGTGTTACAACTAAACGCTTTAGAAACCGAAAAGCATAACCGCAAAGCATAAAGGTCACTTTAATTTTTAGTACTGGTTAGAAAATGAAATATTGTTAATAACACAGCTTAAGATACTCTACTCGGCAGACGAGTTAATAGTTTGCTTTTGGCGATTCTTTGAACAGATTTTTCAATAAATGGTATAATTTTTTATGTTTATAATCTTTAAAACGTTTTCCGAACTCATCCAACATTTTTGTCATTTTATCCGTTGCAAATGTCCGACGGAATAAAAAGCATATTTTACTTTTGACACAAATAAACCTGAATTCTAGCTTTCATTTGGTAAACAATTGTTAAAAATTGTATTACCCATTCGTCATATCAATGCTTACTTGGTGTATCACCAAAATTGAGTAATGCTAGTGATACACCGAATCAGACAACAACGTTTGTTTCTTACCTTAAACCAACTTGCGTCTCAGTTACCTACGATTATATGGCGTTATGCACACTGAGTAAAGCAAAACAGTTTTTAGTTTTGTTTTACTCAGTGTGAATATAACGCCATATAATCGTAGGTAACTTTGGCACAAGTCATTTAAGACAAGAAAATATGTTAGTGTGTCACCAGCCTAAATCTAAAAAATATTTTCACTTGGTTTATTCACTAATTTACCAAGAAAATGAATTTATATTTGCCAATTTTCGAAAGAAATGGCCAAGTTTCCTGGATAAAATTTAAATTGGAAATAGTTAGCAAGTTATTATGCCTTTCATCGAATAATTGTATGTAAAATACTTATACTTCCTACTAAAATCAAAAAATTAACGTCAATTGGCTTTTTCTTAATATGCAAAACGTGTCGCTTAAACCAAGTAAGCACTGACATGGCGAATTGTTTTAATACAAAAAAAACAATGTCAAAAACCAACAAAACAATCGTCAAAAAAAAATTTTGTTTATTTTTGCTACTAAAGTTATTCAATTTTAAGCTCGTATAATGTAAATTCGTAGCAAATAATAATCATCAAATTTTATTTATTTAATGAGAAAGGTGGTCGGGTTTCTTTTCCCGTTTACCTTTTTAAAACATTATCAGCTTAATGTTTAGGTTCTTCTCCTATACATATTAGAAACTGCGGTAAAAACATTCGAACTCAAATATTTCCAATTTCTTTGAAAATATCATTCGTACGTCTCATTTTAAAAAATTGTTAACGATGACCGAAATCAGCAAAAGCTATCGTGGGATTGCTATATTTTCTACGATACCTAAACTCTTTGAATTCATTGGTCATTGATTTTTGTTTTTCACTTATTTCAAGCAAAATGGGTTTTCCGGCGATTTATGTAAAGGGGTTCCACATTTCAAGTGGTTGTGATCCTAAATATGCAATCATTGACAATTCATAAAATTAGACCTATTACATTGTTGCTTGTTTTGGCGTCTTTTGAGTTGAGTTAATGATATTTTCAATTATTCCGCAAAGTAGCATTAAATAAATGAAACTTGGCTTTTCTCTTGCACTGTATCTATCTTCAAATGTATTATTTCTGATTTTAGGGCATTCGTTTTGAATACATTTTTGAAGTGGATGCCCCAACTTAATTTATTTAACCAATACTGTTAAAATATGTTTTTCACTGCAACTATTAAAGGTAAAAGCAAATCCAAATGATCAAATATATTTGAAAAATCCAATAAGAGACTTCGCTTCGTCATTGTGCCAATTGTAGTACTCGCACCTTAAAAGAGAAATAATTGGACCATGGAAACCTAATATGATCCGTTTCATCAATCATGGAAGAGTTGTACGACCATTTCTTTAAGTGGAATTTGTACTAATTTCATGTTTAATTTTTAATATACAGTCAATGGAATCACAACCAATCAATAAATCGACCACATAAAAATAATAATTGATTTTATTGACGTCTTTAAGATAATTGACTATATTATAGCATTTTTATTATACCTTTCAAAGTTTTTCGTGGTTTGAGTTCCGCTCGCATATACGTCATTTTGGTCTTTACGAAGATACTTAAATCTTCAACCTTAAGAAATCGCGTTTTGCGTATTTCCCATGCTCCTTTTTAGTTTATTACGAATTATTTTATCAACTCCAATTCAGAACGAAAAGGAACGCAAATTTTGGTATCAATTTAAAGTAAGTAGTATAACTATCATTTAAGAGAAAAGCTCCAAAACTAGACAATATTTTTGAATAAAATAACAATTGCTGGTCATAAATCTTAAAATGCCATCACATTAAGTGGAGCATGCGAAAAAAGGGTATGGTACATTAAAAAGTCTGTTACTTGCCTTATCATACGATGATATCTGGAAACTCAACAACGACACCATAAAGTTAGGGATGGTTTTCGATGGATAATGATCATTTATGATCTTTAGGGGTGAGACCCACCATTCAACCAACGTTGCGACCATTTTTCAATGGTTTAGGCAATTTTGGTGGTGCGATTAGTCAAGGAACTCTTAAAAAAGTGACTCTCAACTAACATTAACCCTAAGTTCATACGAAATAAAAATATGATTAACGCAAATTGAGTGTCCTTATTAAATTTTCTTCCGTTCAAGCAATGATGATCCTGATAATATCGATAAACGCACCCCTACCGATTTCCTTACTATGGGAACAATCGATGAGAAAAAGTGTAGCATTTAGTTATGTCTTTTGAAAAACATATTCTAGCAACAAAATACATTCCAGAAACGAACATTCTCACCATACATAAAACGTTATTTATGCCAAAATGACATATAGTTTTATTAAAAGAGGATAATAAAGTACCAAGTTATGATCCTGGAGGATCATAAATATTTTAACCCCAATACACAGTGAAAGATATATAGAAAGCGGACCGGAACTGGCATCTTAAACAATAACCTAGAGCTCTCAGAATGATGATCAATTATGGACCATTTACTTTCGGATTCTGGGTTATTGAATTCTCGACTTTATACTGATACTAAGAAGAAGGTGCCTAGCTATGGGGAAACCATACATAAACGAGTTTTCTTTTATAAATAAAACTGATCCAGAATTTTCCCATAAGAGTTTACGTATTACTGAAACGGTAATTAATCATGCATTGTCCCTAAGAATTTTTTTCTTTTGTTTTTCTTATAGTGCAACATGAAAATTTGACATATTTATGTATCAGAAATCCTAATGCAACATGCGAATTCGATACATTATTTATTTACATACCATATATTTATTTATATCTAGAAAAAAGTCTGGGATGTATTTTAACGCGCGTGTTGTCAGAGGTAATTTTAATTTTTCCTGGGATGAAAGTATGGGATAACTTCAATGCAGTCCCGACCTATAGTCAAGTAAATACATAGTTATGGGTTATGAGAACATCTCTACATCGGTAATATGGAATAAAATCAAACGCCAGACATTTTTTGATGATGGAGCTTATATATCAGCAAAAAGTACAAAAAATACAATAAAGGACGCAGAGAACCTATGCAGTAACAAAATCAAAGCAGTAAAGGGAAACATATTTCCAAGATCAATAAAATATAAGAAAATATTCCTATACTCAAATCTGAATGAAACCCTATAAAAAATGTACGCAGATCAAAAACTGGGATGATATTAATTTACTGACATTATGAACCGTAAAAAGCTCACTTTAACTTTTTAAAAATAAAAAATATTTGAAAAAAGCGAGTAAGTTTCATAAAATTACACGGAAAAGTACTTATAGCACATGTAATGGATATTATCTATACCTTGGACTAGTAATTGAAAATCATACAAGCTATGGAAGAAAACATTGCTAAAATAACCCAGTTAGGATTTAAAAAAATGTTAAAATAACTCGAAAACATGGGGTATAAAAGATTATACCCAAAAAACGAAGAGCCTGAATTAGGAAGAAATTATAATATTGCATACTTTCAGATTTCATACCTTGAACCCTTTTCATTTTATTTTATTATAATTACTATAATTAATTAACTTAATTTCATTTTCTATTATTTTATTCCTTACCTATAATAAAGTTTTTTTTGTTATTAATTATTCTATTAATTATTAATTGTTTTTATTAGATAATGTCCGTTTATTAATTTAAATTATTATTATAAATAATTCCGTACAAACTTTTTTTTTTTTAATTTTTAGCACCTTTTCACAAAATTAATTTTTTTTTTAATTAAATTAAGAAAATTAACATAACATTTTTAAATAATCTGGCCGGATATTAATGAAAGTAATAATTAATAAAAAAAAATAAAAAAGGATATTATTTTTGATTTAAAACTAAAATTATTAATTTAAAGTCACCGTAAATAAATTAATTGATTAGAATTTTGTAATAAACTATAAAAAAATAGAAATAAAATTATTTTAATAAAATTAGAACTAGACGACGACAAATGATTTAGCCGATTTGAATTATTGTGTTCGGGCCAAATCACTTGTACTTCGGCCATTTTAAATATGCTTAATAATGGATGGCCGGTTAATTCTTTTTGTTGTGAATTAATTTGATGGGCTAACTTATCTAAGATTGGTGTACATTTTTCCTAATTAATGTTAAAAAAAAAAATTTATTTAATTATTTATAAAATAACAAAATGTACTTACCTTTTCCCGTCGAAGTAGTTCGAGTGGAATAATTTTAGTATCTAATGGTAAACGAGCTGTTAGTATTACATTTTCATCAGTCATGTTGAATAGTGTTAGGGTACATAATGTCTGAAAATGTTAATTTTAAAGATGAAACTCATTATAGACAAGATTAAATATTATAAAAAAAATTGTATATTGATTTTAATTTGTTGCCTTAAACATCATTAGCACGCAGGTACGGAAGTAATTTTTATGCTTATTTTTGGATCCAGATTAATAAGAGTTAATTAAAACAAAGTATAATTTATGTTTAACCTCATATATGCTTTAACACACATCCGTTGATAATATTTCTCAAAGGTATGAACTGTTAATGTACATAAGTTAAAATATGATATATGAATACTTCCGTAGTACGAAGCTACATACAAAACCTCAAAATCTACACATTATTATGATTTCGATGTATGATAATGAATTGGGTTAGCGGGAAGGGAAAATTATTAATTTATTAAGTTGAGATATTATGTTTAAACCATTTTGATAAGCCATAATTATTTGAACTGTTTAGGCAGAGTTGCAATCAGAAGTATGCCTAAAAATTTTTTTGTTTTAAAAGGCTTACCGCATAACATAAATATAAATATCATAAGAAAAGAAAAGTTTACCCATTAATGTTCCAGATGTCGGAACGATAGAATATCGTCTACATTTAGAATAATTATATGACATTTAGGCGATTATACATATAGAAATATTTTGATTATTTTAAAACAATACCAGTAGCGACATCTAGCACATCAGTGGGCTAACAATTTAATTTTAGATAATTTTAGGAAAATAATTTTTGATAAGTAAAGTAATTTTGATGCCTGAAAGTATTTTTGTTCCTAAAAGTATTTTTAAATCTTTGGAACTTTATTTTGAGATCCTAGGTTTCTTGGAACTTATGTTACCTTGGTGAATTCGTAGAAAACTATGTCTTTATAGCAAGAGATGTGTCAAAATTTTTACAAAAAGATCCGAGTATGAAATTATGCCACTTTGGTTTTGAAAATGAGATTGATTTTTAACAAGGAACATGTACTTAACCGATACCAGCAAATTTTTGTGTAAAGGTGCCTTACTCAACTGCATAAAAAACATATTAAAAAAGTTTGAATTGGCAGTCGCATGTTTTTGAGTTTGCATTAAAGGCTTTAACAAAACATAGAATATGGGTACTATCTGGAGGATTTCCATGCTGAGAAAAATATGACATAAAAACAATTAAAAAATTCTACAAACAAATTTTTGCACAAAATTCGAGTAGGTAATATCACAACTTTTGATTTCGCATTATGGTGGATTTAGCTACATTTACTGACATTCGGAATACGCCAAGTAGTTAAGATGTAAAATTAAAATATTCCCATTTGCAATCGAAAGAACAAACAGGGTTTATAGCAAAATGTTTCGTTTTATACTAAAAAGCTGTGGACTTAAGTTGTTAAGTGATTTATAAAGCTTAAAGTTCTTTAAAATATTATGTATTTTTCAAAGTAAACCACAAAATACCACATTGCGTAAACATAAAACCAAGCAAAGACAAAATAAGAGCTTTTAAAGTCATGAAGGCAAAAACTGCAGAAATTAAAACAAAGGGCCTAAATATTAAGGGGTATGTGTAAGTGTAAATATTAGGTGAAACGAAATTTGCCAATTGTCTCCAAATTACAGTGAACATTTTACCGAAGTGAAAAAATTGAACTGGAATGGCCCAATTAGAGTGTATGAATATGAATTATAAGCGGATTATCACTAAAGCTACCGAGCTGCAAGGTTTTATCGATAACGGAAGTGATTGAAATTGTATCCTGAAATCCTAGGTAAAACTATATTGATGATAGTTAGAACGGTTGTTCAAATTGTGTATATACTACGCAAAAAGTACCGTAACTACTGTTTGTAAAAAAAAATGTTACTTCGCATTTGGACTGTAACTCACCAGTCCCATTTCAAAAAAACATAAACCAATTTTTCCTGGAAAGGTACTGTGTATTAAAATGTAGATCCAGAAGCTATCACCGAAAAAAAACTTCTAAGACCTATAAGACTGCATAAATATAAGGCGAAACTGTCAATTTTGTGCAGTCAACGTAAATATTTGGATTACAAAATTGCGGCTTGAAAGATGAGATATTCTCAAATTAAAATTGGAACTAAAAATGTTGGCCAGCAAAAAATGATAAAACATGATCACAAGTGATGGTAATAATAATGTTACGTGTATATCTAATTGGTTTAAATTTCCGTATTGCGCTAGATTATACTGCTTTTAAGACCACCATGAAATGTAAAGTGGTAACGTTCAGTATGAGCGTTGTAACTGCAAAAATTAAGCTTTATATTTTTAAAAACTTAGACACCATAATATTGAGTGCACGTCATACAGACTCATGAAATCGCATTTTTAAAATATTATTGGGAGTGTTAATGATTTTAAATAGTGCTAAATAAAATTGCTACACGACGGGCCCTTAGAAAATATTGCATCAAAATATATGAACATTTAAAGAACATTTTTAGCAAAAATATTTGAATGGGCTAATATACATCTTGCATTGACGACTAATCATAAAACGATCCAATAAACCACAAAATAAAGGTTTGATTTCAATGATGAATATTTTAATAAGAAGTTCGGAAGATTTACAATAAAAATTGCGACACAAAAGCAATAAGCAAAAATCACCGCATAATAACGTTATTGGCATATCTGAATATGCAGCGTTACATAAAATCAGGGAACCAATAACATAAAACCACTTTACTAATAGAAAATTGCAAGAAGTGCCAAGGCTAAACCCATCCGTAAAAATATTGCATCAAAGTGCTAGAATGTGTGTATTACACTAACGGACTTTCTTCACATATGTGTTCTGAAAATAAAAATTTACCGCCATGTCAAATGCAATTAGTTGGCGAAAGATGATTTCACGAGTATTTTCCGGGAATTAACGCAAAATCAAAATTTAAACGCAGACAACGCGAGAGAATTCAGACAACGCAGGGTTATTGAGAAATACTATCTATAACACTGCGGTGGTTCAGAGACAAATTTAATAAAAATTACAGAAAAAATACCAAACTATAATAACAGGTGAAAAGTGAAACAAATTTCATAAAAATAAATACGAACACTTATTCAATGATTAACGCATCAATTCGAGTCTTCCATGCTTCCATAATAAGTTCCATGCTTTCTATACTTTCCAACGTTTTTGATTAACTGCTGCTCATAAGTATGGGAAATATTGTGATGATTGTGATTCACATGACCAGTTGTTGCTGATCCCATTTCAATCAGCAAACTGTTACGAATTGTGGATTCAATTAATCTGTTTTAATCAATGTAGATTGCACATTTAAAACAACAAAATTAGTGTAACGATTTTGTGTCAGAAGCGAGAAACACTACGACATGAATTGCAGTGCGGTGGTTTTTCCATGGAAAGTAAAAGCCGAGGAAACAACAAATCTGGCAGCGATTCTAAATGCTCTAACGGAACGAAGAAATGAAACAAAAAACTCAGCAACAAAATAATAAGCTAGACCAAATGCAAGGCGCTGGATTTAAATAAACTGCCGAGTAAAGCAGCATTTATGCTGCAAACCGTACCAGCTAAATAACTGATCTACAGCTGATGAGGGTATAACAGACGTCAGCAGAAGAGAGAACTTTTTCAAGATGTAGAGCAATAAAAAGAAAACTTGCGTGGCACGCAAACAGTAAAGCTTCTGACGATAACTTAAATGAATGGATCTTGTATGCCTTTATCACGAAGTGTCACCATTGGAATAGCAACCAAAGCCACTTAAGCGACCAACTAATTTAAAGCTTCTAGTGTATTAGGTACTTTAAGAACCAATACTCAGTTAAAATGTTTCAAATTTCAAAATCATGGCCACTTTATCAGAATTTGTAAATGAACTAGTTACACGATAAAGCAGCTAGAGAGATTCCAAGCCTACTTGTTTACAATTTAATATGGGATAAAGGTTATTGCACATCAAGGCTGATGAAAAGTCCCGGAGGCGTTTTTCTGTAAAAGCATTGCTTAAGACAATGTAAAAATGCTACCCTGGAAATATTGCACGGATCAGTGTTGACATAGAAGAGCACTGGACAAATAGCATTATGCTAGGCCATAAATTGCGATCAAAGGGTGTAACTTTAAAAAGCTATGGAACCCAGTGGTAGTCATTAAAACTAGAGATTGGAGTGCTGGATCTCCTAACGGCAGCAAACCTAAACAGCAAGTCAGCATGTCGAGTCAAAAATGTCCAGCAGGAGATGCATACTGGTAAATCTGGATCACATTTAGGCATCCATTAAACATTGGACAAAGTAATCGATCGGTTCTGTTGCCAAATTGATATCAATGAGAATTTTAGGAAGTGTGAGGTTAGGCTGCCAGCATAGAATTCGAATCAAGAACAAGAGGGAAGATGAAGCAATAAAACAAAGAGCCAATCAAACGAATAACAATGGACATTTCTAGTTCGTTTTCAGTTACCTAAGATGGTAATTGATAGACATACTCGTAAAGATTATTTTTGTAAGTAGATTATACCATATTCGGAGTACCACTGGAGCTACTTTCACAAAAACTAAACTTCGAGTCATTTTTATTCACGGCGCTGTGTCAAATCTTCAATATTAATAAAACAAGGGCTATACCATAACACACACTATTAGATGGAATAAAGTCATGCTATAAAGCAGTTCATGACACAACAGGAAATTAAGAAGCAGTGGTCATCGTTGGCAGCGACCTTCGATTGCTATGCGATAACAAATTAGATTATCCAAAGCAGAACCAGTCACCAAACAGGATTGGTCATCATGCTAAGACAAAATATTATAAATGTTTATGCTCCAGTAAATGACAATATGTGAAGGTCAACGATCAAATGGTAACAAGATATGACCTGCGATCAAATAGTAATAGATTTGTGGACGGAGGTTTGGTTTGAATTTATAATTAATAAAAAAAAATATCTTGAAACTGCAACAGAATTGGGAAGGACCATTCAAAATAATAAAAAGGATAAATGAAGTAGTGTAACATTCAACATACCCTCAGACGAAAATGATGGTAGTCCACATCGATAGGTTAACAAACGTTATAATGCTGCAACCGAATATGAGCTAATTCGATATAAAAAAAAATTAGGGTGGGGTAATGTGACAATTATTATTCAAGCCCAACACTAACGACCATACGCATGGTTTATTTTAACGTTGTCAGAATGCCGAGTTCAAGCCGCGGTAAAATAACCATGTACTTTCTTTTAAAAGTAATAATAATTAGACAGTTTTTACAGGCCCGTGTTTTACAGGCTCTATCGCTTAGAATTGGTCCACAAGGCGTGAATTTTCTTTAAGTTCCTGATCTCGTGTGGCTAAATAAAAATCGGAAAGTGTCGTCATCGACACGTTTGGGGCCATATATCATGAACATGACTTTTCTCTCGAATATCGTTAACCGTCTTTTATACTCATTTGTGAGGGTCTAGCTCTCACATCCATACATAGCAACGGGTCTGATCATACATAACAACGGGTCTTTGACATTTGCAAGTCATCGACTTTAGCCTTGATTTTGGTCTTTAAATCCAGTGATCAAAAATTTTGTTTTGATCTCATTGATTTTGAGACTCGTGGAAGCTGAGAATCGTACAGCTTCGTCCAGGAGTTATTTTTCACCGTTTTCATTCGGTCCAATTACAAAGATATCATCTGCATATGCCAGCACTTAATTGGACTGACGATACAAGATGTTTTTCTGACGTGTTTCTCATTTACGAAAAATAAATTCTAACATAAGACTAAAGAGTATGGAGAACAGAGCATCTTCTCGCCTTACAACAGAACTAAATTTCCTCCACCAGAAGCGTGATTCCAATATTATGTAATACAGTGATTAGTATGCTGTGCAAAGGAGAGCTATTCCGCGATAGTTTTCACATTTAAAACGATCTCCTTTTTTAAGGATAGGAAAAAAAGTGGCCATTTTCTATACTAAGATATAAAGGTATGGTGTAGTCCTGAGAATCTTTAAAAGAAACTACGAGAACTGTGCTCATTTCTGAGTTGTTATATTCTTAAGACTAGCAAGGACCGCATTGTTCTTCCGTGCGATTGTAGAACGTTTTCGCACTTCTTTATAAGCTTTATTCTGATGCTCGACAGCAAGACGACACTCTTCGTCAAACTATTTTTTTTCGCCTGGGCGGCATAGACAACCACAAATGCTATTGCTAACAAGATTCTAATATTTTGCTTTCTCATCTTCGTTTATCAGACTTTTACAGTTGAAACATAAGTTTCGTTTACATGCGATCCTTGATTAATACAAAAACTGCCATCTTTGCTTTGAAGTCAACCGATTAGATATTACATCTTGGATGGCCCGAGACCTTCTTCTAGAAAATAACACATGGTCAATTTGTCTTCAGGAGTCTTAATAGGATGTGTCTATGTTTCTAATTCGATATTTGTATAAGGAAAGAATGTGCTAGTCACAATGTGATCATAAAAAACATCCAAATTTGACCCGCAACGACGATTAAAACCCTATAATAGCTGTGTTGCTTTCGTAAAGCTAAGCAAGTTTTACTTTATTATCTCAAAGCAACAGCTTTTGGCTTTATGCGCATTTTAATTTTTCTGTTTTGGTTATAAAACATATATGTCAAACTTTTTTATATACATTTATGTAAAAAAAAATTTATATGCAAGAATCGTGTGATGTGATGATAGTTTCTATGATTATAAATATGATTTTCAAAAATAAATTTGAAAAAATTACTGCCTTGTGGTGAGCACCATAACCATAAAATGGTTTTATTTCCCCTAAACCTAAAAGTTTTTTGGCTTACAATAAAGCCGATTCGGCTTTATACAATGCAATTGTTGTTGTAATCTTTTTCGGCTTTGTGAAAGCAACACAGCTAAAAAGATTGGAACCCAGAACTAAATTTTGGAAATTTTTTATATATGGGTTGCGACGTCTTTTTATTATTTGGTTTTTTGGCGAAAGTGTAAAAAATTAAAGTGTAAAAAATGTTGGTAAATAAATCTGTAAATTGTTATAAATAGTTTGATGCTTTGAAATTGAGAAATCCAGTGATTTTAAATGAATTTGATAGTAACTTGTGAAAGAAAACTGAAAATGGTTGTGGCTTGGTGTATATTACAAATAATTTAGTGGCCCCATTCCTATTTTATTGAGTAGCGATAATCGAAAAATTCACTTCCTAACCATACTATATACGGCTATATACCTTATAAAAACCTGATTTACTACTTTTGATAACGATTATTGATTAGAATCAATAAACTTGAAAATTCTGTATCTCACACGATTTATTTTAATAAATTTTCGAAAACCAAAAAAAATATATATATATTGATTAATGGCCAGAATAGTCACGTCGTACAAAAACGTAAAAAAGGGTGTAATAAATCGATAAAACACGTAACCCGATATATATTGCAAGATTAGCAATCAAATTTATTTGCAAATTTATTTTCAAACTTTCCTGCGATAATAAATTAACTTTAGCCTTACCTGGTTATTTATATGTTTTTGAAGATAATGGTGTAATGATCGGACGGCATCTTGAACCCCTAAATTTGTGTGAGGCCTTAAAAGTGCCTCGTCCGTAGAACTATAGCCTAGTAATAGGAATATACCTCCTGGTAAAGAATATTCTCCTGGTGGTGGTCTCATACATATGAATTTGCCGGAATAACAAAGACATCGACCCCGAAATGCTTGATATGCTGGTGCAGCATGACTATAATAGGCTAGTGCCGTCCGACATGGTGCTAACGGAACACAAAGTACGTGACACGCTAGTGCTAATGGTTCGGCCCCTTGACTACACGTACACAATTCACTGCAATCGAGATCGTCTAATAAAATCTAGAAATTATATCACCCACATTAGAACTAAATTAGAATACAACAACAATTTTAAAATTACCCGTTGACTTTGTCCTTCGGCAATGTACTGATCATTTTGATGGGGTTTCTGAACCACACAGTATTCTAGAAAAATATTTTTTTTGTAAACGATAACATAAAAAAAATTTAAAACACCGAATAACATACTTGTTGGAACTGCTGTGGTCGTTGGTTCTGTCGTCGTCGTCGTACTTGTCGTATCAATTTGTGTTGTTGTCTCACTGGTTAATAGTACAGCCAGATGTTCTTCATGCACCGATGTATTTATACCAGTCGGCCGACTATTCCCTTTTTGTACTAGTGTTTCTGGTATCGTTTCGTCAATGTAATTTGATTCAATGGGGGCCTCTGTTTGTCGCATCTGTAAACATTTAACTTTAAGTTATATAAAATCTGACATTTCCGTTTAAAAAAAAAATATTTACAATCGGTTTTAAAGGCTTCGAATAATGTCGAACTGGTGCTGGTGTCGTTGTTGTTGTCGTAGTCGATGTTGTGGTAGTTGTTGTTCGTCGCGTTGTTGTTGGTGCGGGTGTTGTGGTTGTTGTTGTTGTAGTCGTCGTACTAGTTGTTAACAATCCTAGTTCGGCAAGACGTTTTAAATGAAAATCACGTTGTGATTCAACCGCACACGGATTCAACCATATTAATTTTTGCCATCCCAAACACTTATACATTTGATGTGCATCCACACCTTGACATGTGCACGCCGAACGTAATGTCGTACCAAAAATACCTAATATCGATAGACGACAACTATTGGTTTTGCCCGCACATTTTTTCGTCACACTATCGATGGCGCACGATTGTTCAAATAGTTCGAGTCGTAAACGACAATCTTCTTCTTCTTTACATAGCTCAGCGACCGTGTGACATGCTGGCAACGGATGATAAACTACACCATTCGACGTTGGTTGATTTAGATTTTCGGGCGGACGTTGCGCACACGTTGGATGTAGTTTCTCTTGTGCTATCATACACACATCGTAACGACTGTATTGTTGAGATTTTCTGAAAAAGGTAAACAAATTTACATTAGTAATCGAACTATAGATACAATTTTTAGTTTCCGAAACATACTTGCACAAACAAAATGCTGAATCGAGGCTAATATCCTCGTTTGAGGTACGATAAAATTTTTGAACCGATTCCATACATGCATTACGATTGCATCGATGTGGTTCGCAATGTAGCAACATATTTTGTAATGATGTTAGACATGATGATTCACTGCGACATGATTCCATTGCTATATGACATGTACTCTAGACATGAGATAAGAATTTTTTTTTTTTTTTTTAATATAAGCAAATTGAAAATGTGTTTTTGGTAAAAAGCTCTATATATATATCCAATATGTATATAATTTTTTATTACATTTAATTTGCTACATATATATGTACAGCATCTCAGGACATATATATAGAAACTTCATACATGTCTGATAAGAAAAAAAAATATGAGATAAACATAACACACAGATAACCACAAAATGAAAAACCAAACCATAAATAATTTTCATGTTTTTCTTATACATATATATATATATGTGTGTGTAATTTACCTGGTATGGTACTTTCAATGATGTTTCTTCGTTACTAAGTAAACCTGAAAAATAATTTCAATTATAATATCTGAGAATAAGAACTAAATTATATAAATGTATAAATATTAAAATAAGGACGAACCATTATAAATAAATAACGATATTAAATTAGAAATAAAAATTTTTGTTTTGTTGCTCCAAATAAAAAAAAAATGATAAGCTTTCAGTTTAGTCAACGAACTACACATAGATATGCTCGTCTAAAATAAACTGAAGTGAAAGCTTCTATTGCATAAATTTGAACCGTTTTTATCTTTTAGCAAAATGTTGATTTGCTTTTCGTAAATTGTCTTGGTGCATGGTTAATAGCCATTAAAATAATTTTTTTTAAACGCAAACAATTCCTATGTACAAATATTTACTGTGTATTTTGTTTACTTTATGTAGTGCTTTTATATAGTATATACACCAGAGTCTGGAAAAAACAGATATTATTCCTAAATGTAATTATATTATAAATACACATAGTACTACCATGGTATGTTAGCCCATTGAATTGTTAGATGTCGCTACTAGTATTGTTTTAAAATAATCCAAATATTTTTATATGTATAATCGCCTAAATGTCATATATTTATAATAAATGTTACCGAAATTCTATCGCCCCGACATCTAGATCATTAATGGGTATACTGTTTTTTTTTCTTATGATGGTAGTACTATCTGTATTTATACTATGATATAATTGATTTTCATCGTTTCGTAATATTGCTTTTAGAAATGGAAATGCAACCAAATTTTTATTACATTATGCATAGTTGGAAGCGAAAATTTGCGTAAGAGCCGTTGACCTGGAATATTTTACTAAGATAACAGCAATTGTTTTTTCCAGGTTAGAAACAAAAAATATTAAATAAGATTAAACGCCAAGTATCGTTACCAAATGATTCGAAATAAATAAGCCGTACTTAAAGAGCCATAATTAAAAAACAAAGTTGAAAAGAAAGAATTAATGTAGGTCAACCAAATAAAGAGTTAATCATTACCTAAGCAACATTGATGACTATAACCTACGACTTGTAATATTCCAGGAATAAAAAGTTGAGATGAAGGCAGGGCCAGTGTTTGACTATTTTTTACCTGGTACCATTTACAAAAGTTGCGCTCTAAACTAAAATCCGTTCTCACATTACATCAAGGAAGAATTTTCTATGCGTTTTGAGGTTTCCCACTGAAACATAACCCTCATAACTAATTTAAATCATACAATAATTTACTAGACAATTAAATAACTGATTGTGGCTAATGGCTCATAATTCAGGACTGCATTTGTAAATCTAAAAATTAAAATATATTTAAAAATAATAAATAGATTTTTCAAAATTCAAATTTTGCACAAAATTCGTTCTATAAGCCTATATTTTTGCAAAATCACCTATAAATAATTTTTGTATAATAGTAGTTCTGAAATGGTTTTTGTAATTTGTAATTTCGAAAACCTCCATTTTCCGTAATTACTGGTACCGTTACTAATTGGTAATTTCGGTAAATCTATAAAATTGAAAACGTTTGCATCAAATTATTGAAATTCACTTATGCCAGACTTTCCATTATAAAAAAGTAAGGTTTTTCTCCGACTTTAAACAATTACTGCGTAAATTGTTGGGAGAACCGACGAAATTTAATGAATACGATTAAAAATATCATTGGAGTCTGAAATTTGTGCACATGATCAATAATTCCCAAATAAAATTCAACTTTAAACCTATCTGCTTGATTTAGTACAAAGTGCTAATACAGAGGAAAAAATGCGTGTGAAGTTTTTCCTAACTTTTACTAAAACTACAAAAACAACATTATATATGCACTAGTATTAGTAAGAATTAGTAAAAAAGATCAACATTTAGGCGAAATTCAATTTTAAATTAAATCAAAAATTTTACAAAAAATAAAAGTAGAACTATAGTTAATAATTACTTCATTATTGCACAAAAAAATAATCATAAAAAAATTAAAAATACAAATGTAAGAACATTTGCTTCGATGTGTTGTTATTAATAAACTTGTCTCCATACTAAACATTTAAGTAAATATGAATTTTAAACTAGCTCAATGGATTGGCCTAAGATACATTCCCAGGCTTTACTAACTACCTCGTAGGTGTTTAGCACCATATTCACTAATATTGCTAGATTAATTATAGTTCATGAAACATCTTGGCCAGGTTTCATCAACTTCTAATAGGGTACACCTCATAGTGTACCATGACATTGAAAATCAATAAAATTTATATGGGCCGAATATGTACTTCTAGCTAGGCTTTACTAACTACCTCGTAGGTGTTTAGCACCATATTCACTAATATTGCTAGATTGGTGATAGTTCATGAAACATCTTGGCCATGTTTCATCAACTTCTAATGGAGACCTCATAGTGTACCATGACATTGAAAATCAAAAAATTTTATATGGGCCGAATATGTACTTCTAGCTAGGCTTTACTAACTACCTCGTAGGTGTTTAGCACCATATTCACTAATATTGCTAGATTAATTATAGTTCATGAAACATTTTGGCTTGGTTTCATCAACTTCTAATGGGGACCTCATAGTGTACCATGACATTGAATATCAAAAAATTTTATATGGCCGAATATGTACTTCTAGCTAGGCTTTACTAACT
This sequence comes from Tipula confusa, assembly GCA_963556175.1. Lineage (NCBI taxonomy): Eukaryota > Metazoa > Arthropoda > Insecta > Diptera > Tipulidae > Tipula > Tipula confusa. Next base: position 204,332,765 of record OY744475.1, read on the forward strand.
ACCTCGTAGGTTTTTAGCACCATATTCACTAACATTGCTAGATTGGTGATAGTTCATGAAACATCTTGGCTAGGTTTCATCAACTTCTAATGGGGACCTCGTAGTGTACCTGCACACCTAGTCTTTACTAACTATGTATGTAGTAACATAATTTAACAAGAACAAAATATTATTTGTTCGTTCAATATAGATGATTCGCTTAAAATCGTTTCCTATTTTAATTTAAATTCAGATAGCAATTTTTTATATATCTCCAATTTGGAAATTTTGGCCCATAGCTATTTGATGATAAATATATTTTAATGTAGAGGAACAATTTTCTGATCATAAAAATAATTTTATTTTAACTTTTTCAGTACACGGTTTTGAAGTTTTGTACTTACAAAAGTAGATTGCGTCTTGGTTTCTAAAACCAGTGATCATGAATTTAGTTTTGAACTCATTGATTTTCCAGTAGTTCTTTGACACCGTTGCCATTCAGCCCAATTACACTGACAGTGGTTGGACCTACAATACAAGAAGTTCCACTTTTACGAAAGATAAATTCTAACATGACATTTAAAATATCGGGGACACTGTTTTCTTGCCGTATCCCAGAGCTAATTGTAAAAAATCCTGATAGCTTGTTTACAACTTTGACACAACATTGTGATTGCGTTGCTGTCATTTACATAAACGCACATATTTGTCAGGTATTCCCAGAAATTGCATAGCAAAACATAAGCTATCTCGATGAATTGAGTCATAAGTCTGGTAGAAATCTGAGAACACCAGGTGTACGTCACGAGATGTTTCGTAATATTAAGAATCATTCTTAGTGAAAAAATTGATTAGTGACTGATCGATTAGGACAAAATCCTCCTTGGTAGTCACCTATAATTTCTTCCTCCAGAGGAGTGATTCTTTCTAATACTATATGTAAGACAGTAATTTGTATGCTGTGCAAAGGAGAGCTACGTTGCAATAGTTTTCACATTTTGAGTGGTCTCCTTTTTTTAACTAACTTCACAACGCAGCCACTTTCCATTCATCAGACATTTAACTTCGCTTTGCCATACAAATCGAATATTAAGAGCTCTAAATTAATGCAATCAACCACAGCGGAACTTTTCTTTTTTTTTTTACATGGCCAGTGTAAACTCCTCGTATGATAGGTCATCTATGCACATCTCCGCAGTCTGATTTTGACAACTTTAAAATACAGCATTTGACACGTGTTGAACATTGAGTAACACAGAGAAATGTCCCTTTCAGTGTCGATCGCTGCATTGATAATAACACAGATATTTCCATCCTAGTCCCAAATGGCAATGGACCTAGGTCTGATGGTATGGTCCTACCTTACACGGTCTCCAGCCAAATGGAGGACGCACGAATACAGGTTCGCTTTGAATACCATCTGCACATCGCATTGCTCCAGCCAGCCGGCACTGGCATGGACGATGGTTCCGCCCATGGATTCTGCACTTCAACAGGGTCATAGTTGTATTCATCGTCATCACCGATTGAAATCAGATGATGAACAACCTTTTTGGCAACCCTCCCCTGTTGAGATTCGAGCCCGGTACCTCCCGACCCAACCACTGCACCGTTTGCTCGGTAAACTCTAGCATTTAAGACACCAATCACAATTTTACAATTTTAATACAATTTTGGATCCCATCACATTATCCAAATTATTGTAAAATCAGTTTTTATCTTTGGGTGGCTTACATCAATGGGTGCATGACCACAAATGATTGACATGTTAGCTAACCGCATGCGTAAACGTAGCTTATACAAACGATTATCACCAGCTTTGAAATCATAAACAGCCTATGTCACCTGGAACCCTGAAGAAACCAACACAACGATTGCCGAGATCATCTCAACTATAAAGCAATGTATAACATTAGGATACATAGTCTCCACATTTTTTTTAGTGAATATGGTGCTAAACACCTACGAGGTAGTTAGTAGAGCCTAGCTAGAAGTACATATTCGGCCCATAGAAAATTTTTTGATTTTAAATGTCATGGTACACTACGAGGTCCCCATTAGAAGTTGATGAAACCTGGCCAAGATGTTTCATGAACTATAATCAATCTAGCAATACTAGTGAATATGGTGCTAAACACCTACGAGGTAGTTAGTAAAGCCTGGGAATGTATCTTAGGCCAATACATTGAGCTAGTTTAAAATTCATATTTACTTAAATGTTTAGTATGGAGACAAGTTTATTAATAACAACACATCGAAGCAAATGTTCTTACATTTGTATTTTTAATTTTTTTATGATTATTTTTTTGTGCAATAATGAAGTAATTATTAACTATAGTTCTACTTTTATTTTTTGTAAAATTTTTGATTTAATTTAAAATTGAATTTCGCCTAAATGTTGATCTTTTTTACTAATTCTTACTAATACTAGTGCATATATAATGTTGTTTTTGTAGTTTTAGTAAAAGTTAGGAAAAATTTCACACGCATAGGAAAAAGTAAAAGCCTTACTCATTTCTTAAATTATTAAAAAATATTTTGGTTGAGTTTAGCATGTTAACAGATCCGGTTATGCAACAATTTACCGTTTGTCACCAATAAGAGTTTTTGTAAATATTTAGCGGGACCTTGCATATAAACTCTAATTTCAGTATTTTATTGCAATAAACTTCAGCGGAGTTGCGTCAATGAGTCCTTGTCGTTTCTACTAAAGTTTCATATATATATCAAATAAATGCAAAATTAACAGTTGCAATGCATCTATATAATTCATCAATAACTTAACGGAAATTATCAATTTACTCCATAATTACAACAATTATTAGCGTCTCAAAAATTCTGTTCTGTTTTCTTTAAACCCGTTTCCATTAAATTAACTTAACGACACTTTTTCAATTTAACGACCCACTGAAATATTTGTCTATTTTGACTATGATTCTGATGTTTAACAAATATTTTTTGTTTTAATTGTACTCAAATAAATTAACGGGAATTTAGCAAAACCTATTATAAAAATGCATCTTACAAGTTTTAAATAAAAGATGTGGAGAGTCACCGTTTAGAAGCAAAGTATAATTGGAGCTGGTAAAGCTTCCATCACTTAAAATATTATAGCTGTTAATATGACAAATACAAAATACAAACTAAAGCTGATAAGATTTAATGGCAACTGGAAGTGTCATTATAACTTAGCACTTTAATTAAACATTGAAAAACTTAACGAAATATTTTAGCGTGGTTACTTAAACTTAACGAAAAATTTAAGAAATTTAAACTGAAATGGTTTGTTTACTTGATACTCGTCTTAAACTTGGAAGGTTCTGCGCATATCGTAAGATTAGTTAACAATTATAAAATGGAAAAACCGATCTGTAGTAGGGAATATATTTTTAGCAAGTTCCTACAAACTTAGCTGAATTATTCGGAAACCGTGAAAGTATCAAATATTTTTCCGTTTTCTTTTCTTAATGGATCGATAGCAACTTGGTTAAAAAGTCTAGTACAGCGAGCTCAAGTTTTCACAGATTAATTTTAGATTGTAACATGTTTTCTATTTGTGCCATTCAGACAAGAATGATCTAAAATCGAACTTAACGAAACTAAATTACTGAAAATCAGCCATGTCGATTAAGCACTCCATTCAAAAATTATAAAAATTTGAGTAATTCTAATCTGTTTTTTAACACATTAAAGAAATTAACGAAACAGTTTCGTTAATTCTTGGCATTTTATACGATTTTTTTTCTACAAAATCAAGGAACTTGCACTGATTATTCTCCGAAATAATCACACACGAGTAATAAATAATCCCACTTCTGAAATATGTCAGATGCCAAATTAAAAAAAAATTATTCCGGCCTATATCGTTATTTTATTAATTTTAATTTCACTCAAATACGTCCGTACAGTGATGTTTCCGGCTACCAACTAATTCTATTTTTTTTTGTATTTTTCAATACATAGTCGAGATAAAGTTTATGATACCCAATAAAGTTTATGACATTATATCGTGTATAGACTGTTAACATAATGGTGTACATTACTCAATCATAATATATATATTTTGTGGAAACCAGTTCTGCATTTTACTATACTTAGCTGTTACGATGGTATGGTTTGTAATTTTATTATTATTTTCTAAACCAACACTATTGCGTATATATACAATTGTTGATTTTTTTATTTTTCATAATAACCTGTTTATTGGTGATGATAATATGCTTTTACACCTATCCCTCGCTTAACGAAATTAATTCGTTCACAAAAAGTTTGTAAATTAAAATTACGTAAAAAATGAAATTTAGTAAAATGAAATTCTAAAAGGTAAAATATGTCTGTAATATAATTTCGTAAATTGATTTTTTTAACGTAAACCAAAATTTTAGTTTAATTTTGAAATTAATTAGAGTTTTCGTTAAGCGAGTGATAGGTGTATTATATAAATTTTTTATACTAATCGTCATTTAAATGTAATTGTAATTTTTACGTTCCCCTACAATTATTTTTGGTTTTGCCTAATCGCATACAGTGATATAATATATTGCGTTTCGATTCCAACCAAAAGCAAATATTTTTTTGTGTGGTAGTAGTATTAATATTGTAGTATTTTATTTTGTATTGCATGTGATTTACATTTGTAGTGATTTAAATTTTGTGTACATACCGAAAAATATACATTTTTTTTACGATAATTCTTGTAATTCGCTAGAACTACTAATGCACTCTTGTTAAATATATATAGAAAAAAAATTGTTCATATTTCAGTGCAGACTGCAGGTAGTACTATAGTATCAAATCATCGAATCATCGTTTCACATCCATCTTGGGCATATCGAGTCGATAGCGATTCCGCAAACTCCACAGCGCACGGTAGCTGGCGGCTGTGGTGTTGGTTGCGTTCTATAACGCAACCAACACAACAGCTACCAGCCGCCGTCCGCTGTGGTGTTTGCGGAATCGTTATTCGGCTCGATATGTATTTAAGTTGGTATGTTGGACGATGATAAACGTTGTTTGGTACTGATAGTCCTCAGTCTGTACTTTTTTTGTTTAATTTGTTCATATATTCTTTAAAAGAATTCACTTATCAGCATTTACTAAAGTTTCAACGCTTGATGGAAATTACTTAGGTTCCAACTTTATTTGACTAATTCGGGTATGTAGGTTTTAGATTTTTTTTGAGTAATAGTATTGGTAATTAAATGTCCAACGTTTCCATCTGTGATGGTTCGTTTATGCTATATGTATATCGTTATATGTTCGTTCGGAGAATATATTTTAAATAACGTTATTGGTAACGAAACATCTCGATTTTTTTAACTGTCATAGCCAACGAGCGCAATATAAACGGATGATGAGTTTTATTCCGAATGGTATATTGCCCAAACGCAGAAAAATATTGATGTGCACCAAATATTTATGAAGAGTCACCCGGTTTGACTTTCATTTGTCCGCTGCACAATATATGAAATTATGTTTTGTTGTTGTATGAAGAGTGGATTTACAAAATAAAAATAATTTTAATATATGGGACAGAGTAGTCAATAAGATGAATGATTTTGTTGCAAAGCACAATTGCAATACTGTTGACGTAAGTAGGTTAATGATTTGATCATTATATTTTTATATTATCATATCTTATATATCGTATATATGTGTATGTATGTATATATGTATATGTGTATGTATATATGTATATATGTATATATGTATATATATATATTTATATATTTATATATATATATATATATATATATATATATATATATATATATATATATATATATATATATATATATATATATATATATATATATATATAAATATATATATATATATATATATATATATATATATATATATATATATATATATATATATATATATATATATATATATATATATATATATATATATATATATATATATATATATATATATATATATATATATATATATATATATATATATATATATATATATATATATATAGTGCGTTGCATAACTATATAACCACTCGTTTTTTTGATTTTTTAAAATAACGGATTTTAATGCAAAAACAGAACTTTTAATGCAAAAAGTTGCGTAAGGATGAAATATATAAAATACAAAAAAAAACCGTTACAATATTCATTCGTTTTAAACAAAAATAATAAACATTTAACCAGTAGGCCTTTTGATGGTTTTTTCTCGCTGTTTTATAAATTATAAAAATTTTAGTATTAGTTCACCTTGCTTCCTTACAACTACAATCTTAGAAAAATAATGCCAAGTGGAAAATATTTATCGGACGAAGAAAAAGGCAAAATTCTGCCCCTTTTCGAAGAAGGTTTTTTGTTAAGACGAATCGGGCAAAAATTAAACTGCAGCCATGTTACCGTGTCAATTTTTTAAGAGATCCGGTTAAAAACGGAGGGCAAAAAAAGATGAGTTTACGCGAAACCCGTTGATTAAAGCCGCGAGTAATACTTTCAAAAGCCTTAAGCGCCTGAAAAGCGACCTTAAATTAAATATGTGTCGGATCACAATCTGTCGGTGTTTGAAAGATGCTGGTCAACTGAAACACAGTAAACCGATATCAGCGCCTAAGTTATTGCCACAGCACAAAGCCGCCCGTCTTCAATTTGTTAGGGCAAACATGAGTCGCAAACTGGTCAAAAGTAATTAAAAAAATAATTGTTTCGTTGTTATGAAAACTACGCGATTTGATCAAAACTGACCCATTAATCAATTACAGGTGATTTTTTCCGATGAAAAAAAATTTAATCTTGATAGTCCGGACGGCACTCAGTACTATTGGAGAGATATGAGAAAAGATTTAAAATACTTTTCTAATTTGGTGGTGGTAGTTTAATGGTATGGGGTGCTTTCTGTTCAGCGGGAACTCTTACCTTAGCGTTTCCATCCACCAAAATGAACAGTGTAGAGTACATTGGCGTGTTAGAAAATCATCTATTACCTTTTAAACGAGTGGTTATATAGTTATGCAACGCACTGTATATAAATATATATATATATATATATATATATATATATATATATATATATTTATATACATATATATATATATATATGTATATATATATATATATATATATATATATATATATATATATATATATATATATATATATATATATATATATATATATATATATTTATATTTATATATATATATATTGATTATTATCACTGTTGTTTTTAAAATATATATTATTTAGAAACTGGTCAAACTTTTAGAGCAAATAGACGAGCAATTTGTTTGTGATCATGATTCCTCACAAAAATGATTCCTCAGACACATGCAGAACTGCCTTCACCGCCTCTGAATAAATGTAATGCCAGGGTCACATGTTATATTTCATATTTTACTTTTATGTACCTATACATTTACCATTTATATCATCGAATAATCATTCTAAAGAAGGAAAGTAATTAAATTTTAATCAAGAGTTGAAATTGGCAACCTTCTCTCATATTTATACAAATATACATTTATCAATTCAGTTTCAAGAGCTTCTCAAAAAAAACCAACGTCCAATTTAAAATTAAGATTGAAGCGCGAAAGAATCTTATCAGAAGACGGTATGTACCGAAAGTCAGTCGAACATTGAAATCCATTATTCCGAAAATATTAATAAAAATGCTGTCGACCCGATACATGTGAATGTCTATTAAAAATGATAACGGTACATGCATCGTGATCTTACAGGTCCAATGTAGAAGTGTAAAGAAAAACTTTGTCAAACCCAGAACACAAAACTGCTAATTTTCCTCTCTAAAACGGGAATGAGTACTCTAGGTATAAAAGATCAGACTGCTGTTTATATCAACATGAGATTTGCAAAAGTAGGTAGTACAATTCCAAGTAAATGAATAAGCAATCAGCGACCAGTTGAGTAAAATACACAATTAAATACATTTTACTCTATTCACTTATCGGGTTTAAGGAGTTAATAGGCCGCTACAATTAGATCCTTTTTTTAGAAATTTAGGAAGTATTTAAATTTCTTAGTTTTCAATGGCTAACCGTCATGTTTTTTTTTTGCAATAATTGTAATGGATTTGCAAGTCATATAAAAATGACATTAAAAAAATTGTCACCGATTATATAGTAACAATTAAGGTGTTTGATTTAAAAAATGTAAGAAAAAAAAAAGGGCAAATGTTGGGTTAAAAGCACACATATTATAATGACATAAAACTACACGTCAATATTTCAAAAAGCTTACAGAATTCCTTTACATTTGCGAGATAACGTAAATAAAGGATTGAACAGTCTAGTCAAGAAACAAATTTTAGGCCAGTATGAATAATTGGCACTTTTCTACAAATATGTGATAACAATAAAAATGTCTAATATTTTTATTAGAAAAAGCACTACCTACTGCTTTAAAAGTTAAATCGAGCTAAACGAATTTTATATTTATTTTTCAGCTCCAGAATAAAAATCATTGAGCCGGTTATAATTCTAAAACAAAGTAAACCTATTTCCTTTAAAAAAAGATCAACATTTAGGCAAAAAACAGTCCATTCTTGGTATTTTTATAGTAAACTATACCTTCAACCTTTTATTAATGTGTTATGGAAATAAAATAAAAATATGATTCTTAAAAAATAGATTTGCATAATTATTAACATTATTAATTATTCAATAAAATTTTAATTAGTTGGTAGAATATTTTTTTGTGTTTATTTGTGCAAAGTAGTTCATTTTATATCATCCTGTTCCCTTCTAATATTAACTAATTTAAATTTAAATTAGAAATTTTCTCGTTAACTCAACATAAATTTTTTTATATATCAAGCCAATTATATATAGTAGAGCTTTTTGGTATAACATTATTTCTAATCTCGTTTAATTTTCTACCTTAATCACGTGTGTGTGTGTATGTATATTCGTATGTCTGTATTAGATGTTACGTAATGTAAATGACATGTAAGACAAATTAAATTTGGTTACAGGATTTGATGGCAATAAAATCAACGTCATCTAAACTTTAAAAATAAAATATAATTAAAATTTAAAAACTAATTATCACTATCAATTTTATGTAATTACCATCACCGTTAAAATTAAGTTCTTACAGTTTTATCGTTAAAATATAAATACATATATAGGTTTTCTATTTTATTTCGGTACTTAAAAGTTCAATTAAGATTTAATTATAAAAATATTAACAACGACATTCCTAAAAAAAAAAAATCGTTGCTATTAGAAAAGATTTTATGTATGTACTTGTGATTATGAGGTATAGACTCAGACTAAATTGTTAACCATAGTTACCGTTTACAGATTAACGATACAACAACATAAATTCTATGTTTATAATATACATTTAATCCAATTTGTTGATCTAGATAAAATTTGTGAACGAAACTCATTAAAATATCATTACCTGAACGATGTAATATGATGGAATTATGATTTAAAAATTTAAAATATCATAAATTAAAATATTTTTATATATAATATTTTTTTATGACGTTTACTGGAGGGTGGATTGAAGTTGATTTAATTTTTTAACGTTAAAAAGCAGGTAGTTCTTTAGAATTTTATTTAATGCGTTTATTTATAGTAATACCATAGAAAAGGTACATACGAATGATAAATTTCGTATATTACAATGGTTGAATGCCAAATAAAATATATAATGTATATTGGTTATTGCATGCCATTAAAAAGTGAAACAACAACATATTAATTATATATCTATCCTTGTTGCACATTATTTTGTTTTAAAAAAAAATTTTATTTTCCATTTTGTTTCGTTTTGTTTTTCCTTTCCCATTACTACTGTAGAAGAAGACGAATGCGGATCTAAGTAATCAAATAATTTTTTTTGATTGACGTTTTTGTTTTTTAAAAATTCGTACGTACACATTTTTCTTTATATTTTGAACCAAATGTTTCGTGCAAATTCATATAATATGCTTAAATTCGTGATTTTTTTTTGTTTAAAAAAATAATGAATTTATAATACATCCGCATTCGTGTACCTCTAGAGTAGTAATGAGAAAGGAAAAACAAAACCAAACAAAACAAAAATTAAAAATTTCTTTAAATTCAAAAAAATGTGCAACAAGGATAGATATATAATTAAAAATAAGTTGTTGTTTCGCTTTATACTAGCATGCAATAACCAATATACATTATATATTTTTTTTTGTTTTGAATGCCATACTTATATACGAAATTTATCATTCTTATGTTCTTTTTTTATTGTAATACACAAAAAATTCATAAATGAATTGAAAAATTAGTGCAACAAAAAGGAAACCTAGAATTTATCAGAACATAATGCCAAATACCAATAAAAAGCCCAAAAAGTGAAATTTTCGACTTAGTTTAATTCAATAAAAGCTTGCTTTAAATTTAGTAAACTACCCCATTCAATAATGTATGGTGTAGATAATAATAAGTTACCAATATAATCTTGTAGTTGTCCAGTAATTAAAGCTTTTTAAAATTCTTAAAATGTCAAATAACGTGGTTACTGTTACTGACTGAGTCTGTAGCGACCATCGCTACACACACAATTAAAATTATTCAGATAATTCGTGCAATTCCATATAATTCGCTAACGCTACATGTACAATGTACATAAATATATATAGAGCGTAAAGTAGCTATTACACATAGCACTCGGTCGCCATGGCCTGATGAGATGACAATTAATTTTTAACTAAATTCCTCATCTGATCGAAACTGAGCATTGCTTTTGAGAAATTTGAGATCCGTATCCTTTGTCTTTTCTTGTATGTCACGTGGTGTGCCGCTAAATGACGACGGTTTAAGATAACGTACTGACCATTAAATTTCATTTAAGGTTTAACATAGTGTTTGAGCGAAGTGAGATACTTGACAGGATTGTTATCAACATTTGGGAGCAAATTTCCAATGATCTGTTTTTATCATTAAAAGTGGGCATGAAATAAAAAATTATTTACTTTACAAGAAACAAGTATGCATTTCAAGAAAATATAAAAGAAAGAGTACGGGAGAAACGTTGAAGGACATCCAGGTATTAAAAAGATTCCAAATCTCACAAACTAATAAGAAGTATGTGATGATATTCTTTACAGAGAGTGAATTCGAGGCAATGATAACACTGCGATATTTATATCTGTCAATGCCAGTTATACCTAAGAAGGTAATTTTAAGCATTCGTATGATATCGCTGTATATTGCGTGATTAAATACATACATGCAAGAAAACTTGCCTAATATAGAACCTGATTAACAGCTTCTCAAAAAATCATCGAAGGCATTAACAACAACCGTATGACTGAAGCTTCCAGTGGAACTGCCATACTCGTTAGCGGTTGTAGAACAGCACATTCCACTTTTAAACGTCACTTTTCACCATAAATACGCCTGCTACACCAGAAACATAAATATGCCTGCTTTCAACATAAATACGCCTGCTACACCAGAAAAAATAGTTTTCAGTGGGAAAATATTGCACGATGAGTGATCGATAACACATTGAAGTCATAAACCGGACCCTAAAAGATATAAGATTAAATTGGAAACTAATAAGCGTGACATTTGTTTTTGCTGGAAATTTCTACCAGATTCTACTAGTAATACCAAAAGCAGCTTGGGCGAATATAAATTGTAAAAGCATGTTAGAAATTATCGTCTAGCTAAAATAATGTAGATTAATTGAGTTTGAGAACAACCATGACTACACAACTTGGCGGAGGTAGCGCTGAACACTACCGGCATTATTACATACATCTAATTGGAGATGGAAAATTTCAAATTTAAATTTGGCCTTCGTTTTGCAAAAAGCTAAGTGTCTAATTTTGAAACGTTTTATCAATTGTTGTCTGAAATTGAAAGTATTTACCAAAATAAACTTCTCGTTACCTACTAAGCTAAACTTTTGAAATTAAAAAAAGAAATAATCATTGAATTTTAAAATAAGAGCTTTGGAAAGAAAAAAATATTTGAAAACAAACGAATTAAAAATGATAATGCCTTATTTGCAATAAACAATCGTCCCAGAACTTATCAAAATTGCTACACTTTTGCCTAATATAAAATACTATTCAGTAAAGTTACTCGGTTTAATAAAAGCTCACGCTAATTTTTTGAAATACATTATACCGTAATGGTTTTTATTGCAAGGACTTTTAATACGTTGCAAATATACACTTTTATCTGCTTAATACTTTGAAGAGTTAAAGCTTACATTGTGTTCCAAAAGCTCATTCTGAATGTCGAATATATCCCATCCCAGACAGTTCAAACTTTTATTGTTTGAATAACGTTCCTAATTTATTATTTTAACTATCAAGTAAGCTAAACTTTTGCAAGTTTTAAAATATGTATACTATTAGCTACAAATTAGCTATTGACTGAATAATTTAAAAGATAAAGCTTTTCCGAATAAAATCATTAACAAACGTATTTTAAATATTAGTGTAACCAAAAAAGATCTGAAAATGAGATCCAACTAAGTTGGACCAAAATTATTTTAAGAACTTGCTTCGTTTTGCAAAAGCTCAGTGTAGATTTTTGAAACATATCACCCCAAAGTATTTTACTTTTAATACTTTACTTTATAATAAGTTGACAATAAGTTTTTAAAAATGTTAAACTAGTCAGCTGCGGGTGGTTAATAAATTGCAAGTAAATGATCAACTCAGTTTGGCTGAGATAACTTTAAATAAAAAACATTGTATTGTAAAAGCTCCGTCGAAATTAAAAAAACACCTTATCCCTCAATTTTTCAGCTTTTAAAGTTTAATATTATAAAAAAATGCCAAAATAAAATTTAAATAGTCCAGTAAGTTGAGCTTTGGCGATTTTAAAAATGATTAACTTGGAAACTTTTTTTATAAAATGTTTTGCAAATAAAAGATATTTTAAATAAAAACGTTCGTTACTGCCAAATATGAATATGTAAAGCCCTCAACTTACTTGAGTTCTGGTAATTTTAAAAAGTAACATGGTTTTGTAAAAGCTTGCCTATACAAATTTAATTTCAAATCCAGAGCTAATCAAAACGGATACATTTATTTAATTGAACTTTTAAAGCTTCAAAAAATATTATACTACGGAGCTATTTTTACCGAATGATTTGCAAATAAAGCTTAAATGAACTTCTAAAGTCTAAGTCTAAGTTTTGAAAATACATAATTTAGCTAATTTTAGTGACTTTTATATGAAAGCGATTGCGATGGTTTTCTAAAAGCTCATTCTACATTTTCAGATATTTTTTAACCTTTTAAAGTCGAATTTGCAATAATTTGCGAATGTGAACTTTTAGTTGTCTATGCTTTAGGAGTTAAAAAAACTTAAAAATTGTACGAAAGATGTTCGAACCTCCGAATATTTCGAATATTTGGCTTTTTATTGATTAATCTCATTTTCTACTTCGTAAATGGCTAATCCCACTTCGCTACTTATATATCACCCTAATGTTGAACAGCAACTAAAAAGTTACTATTTTTTCTATTAATAAAATATTGTAAAACTGAAGCTAATTTTTCCAATAATTTTTCTATACAAAAGATAATACATTTTATTGTTCAAACAATATAACCGACTGTTGCATTTCTGCCATTGAATTATTTATTACAATAATTTTACTTGGAAAATAATTTCGAACTTTTATTTAAACGACAAAACTTTTAAAAGCTTAAATGATTTTTAAATTTTTTTTTACATAAATAATTGTTTGCTAATATAAATAAGTATAGTTTTCACTCGTAAAATAAGCTTTTAGTGGTTTAAAAGTAAAGGTTGAAAAGTAGAATAAGAATAAAATATTAATGATTCAACCTTAATAAGAACAACTATTATAAATGATTCTTAATAAATGGTGTGTTGTAAAAGTTTACATCGTCCTTCATACATAATAAGAGAAATTGATATTGGTGGAAATATTTGATATTTGTTAGAAAGCTTTACCTTGCATGAGAACTTTACATCTTTACTAAATTAAAATTCTATTTAATATTCAGTATGTGATGGTTGTAAAATGGATTCATCATTTAGAAAATAAAATAAATTTTAAAATATTGTTTAAATAAAAAAAAATTATAAGCTTAAGATAATTTTTAATTTTTAACTAAGCTTTCAGAGTCTTCCAATAAATGTTAGAAATATAAATACAATCAAATTTTTAATGATTTACAAAATTGCAAATATTTTAAATTCAGCTTTCAGTTGAGTGTAACAAGCCACAACTCTCAAAAGCTCCGATTGCATTAACAATCTGATTGAAGAAAAATTATTTGTGTTTGCTTTAATTTAAAATTAATTGGTAAACGTATACGTTATGATAAAAGTTTTTTTTAATTTTTCAGTTTTATCTTTTAATTGAAATTAATATAGTATTATTAAAAAATTTCTTGTTTGTAGAAAATAATTGCACTGAAATATTTATAAATATAAAAGATATGCACGAAAGTAATTGTTGCTTTCAAGATAAAAATATTTTTTAATAAACTTTAATTTTTACTATCTATATTATATAATTCTGGTTCTTATTTCAGAAGAATAAATTCCAAATTTTCATTAATTGTTTTCAGATAATTTACTACTTACTGCAATGAACAAAGCTGTCAAAACCTCTATTAATTAAATAAAAAAACACTCAAAAATAGAAGGACAAAACAATTGTTTCAAAAGTGTGTTTTATGTGTACTCAGGTTACAACTCTATAATCTTAACCTTTAACTATAAATAACAATATATTTTCTTCATTAATGGTATTTCGATACGAGTATTTTCTGTTTGTTCAGTAATACCTCATTTCGATTTCATTTGAAGAACAAGAATTGCACTGAGTGACAAAAGTACCCTTTTTACCCTGATTATATTGATTTAATGTAAAAAAAACTGCATTGACTTCTTTACGTAAATGATCCTTCAAAGTTCGATTGAAGTCTCCACCATTCCGTCTTATTGTGGATACAATGGTGTAGTCCTCGTTTTCTTGATGTTAACTACTAGGCATAATTCCTGGAACACGTTCGACTCAAAATCTACTGATCCAATTGTTTACGAATGTGTCTGCAATTGTTCGAGCTTCTTGATTTATCAACGGATACGCTTCGACCCGTTACGCTTCGACCCGTTTGCTGCAGTAATTGATATCAGTAATTGATAGTACTCCGGCACTGTATTGCTTCATCCTTCCTTTCGTTTTTATTTGGAGGCCTTTACTGGTAGCACATCTTCATACTTCTTACACCACTTTTCTATATTCCTTCAGAAATTGACTCACAGTCATGTCCAATGTTTTATTGATGCCTAAATGTGCCCCAGATGTTCCAATGTGAATCTCGTGCAAAACTTCCTTTATCCAGTTATGTGGAAGCACAATTTGCTGCTTTATGTCTCTACCAGTGGCCGGTTCCCAGCGTCTAAACAACAATGTATCTTTTATTGTTAATGATTGCCACTGATCCCAATAACCTTTCATCGTAGCATTTTCCTTCACGATTTAATGCCATTGAGGTCTTGTACCTTTCTCCAGTCACTTGATTTTTGGTGCGATGGATGCGTCTTGTCGCTGATGCTTCACTAGCTGCTCCTTGGCCCAGGGATCTTCTGCATTGACTATATAATTTTTTTTTTTTTTAAAAAAGAGGGGTTAAATATGGTTTCAACGAAACAATATTTATAAAATTCTTATATAATTTATAAACTTGTTATAAGCTACCGATAAAGCGTTGTGAGCTTCGGCCTCAGAAAGGTTTGCCGGGTATAAAAAGCTTATTTCTTAAAATGCATTGCTGAGAGATAGTTATAATTTTAGTGAAGGGGCTTTTATTGTTCTAAAATCACAAGTTTCAAATTGAAAGTTACAAAATCAAATTCATTACTAGAATCTGTCGAGTCGAGAATATCATTATACATTAAACGTTTTAAACATTTTAGAAAGAAATACAAACTCCTTAATAGAAGTACAAAATAATAATACAAAAAAGTGTCCGATGTCCCCTAAAAAAACGACAATTTTCGTGCACATATTTTTTATTACTTAACGTTAATAAAATTCAAACATGCAAATAATGCTTCATGAAAACGTTAGCAATAACTAAAAAGTGTAATCAACCAGAATTAGTGCCGACCGAATGAATAACGTTTAATTCATTGAAAACCACATAAACTCCTTTCCGACCTATCAATTGCACCATTCGTGACATAACACGAACAAAAAATACTTTCACGCCGATTTAAATTTGTCTTAAATGTACAGATTATATACTGAAATTAGAGCGGAGTCAATCTGGACGTATATAGACCAATTTTTAAGACCATGAATCTGAAATTTAAAAAAAAGTAAGCTTACTAGAAGAGCGGCGGACTTATCTCTAATTTGCCTATCTTTTTTATGAGAAACTGCGTAATGATAAACTTGCAAACGATTTGGATAAATCAAAAGGAGTCTACATAGTGACTTTTATAGTGACTTATACTCGGGACACTATAACAGCTTCATAGTATCAATGTTTTTAAATCGCATGGTCTCACACTCACATAGAGTGTGAGACCATGCGATTAATAGAAAAGCAGAAGAGGAAAACGTCGATTGTAATCAGTCATCCATTTATGATTGGTATCAATTTGTTACGACAGTTCGTTCCTTTGAACCATTTTCGGTACCAGAAATGAACAAACCGAATATTTTAAATTTTTCGAAATTTTCACCATGCTACAATGAACTCATTCCCATTAACTCTCAGAAAAGGAAGGGTTTAATGGGTTTAATGCCACTAGTATCGCGGCAGTTCCATACCTTCTACAAAAATTTGGTTATTATTAGTTTCATCAATTATTAGTTCTACTTACTTTTAAAAGATAACCTCTTGCTAATTTAATTTTTATATCAACTCCAAATATATATATATATATATATATATATATATATATATATATATATATATATATATATATATATATATATATCTATATATATATATATATATATATATATATAAATATATATATATATATATATATATATATATATATATATATATATATATATATATATATATATATATATATATATATATATGCAGCTGAGAGTTAAATAACATTACCGTTATGATTTTACTTAGTTTTACTATCGAACAAAAGCACAAGCTTAATATATACTTTATAATATAAAATCTAATATTAAATCAGATTTGTTGAAATTGTTAGTTTTTTTGAAATTTCATTATTTCAAAACTTAAAAGCACAAGTGTTAATCACTTCTTACCATTTTAAGTAAACTACGGCTTGAAACAACAAATTCTATATAATAAATACTATTTTTTTTAAAACCCTTTCTCATAATTCAACGGCTGTAATGAAACAAGCTGAAGTGTCATAAGATACTATTTTGTTTTAAAAATAAAATTCAATATTTTAAATCGGATTTAATAAAAAAAAAAAATCGAATTTATTTTTCAATATTTTCTTATCATAATAAAACCTAGACAAACCTGCAGACAAAGATTGAGAGCACAAATACGTGAAGTATATAAATTTTTGCAATGAAAAAATCTATTTGTTGTTTATTAATTTGATTTTTGTTTTATTTCCATCTATTGATGTTGAACAATTCACAACTACTTGAAATACAATTGTCAACCAACAATAACATCAACATCAACATCAAATCGTAAATAAATTAAATTCCTATATACACATAATATTATTGTGATTTGAAACATCCACTTTTAAATATTCATTGATTAAATTGATTTTATTTTGTTTATTCTTGACTTTATCTAATGTCAACTGGTATATATGAAAAATGCTTTTCTAACATAATATTTACTCAAAATATTGTTTCTAAATGGAATTAAGGTTTAACAATCAAGCGTGTACAGTAGCAAACACACGTCTATGTCTATTGATTAAATCAGTTCTAAAAAAGATTGAGTGTCAAATTAAATCAATTTCTATGTTTGAATGTAAATCTTGTCAATGTTTCTGGCAATAATTGCTAAATAAAACTTTATTCAAACTCATAATGTTTTTGGTTATAAGGTCAACATTTTTAATTTAAATTTGATAGTTAAAAGCATAGCAGTATCATACTGCTATGAAGATTAAAAAAAACTGAAGGTCCACTCTTTTCGGTTTTGTCCCTTCATAAGTTCGATAACATTTTTTATTTGTAAGATGATCCTTTCTGCCATAAAAACTTGGTCACAGTGGTTTTTGAACATTAAGCTAAGTCTTCAAGAAACAATGAAAGCAACAAATAACCTGGACAAACAGATATTCATTGCATATGCCAACAAATGTCAAAATCATTTTGAGATCACGCTAGACCTTGTAATATTGTCGACAGGGCCTGTTGCTGTCTATAACTACACTTCTAATCATATAAGCTTTTGTAAACGTAAATTACAGAATGTATTAGAAAATTGGATTTTAATTTTAGATGAATTTTAAGGCAAAATAATTAAAAAAATCTTTTGATATCAATTTGCTGTAGTTCTCGGTTTGCCGCAGTTACCTTAAACTCCACCTTAATTCTTCAATATGACTAAAATAAATCAAAATTCTCGAGGAATTTAAAGCTACGCCCGATCAGCTTTAGACGATAGCAACTAAAAGTACTATTGGGGAGCTTGCAAAATCTGGGACTCCAGTAGTAGTAGCTGCAGAGATTTAAACAACATCGTCAAATAAAACATGCGGATATTTTTATTAAGAAATATAGACCCACTGAAATATAGACCTACTGAAAATGTGAATCAGTTTTATCTGAAAAGGGGGTTTAATGTAATAAAGTTTATCATTTAGTTTATGTAGACTTATTAGGCTAGTTTCTGTCTCTGATACTCTATGTTTGTTGCATAAAATAATTTAAGCTGTATGTCTTCCAACATGGATGATATTTTTCAATGTCGGAAACAATAAATTTGTTCAAGATTAATGATTCCCTGACTAAACATAATACTGCAATTCCAGTTATTGTTGATAAAAGATATGTTGCATCAGAAAATCTACCAGAGTAAAGTTACAAATGTTCGTATTCGTATAATGCACTTTGTAATAGGAGCTTAATTTAGAACGACTTGCAGGAAATAAAGGTTTGCTAGTAAAACTCTTTTAGCAGACATTCTTATTTAAAGAGTAGATTAGCCTAATCTGCTGGCAAAGCTTAAGATTTACTTTACCTAGTAGAGGTATTTGATCCATTAATTTTTGGTGCTGAAGTCTTACAACCTAAACTACGGTACGAATGACCCAGTAACTACAGTAACTGGGTCATTTGTACCGTAGTTTAGTCTAGAAGTTTAGTCTTTGGAAGACTAAAAAACTTTGGAAGTTTTTAGTTTAGTCTTTAGTTTAGTATGTCTAATTTATTTAAATTTTTTTAAAATTTAAATGATTTATCGAAAACAGGGTACAAAGGATCATTAAAGCGTTATTTTGAAGAACCAGTATTACAAAGAACCTTACTTGTTTTATAACCAAGTAAAGGAAAGGTTAAAAGTTTCATAACCGCTGAAATTTTAAAAAGCAAATCATCTAGATTTGGTAAAGTATATCCCTCCTAAACTCAAAAATTGAAATACTCTCAATAATAAACAAGCTCCAGATAAACAAGATTGTTTCAAACCAGAAAAAATTTATAATGCGATTACCTAAAGCTAAATTATTATTTACTGAACAATACCCGTTCTCAATTTCGAATGCACCTTTTAAACGACAAAAAGGACCAAAATATGGCAGATACTTTCCAAACTGGGAATTTCTAAACAATGATTGAGTTCTTACAAGACATGTAGTGGAATGTTGGAAACCAAACTTAACACAGAGACAAACATAGTGAAATTTGTAAGACGTAATACTATCAAAGCTGTTCTTGATCATATTGGGTAGTGTCAAATGCAAAAACCACATTCCAATGTTCCCGATTACGCAGAAATTATAATGTCCGCTCACTCACTAACAATCTCACGTACAGTAAATAGAACAACAGCTATGAGATGAAGCTAATTAAGTTGGTCTAAACGAGAGCAAAAATATGCCAAATAGAAAAAGCCAAAAAACGCTTTAAAAAGTCGGATAAAATAAACGATAAAAATCATAAGAAAACTGCAGTATCTTCGACAAATAGTGGAAAGCTTTTGGCCAAACACCATATCAAACCATCCATCTGTACAGAATCGTACAGTAGTCATACATTGGCTCTAAAATAAGAAAGCAGAAATAGAAGTGAGCTAAACTGAAACTCATCTCAAAAGAGTAAAAATAGACGATATGCAATGATTTGGAAAAATACTGTGCTAGAAAAAGTAAATGAAATTTTAGATCAAAATATCCAATGTCAACGTCACCTGTACGCTCTCTGCTTTACTTAACGGGGCTCTGATGACCGATACACGGAAGGATATCCGACCACCGAGAACCTAATAGTAAATGAAGTTCTCATCTACGACCTTCTACCAACTGGTACTGGTAACGGTTGGTAGATGTATTATTATCAGTGTTATAATGCAATGGCTACAACAAATAAAGGAAATTTTACCCTAGGTGGTAAATCAGCCGCGATGTTGACTAATTTACCTACTAACCTTTACCTACAACCAAAGATCACCAACTTCTTCACCTAAACATTTTTAAACTAGTTAACGAAAATTATGAACTAAGAAGAAAACAAAGCAAAATTGAAAAAGTAACGTAGCAGCAATGAAGTGGTGCTGCTTAAAAAAGAAAAACAATGAAAAAATGTTATACTGATGAAGAAGAAATGGTAGAAGACCTTTTAGGCTATGGTTTAAAAATTGAAGATGCAGCAAATATACTCAAAAAAACAAAAATTAAAAATGAAGAAGGTGTTCAGAAAATATATACAACATAAAGGTCATTTTCAACATTAGAGTCAGAATAGAACTGTTAAATCAACTGGCCAAATTCTTCAATGTAGAAAATGCCAATGCTATAACCACACCCAAAGAAAATGTAAACGAGAGCATAGATGTATTAGTTAGATGTGCAAGGAAACGCACGGCCAAAGCATGTTGTTTAAGTAAAAACATTCCAGTAAAATGCATAAATAGTAAAAAGCAGCATCCAGCAAATTATAGAGAATGTGAAGTAACTAACTAAAACGGATAAGAAGCAAAACAATAGAATACCTTTTGAAAGGAAGCCTACTATAAATTTATAGAAAAGTGAATATCAAGCAAACACGACAAACAATAGAAAAACTTACTCACAAATCGTACAACAAAACTATTTGGTGGCAAATTACCCTAATTCTTGAAAATATTATAAAATGCATAAAAACTTTAAACATTCAACTTGTGAAACAAGAAAAGAGCATAGAAGCTCTAAAAAGGCGCTTAAATATGACTTACTAAAATATAAGATTTAATCAAACACTTAAAATTGTCATCTGGAATGCAAATGGATTAATGCGACATATTCCAGAACTAAAATTATTTTTAAATACAAAAAAATTAGATGTATGTCTAATACCTGAAAGCCATTTTACTAAAACTTCATTTGCTAGAATACGTAGGTACTGTTGTTTTCATACCATCCATCCAGCCGGAATATCGAGAGAAGGATAAACACAATGTGCATTTTACTATGGAAGTAAACCAACATATTGGCCTATGGATCCAAATAAAATTCAAGATCTCATAAATTTTTATGTTACAAAAGAGATATCACAAAACTACGTATTCATAGAAGACAGTGAAGGACTATCGTCAGATCATTGTCCTATAATCATGACTCTCAGTGCAACGATTGTTAACAAAAAAGTTATTGCCTAAATTAACATACAATAAAATAAACTGGAAACGGTTCCAGAAACTAGTCAGTGGCAATATCAATCTTCTAGTGCCAGGTAAAAATTTGGAACAATTGGAGTACCATTTAGAACAAAAAACAATTTTATACAACAAGCAGCTTTGGATAGTACGCCTAATATTCAAAACAAACTCGAAGACATATTAAATTCTCTTTGTAAGTAAGAAAAAAACGTAAAGCACGAAAAATATGACAGAGAAATCGAGCTCCACAAAGTAAAATGATACTCAACTATATCTTAATAATAAATTTAAACTTTTAATCAGAGATAATAAGATTTGATCTATTGATAATTACGTTACTGGTCAAAAAGAAACATATTATCCCCTATGGAAAGCAACAAAAACTCCAAAAACCTAAAACGCAAGTACCTGCAACTAAATGTGATGATGGATTTAGGTTAGAAGCGAAAAATCTGATTTGTTTGCATCATATCTTGGAGATATATTGAGACCTCTTTTAAGACAAACTTCAGATGAAAACATAACACTAGTTAACAAAATAGACAGCCAAAGCATAAAACCTAATTATAAAACAAATAGATCAGATTCTTCCCCACAAATTCGGCTTCAGAGAAAAACATTCGACAATAGAACAGGTTCACAGAATTATAAATATAATTGAAGATGCGCTGGAAAGCAAAAAAATACATTCAAGAATTTTCATGGATGTTGCTGTGTGAAACTTACATAGGAACATCTGCTGATGATACTGTAACAATGTAGAAGAAGCAACGAAAAAAGTACAAAGAGCCACTAACATATTCAGTTACTGGACAAAGAGATGGCGAATCCAGCCAAATGAAACGAAATCAATTTATGTTAACTTTACCAACAAATAGTTAACTGGGCACCAAGACGACCCATGTGAAAATATTACAATCATTCCAAAACCAAGTTATACGTGGTATTGTGAATGCACCATAGTACGTCATAAAGGATAATCTCAGTAAGGACATAAAGATTAAATACGTCAATGAAGAAATCAACAAGCACGCGAGGAAACACATACTTCGTCTATATTAACATGAACATGTCGAGATTTCCCGTATATGATGGATAAAACTCAATTCGTTAGACGGCTCCTAAGAACGAGACTTCTAGAACGAGGAAAGCCAGAATAAAATAAAATAATTTGGAACTAACTTATGGGTTACATCCTACAAAAATAGCACAAGATATTAAAAAAAAAAATTACTAAACAAATGGTAATTCAGTTGTACTAAAACTATAATTAAAAAAGAATAGAAAGAAAAAAACTTAATAGGAAAGTTGGATTACAACTTAGAGCGTTTCTAGTGTAGTTGATAATGCATTTAGTTAAAGTTAAAAGAATCATCCGCCTACGTTAATTCAGCAGTCTAGTTTGTAACTATTTTTCCAATACAATTATAGATTAGTATCTCATTTATGAAGCAATATTACCTAAAATTGAAAAACAGTTTAGGTAATATCTGGAAAAATTAAATATGAGTTAAAAAATAAATTTTCAGAATTTATATGTTTAAAATCGCGAAGTTGTAAAAAACTCAAGCTTTACAACTAAATAAAAATTTAAAATGAATAAATTAAGATAACATCTTAATGTGGTTTCCTAATTTTGAGTCTTTCTTGTTTAGTTTTAAGAACTGTCAAAAAATTCATAAGATCACCTTTGATATAAAAAAGTGCAACAAAAATAATATTATTGTGTACCTGTTTTTTAACATGCAATACTATAAGTATAAACAATTTTAATAAACCCTAGTGGAATCTTAGATTTTGTAACACACAAATTTTATTACACGTGTGATGAAGGTTAGAAAAAAGGTGTGAAAAAATATTAAGTTGGTTAGTGCCTCAGAAGTTATTACAAATCAAATTTTATTTAAAGCTTTATAATACAATTTATACCCGTAATTTTATTTAAAAAGCTCGAGCTGTACAAAGCGTCTCTGTATTATATACATGATAATAGTTAATAAATAATACATTTAAAATTTCATAAAATAAAGTAACCAAAAAAAATAAAAAATCGACCATGAATATCAAATTCGAATATTCGTAAAAATAGCCAGCCAGTAATTGCTTTAATTTTATACAATTATTTATTATTAATCTATTTTCGTTATTTAAAAAAAAAACAATAAATGGAATTATAAATTTAGCTTATAGATAAAGTATGGAAATTACTAAAACTGTAATAGTGATGGATTCGTTTCTAATTACAAATAGTTAATAAAAAAAATAATTTTATGCTTTTCGTATATTGTGTATATGTATGCATATACATTATTTAAATAAATAATTAATTTGATTTCATGTCACGAAAATAAATGGTTTATGTTCTTCTACTGTAATTTACTAGTGTCCAGTTTTTAAGTCACACACTACTAAAAATAGATTTAATTTGTAGTTTTGGAATAAAAATTGGTATAATTTGTCATGTCGCTTTAGTTTTGAAATAAAAACTAACTTTGGTCACCATTTTTATATTCTTATATTAAATTTAGAAATGGTTTAAACTACATATCTATAACATTTAAACTTTTATACATTTTTATTAAGAGAAGGGGTTAAAGTTCCCAGCCCATAATAAGATGGTGTAATGTTATTGAGTTTTCAACTCAAGATGTTGAATTTTCAACATATTTTTAATGTAGAATTTGTAAAGACATACTACAACTCGTCAAACGCTGCATTCTGGTATTTTATAAAATGAGCATTAAGATGGAGTTATAAGATAACGTGTGGCACCTCAATTATAAATTTTATCATATCATATAAATTTTTGATATTGTTCAAAATGATTGATATAAATACCGTCCAATGAACATTAATATAAATAATATAATTATTTTACGTTTGCATTTTTACACTTAATTCGATCTTTAATATTTAAAGGGATAAAGGAGGATATCTAGACCTGAAGCCTTCTATAACAAGAGGCAAATGTTTTTTTTAACTATAAATATTTTTTATCATAATATTTGAATGACAAGTCTTTTTTTTATTTTGTCACATTTTTTGTTGAAAGGTTATATACTACGTAATTTCCATGTAAGATGTGTCGACTTAGAAGATGAAACTAGTAATTAGGATTACAATAAAATCCAGTAATAAATATTGATATTAAAAATAATGAACCGAAAAATCTGATAATCTTATAACATCAGATCAAGAGAGACATTCATAGAAAACAAAATAAATGATTTCATGAATGTTTTTTCTATTTATTATTCAAAGACAGGCTCATTTTCTAACACGAAGTTAGTTGATTCTCAAAATAACGATCAAAAAAATATTTGAAAGACTTTTTATTAAATCCACGACTGAATTCACATTTCAATAAGGTGGAAATATCACATGTAGCATTTAAACCACCGGAACCATTATTCAGCCAAAATCCTGAAATATGGTTAAACCATATTAGACAGAACAATAAATTTAATAGAAATCGTTCTACATCCAGAAACAATAAAAAAGAGACAAATTTCAATCAATAATGCTATTATTTTAGAAGGTTTGGTGAATAGGAGCTTTGTTTAAGATATTACTCTAGAACAATTAACTTCTCAGCCAAATAAACATAATTTTACACAATGTTTAAACGCGTATCCTCCTGTAAATAGTTAAGGCTCGTCGATTACCACTTGATAATAAAAAATTGCCCAATAACATTTTAAAACTTTAATAGTACAAGGGATTTGCGGGCCTAGTAAAAGTGGATGGTTTTGTTAATTACACATGATGACTACCAAAAATGGAGAGTGGCGGCTTTAAACAATTATTTTTTAAAAGGATATATAAAAAATTGTAAAGTACTAATTGAATGGTCAAAAGAATCAAAGGAAGCTTTTCAAGATTGTAAAACAAAACTATGTAATGCTTCAGTCTTAGCACATCCAATTCGGAAAAAATGACTTAAATAATTATAAAAAATGTCCTATTGCCAACAATAAACAAAATGTTCTATTTAGAGTTCAAATTTGTAAAACCTGGCAAAAAGTTAAAATTGAACGTCACATATGGATATTAAATAACCGGTTTCGATCTCTAATAATCAAAGCTAGTGTTGGAACAAAGTTAAATCAGTTCCGGATCTCACTGCATCTACACTGGCTTTTGCAGATTAGATAACTCGCTTTGGTATTCCAAAATTCATGGCAACCGAGATATACCATTTGTTATAATCCAAGATGTAACAGAATAATATAAAAGTGGCATCGTACGTCAAACCAGCTATTTTGTGTTATGACAAAGCGGATTGGGCAAAAGTGATTCCAACAATTATTTTATGATTGAGAACTACTCAATCATGAGTCACTGGTTTTCTAGTGAAAAAACTAGATTGACCCAGACAACTATATATGCTACATGCAGTGCGCATGTTTTTGTTAATAACGAATGATAAATCGATAGCCCTTACAACTACAAATTTCATGTTTCAAATAACATAAGTATCAAAAGAACCTGAAAAATTTTTAGAAAAATTAAAAGAGATAGCTTTGTGGAAGAAATCGAATGAAATGGCTGAATCCAGTTTTTCTAGTATGCCAATTATTTAATCGGCAAAGATTAAAGTGGTAAGAATATATTTCATGAGTTTGTGTCAAAAATGTGACCAGTGTGTTAAAATAAAGGGACTTGAGATTTGGATTACAGGGGGTGATTACCCTATGAATAAAAAATTTACAAAAGCATAAAAACATTGTTGACAGGATTATGAGGATCATAGTACAATTTACATTTTAGAGATGTTTCAGAAATAGCTTAATATTGTCTAGCCTACCTCGGCCAAGTGACAGAGGGAATGGATGAAATATGTGGTATTTATGGTAATAATACAGCATTTTACCAAAATTGACTGTGTCAATAGCTCGATTTCTAATTATTCATTTAAAAATGTTTGGGCAAAAAAGTCACAAATACCAACAAATATATTGCAAAAACATCCAATTTTACGAACGTCCTTTTAAACGAATCCTCAAAAATTTGTTTGAATTAAGCTGGAAATCGGAAATATGGTTTTTATGCTTCATGCAACAGTTTTCGAAAGGGTAAACCAAATTGAATACTTGAGAATATATTTTCACATAATATTTTCACAAAGTTTAAAGTGTTTCCTGGAGGAATCAGTGATAATATTTAAGTCAAAAAAATATTGACAATAAAATCAATTTGAAAGTAAATACTGTTAGAAATTTACCTTTTAAGTTCGCCACATTTTGATAAACGGACTTTAATTAAAGCTTTTACAGTAGGTTTAACAGGTTAACAGTATAACTCACAATAACATTTTTTAATCAAAACTCAATATGATTTTTTTTAATGATTTGATTCAAGCTTTGACCCACATTAAAGACTTGCATTAAAAATGAGGTTTCTTACGTTTTTGTATGGCTTGAGCTTTTAATATTTTTATAATTTTTGTTGATTGTGGATGTATTGTCGCTAATATTTATCTGGATCCGAACATAAGTACACCAGTTTAACACAAAATTGTCAACATCTATCAATTTATATGTTTTTGTATATGTCCTTACGAACCGGTGTAAAACTATCATTTCAAAACATAGAAAAAAAGGATCATTTTTTCGTCTACCCAATAAAAGTAAAGTTTAGTGTTTTGTTTTTGTTTTTAAGTCCTACTTAAGTCCATTAAAATATTTTCTTGCAGGATTTGTTTCACAAATAAAAAGGACATATATAATAAGAAAATATTATAGTAAAAGTGGATTTAGATCTAAAAACTGAATTCCTAATGACAGCAGAGTGGTATATCGTATATAAATTCTAGTGACAAGATTAAAAAATCTAAAAGTGGTTAGATAGCTGGATGGAGATTCCATTAACAATTAAAACGAAATTCAATTTTAAAAAATAATATTTAATTTTTGGAAAGTGCTGTTGTATTATAAAAGCCTATTGTCAGATGCAATTATCCAAAATCAAAAAGAACCGTGAAATCTGTTATTTCACAAACTAAAATATATCTTAGATATTTAACAAATTGGCCAAGTATTTTATTTAAACTTGATGGACAAATGGTGGTTTAACTGACGTATTTCGATCAATTATACAAAAGGACCTCTCTTAAGGATATCCTGCTGTTTCAACTTATTTTGTAGTTTTTTCCATTATCTAAAATAAACAAAGACAAGAATAGTTCTAGATCGTTTAATGTATGTAATGGTTGAAATTATTCACGAATAGTGTGTTCACTTCTCTACCAATATAACATTGTACTCTGCAGTCCAACATGAGGTCATAATTGCGTTCATCGTTATAACTGATCGCAGTCAATGGTATTGAGTAATGCTTATTTAACATATAAGTAATTTTTTTTGTACTCTTTAAAAACTTTTGAACAGTTCTTACTTTAAAGTAAATATAATTGTATTACAAAGTTTGATCAAAGTTTCAAACAGTTATTACTTTCGGGTATTATTCAAATTACGAAATTGTCATAGTATTAAAGTAAACATTTAGTAGCTTAATTACTATTTAAAATAAGCTTTACGATTTTCAATTTACCGTTCAATCCGATAACCTAAAATTAGATAAAAAACCGTAACCGAAACCCAAAATGGCAAACAGCGATTTTGTGGTTTTGTAAATTTTAATTTATTTTATTTCGTAAAACAATAAATCAATATGATTATTTGGAATTCTGCCTAAATATATACTATTTGCTTTTTTAGAATTATTTGTTGTACTCATTCATAGAGGGTATTAGTAGTTCAGTATTTTTGAACAGTAAAAAAGTATCGTATTAGAATCCGAGTGTTTTGTTTGAGCTGTCACATAACAATCATCCATAATATTAAAAAAAAGTTTATGTGAATTGGCTCTCTAGCTGTACACTTAGTTTTGAAATTTAGATTTTTCATAATTTTGTCGCATAAAATAAAACATATTTCTAACCTAAAAATATGTCATTTGTAGTTTGGGAATATTTTGGTAAAATTGCAGCTCTAATTTAAACAATAAAACAGAATGAAAGCTATATAGAGCAGAAATCAATAATTCAAAGGGATCGGCATCCGCGGTGATTAATGCCAAATACTCGCAAAAGATTTCTTGTGCAAAAAGAAAACATAATTTGAATTCTGGTGAAGTTAAAAAATCTCGAAACAAACCTCGATTTTAAATCATGTCAAGGTTAAAAACAATCTCTAGGTGAAATTTTAGAAGAGTTAGCTACGTAAGATGGGTTTTCTATTCGAAGGATAACGCATTTGAATTTTATTCGATAAGTCAATTCAAGCAGAGGTTATAAACTACCACAAAAAGCATCTAAAATAATGGTGCTTATTCACGAAGAGTATGAAAAAAAAATTCAATTTATATGTTTTCTCAATTCCATCTAAATAACCTCGGATACATCTAAATAACCCTGGAATTTTTTAAGATCTCATAAGGGGAGCTAGAGCTTCTTTTTCTGTGGTGAAATAATTTACATATTCCAAAGGTTTTTCTTCACTATCGAATTTCTGGATGACAGCGCTCAGAGCATAATTACTCGCATCGGTCTTAAGTACACATGGTTTCCACGTACTGGCTTATTGTAAAGTTGGATAGCTAATTAGGACTTCCTTAAGATCATCGAATGCTCGCTGATGCTCATTGGTCCTTGACTTTTTTCTTTGTGAGATCACTTAATCGTTTAGATCGAGCGGAAAAATTTTGAACAAACTTCCTGTACAAACTACAAGTTTGGATGAAGGCTTTGAGACGACACACGTTTCAAAGCGCAGGCATTTGAGATAATGCGGTCACCTTATTAGGATTCGGCCGAATCCCTTCCGGTGTCAAGATATGACCGAGGAAAGACACACTTCCTCGGAAAAAGAACCATTTTGCCCGATTAGCGCGCAGGTTATATCTTTATAGTTATCCAAAGTCAGTCTGGAGAAATTATTATAAGGTCATCGAGATACCCGAACATATTGACATCTGCAATTTCTATCTTCATCCGATCCATAAGTCGTTGGAATGAGGAGGGTCTATTTTTGACAGTGAAAAGCATTATTTTAAAACGAAAAAGCCCGAATGGACAAATAATGGCGATTTTATCCCGGTCTTTCACTTTTACCAGGACCTGCCAGTAACCACTTCGCAAATCGATACTTGACATGAACATAGTAAGTTTGGCTAAATGTGAGCTAAATGCCACAAAGATAGTAGAATCTACCCATGGAGCAAATATTTTTTCATGACACAACTGCACCGCCTACACTCTCTCTTGAGAACTTAGATTCGCGCCTTCTTCAGGTCAAAATTTTAAGTTGGTTTGGAACGATCAGAACAGGAGGACTATATCCATTTCATTGAAATCCCCATATGGCGAAATTACCCCACAGTTCACCTGAGGATTGGGTCCCAATATGAATTTATTGTTTCGTGTCATCTTGTTTGTTGGTTGAACGAATTCCTCGTGTTGATTTATCGACGAATGAATATTCGACACCACACTAATAATTGATACTGCGGTCCTTGATTAGACTGATTAGAAAATTTGTTGATTAGAACGATTGTTGGCTAATTTGATAGGCATATTTGTTGTCTGAAATTCTGTTCCATTTTCCTTAATATTCTGTACAAGGATCAACTGACAATAGATGATTTGGCAGCAGTATTTACCAACGAAATGCCATTCGCACCCGCTATCTTAATCTGGACTATGGGTCATGGGGTGAGTTCAAGCTTTTCACAAGACCAAGAGGTGAACTCAATACTACCCGAATCTCTAGTAGTCCAAATGTCCAAAGAAGATTCCTGACCGATGACATCTTTAGTGCTCTCTTATCCGTGCAGCCTGGACAATTCTATCGTATAAATCCCTTCTTCCCACAACACTTAACATCCGTTTTATGACCCAAGACCTTTCTAGCATCATTAATACCCGATTCAGAATTAGCTTTAGGTAACCCATCTGATTTGTTTCTCATAAGACAATCCCCAATGTTATTCTCCTTGGATCTACAATATTTACAATAAAATTTCGTTTTACCATTTCAGTTTCTCTTATTTTAACTATCCTCTAATCCGACAGAACAGATCTTTGACTCGATTAAGAGATTTTCAATTCCCAAAAAAATATTTTTTCGGCCCGAGCCAATCTCAATACCTCGTCGGATAATTAAAATTCCGTTGTGCTTAATTTTCCCACGATTTTTAAAAGACAGAAGCCCATAACACATATCTAATTGAATTTTTTCGGATAATTCCCCAGTGGGAAGTTTCGAGAACAGGGCATGGATTTTATTAATGAAGAAATCGGCAGTTAACCTTTCACCCTGCCTTAATTGAAAATTCTCCTGGTATATAATATGTGGCGGATTTTTTACTGAGAAAGTGGTAAGCAGAGGTTATGTAGCTTCGTCAAAAGTTTGGACCGACGACTTTCCCCTTCCCATCAAGTACTAGCTTCGGCTTCAGGAAGCAGGGGAAATCTTAAAAGAGCGTTCTCATCCGTCATCCGAGTGGATATTTTATAAAACGATTTAAAAACCATGATAACCATTTTTCTAAATCACAAGATAAGTTTCCATATTTGTGAAACAAATTGAAAATTTAACAGGTTGCCTGCTCCCCCGATAGGTGACTATGTGAGGTGGGTTTACATTAGGAAACTACATTTCTTTGCTTAACAGTTGTGTTAAATTAAATTTGATAAAAGCTTTTATTTTGTAAGTGGTATCTACCAATTTTGTAATTTGTTTAAAGCACCCACACTTCCTTGATAGGGGAAGACTTTTAAAATCTCTTTTAAAAATTGATGTAGTTTTTTTTATCTTGGAAAATAAATAAAAACAGGTTTAAAAAAAATCATATTTTTGAAATTATAGACATTAATATTTAGTTACCTGAAGTTTTAATATCAACTACAGTAAAAAAAGTTGAAAGCTTCGAAAAAAAAATGTTTACCTGCTTTTTTAAGAAAAGCTTTCACAGTAGAGACAAAGCTGATTTAAAGCCGTTGAGTTTTTTTTTAATTTTACAAGTTGTAAAGTAAGCTAAATTTCTAAATAAAAATTAAAAATATTTTAAAAGTTTTTCGAACTTTATGCTCAAACAAATGATGATTATTTAACATAAAAGTAATTTACATGTTTTTTTATTTTCAGTGCAGTTTCACCAAAAACCTCAAAAATGTAAGTACTTTTCTTTATCTTTTAGTTAATGGTTACTAAACCTGGCTTGATTTATATTTAAAAGAAGCTTTATTTGAAATTGTTTAATTGAAAGTAATTTTACTTTACAAATTAAGTATTTTAAATTAAACTTTTAATATTGCGATGATCATGGAAGTTTGATAAAAAACAAGACCAAATTTTTTCAATACTGCTAAGATAATTATATTTCTAAATTAAGCAAGAAAACTTAACTAGCTTGATGAATTATTATTTATGAGCTTTCCGAAAAAAAAGACATCCCTTTCAAATTCATATTATAAATATAATTAAAATTTTAAAATTTGTGCTTCTTTCAACATTGGAGTACAGCAGATGCCTCATAAATATGATACCACGCGTAAATAACAATTCAGTAGATACAATTGTGTAGATACCACAAGAAGTATTACAAAATGCCAACACATATCAAATATAATAGAGTTTCTCGTAAAATTATATATTATATATATATATATATATATATATATATATATATATATATATATATATATATATCCATGCATCTAAACTATATAGAATTGAGCTTTTATGTTTTGTAGTATAATTTTTAGAATATTTTTTTTTGTACAGCACTATAATATCCATAAACGAAAAGCAACGTCGTCGGTTTGTTATTACTTTTGTATGGCATAATAATATCACCCAAACTATACATGGAGCATAAATTTTAATATAATCTAAAACGAATAGTACAATTTTAGATGGAACAAAATATGTAACCCGGATGGTGATATACAACCAGTAGATGTAAAATTGAGTACATACTTCCATTGTAGTTATACATTACAAGATAACAAAACTATCAAAATAAAGATATCAAAACGAAGCCATATGGTTGCAATAAAAAACGAGCTTATTGTTGACATTGTACGGTTTTTATGCGATCGGCAATAAAATAAACATAAATACGATACGGGAAAATACGTATAAATTTTACGATTACGAATTTTTGTTTGTGAATTATTTTCAATTTTGCTAAAACAAGGCAGTTTTTTCAAACATATTGATAGACTTTTTGCATACCAAATACTTTATGCCTATATAGGGAGATAGAGTTATGTTCTCGCACAATTAAATTTTAATGCAGTTTCGTAGATTGATTGGGTAGTTATAGTTTCCTCGTATGTGCTTGCATTTAACATTAAAGTTGCATACCACGTATGGTACTAATTGTAAGTGTTAAATGATGTGTACGCTGGCACATTAGAAATTAAAATTTATGTGCTGCACAAGTACGAAATTTTTATTTTCTGCTGTAGAGCTTGTTTGTATGTCCTTAAATGTTTGGTGTTTGTGTTTTTGTATGCAGTTGTTGTGGAAAATGGAAACACAATTTGCAACTTAAATGTACTTTAGCACATACAATTTTATGATTTATATGCACTGTACATTTTTTAGATGTATAAAGTGTTTATATTTTTTCATCCAACATGGATTATATTAAGTTTTGAAAAATGTTTTGGAGTAGGTTCTTCCGTTTTTATCATAAACACGTATATGGAAGAGGATAAATTCACAAGCACCTTCTTTTTAAAGAAGTATCGTTGGACAAAAATCCTCTAAGTGAATTACCACTGTTTCGAAGATAATAAGGGATAACTATTAATTATAATCTATATTTGCTGCTAAATTTCAAGGACATATCAACGTTTATATTTGTACGTCACTGCACGATGTAAAATATATTTAAGGATTTTACTTTGGAAATATGATGTTCACGTCTGGCAATAATCCTCAACGTATCAGGTACGTGAATTTTAAAAACACCATAGGAGTTTTAAATAATACGAAGGGGCTGTATCTGTCAAGTAAGGTGCACGAGGAAGCATTTCGAGCTCTAACTCATTATTTAAGCCTTTTTCCATAGCGGATGGGTGAGCTGGTGCATTTTCTTGATGAAATAAAACTTTCTTTTGTGCCAAATGCGGCCGTTTTTTCGCTCAAAAGCTGCAATAAGTTCGCATTATATTAGCCGCTAATTGTTCTGCCATTCTAAAGAGAATCAATGACAATTACGCATTCCAAAACACTGACGCTGTTTTGATTATTCTTTCCCATGTTTCATTCATGATTATGAACCGATGCCAAACACCCGTTTATAACATCTTCACGATGTTATTTTGGTCTCATTATGAGTAATCGCTGCATCCATCTTACACATAGTATTTTCATGTCCAAATTATCAGTTAATATACGATGTACACCACTTTTTAAAATATTTACCAAGTTTGCTAGCTCGCACACTTTCAGTCGACAATTATCCAATTCCAGTTTGTGGATTTTCTTCACAATTTCTAGCATGGTTATCTTATTTCGTCGACCACCGACCACTGAATATTAGACGATGTTCGTCATGGCAAATTTTATTGCTTTATGTAAAATTAGGCACGCAATATTGCACAGTTTTAACCAAAAAAACCGACTCCTTTAGAGAAAAATCAAGCTCCACTTTGAAAATGGTACAATTAAGGCCTTTCACAGAATAGTATTATATCACAAAACGATGGAGTAATAATAATAACCGGTTTATATATGCCATTGCCGGCCCTTATCGTATTGAAACTCCAACAACAATTTGTTCTGTGCTCATTCAATCGTCCTGGTTATTTGCACTAAATCCTTCATATTTCAAGAATTATTATCTTCTTAAACGGATAATTGTTACTCATCGCACTTTTATATTCCTGTTGAAAAAAGGTTGGCTGATTTCTAATTGGCCAGTTTTGTTTAATTTTCAAAATCCATAAATTACGTGATGTTTACTCTACAAAACTTGTGAACTTAAGCCCAATTAAGCCAATAGGAATGAGAATATAAAAAAAAATTTAACTTGCCAGTTCTCATTTTCATAAAATTTTCCAATAATGAATTTGGCACTAGTAATGAATTTAAACTTATATTATTGATTATTTTTTGGCATTTCTCGTGCCTATTTCATTTAAAGCCATTGTATGTTTAAGGCCAGTTGTAATACTGAATTGAAATATAAGAAATTGTGTTTCGTAGGAAAATACCAAAACCACATTTAAAAGGGTAATTTGACATATTAAATTGTGCAGACCTATGACTATAAATCTAAATTACTGAAACGAAAATTAAGTTGGGATTTGTTTTAAGACTAGCTAGATAAATATTCAATAAATACCAATAATCTCAAATTTGGATAGCCGGTATGAAGAATATAATTTACCTCCACTGTCGCTAAAGAATTTCTAATTTTCTAAATATTTTTTTTTAACTGTCGTTACTATTTTCCTTGTCCATTTTGGAGTACGGTATAAATTACGAAATTGAGAAAACTACGTATATCATATCAAAAAACAAAATTTTAGTCAAGACAAAAACCAAAAAAAAATCTATGGAAATGTAGACAATAATTTGTAGTCTATGTAAAACAAGTAGACTCTACATATTTTTTACTGAAATACTTTGCATTCAGTGCATGTAGACATGTAGAGTCTACGAAAATATGGTAGAAATTTGATGCGTTGGAAGTGCTCATTAAAACTCGCTAATAAAATACATAACTGTAGCAAGGAAACAAACCAGACAACAAAATAAAATTAAAAAAATATATAACTAAAAACTGTAAAAATAAACATAATTCACTCCAGAAAACGATGACTGTCAAAAATAAGATCAAGAAAGTGAACAAACTTAGAAAAGTAATAATTGCACTACTTAAGTTAAATATAACAAAAATAACAACAGATAAGCGAAGGGTTGCCTCCGCTTATTTACAGGTATTTGAAATTATTTGAATTTTTCATCTGACATGCTTCACGGTACAGTGAGTTTCGCAGAGAAGTCAGATGAAGTAAAGTGGTAGATTATTATTCGACTTGAAACCAATGTCATTTTTCAAAGCTTTGATAGCAACTGGAAAATGTAACTAAATCTACTAGATGTACCACTCGCTCATAAAGTAGGAGTGGCTGGTACTTCCGAAGCAAAAGTAGCGGTACTTGTAAAGTCCTGTGAGCATGTCCAAATTGTTTCAGCAGCCTTTTTTGATTTCGCTGAGCAAATAATACCTTTGCATGAAGGTTGGAACACTTTTAGGAAAAAACTGCAAACAACCACAAATTGCCTTTGCAATACACTTTTTTTGCATGATGCCACCGTACATATTATGTTTTGGTGATAATTTGGACTGCCTTCAGCAAATTCGTAAATTAGCTGAGTTACTGAATTTTTATCCTAATTACAATTGTTATACTAATAAAATTCATATAAGAAATTGTTATCAAACCGGAGTGCTGGCGTAAAAAAACTGGAATTTTTGCGATAAATCGTAAATTACCAAAATCCTCAAAATTTAAAAAATACACGGAATAAATTTAAGTAATAGGATTTTTAAAACTGTAAAATTGATGCCTTAAGTCGAAAATTTCCAAAATCCGAATTCCAACAAAAAAAAACATAAAATCTGCCATCTTAAGAATCATTGAAAATTTATGCTATACATCGAAAATTTGCAAAATTCACAAGACAATTACCAAGAAGTAACTGATCTGCCATAGAACTTGACTTTAAACGCAGTAGAAAAAAATGTATCAGCAGATCAAAATATTTTTGGCAATATAAATATTGAACAAACGCCAATAGAACCGCGTTATGTGTTATACTCAACAAATTAGTGGAAATAACCAAGGATCTAGCATAAAACCAGCCAAACAAGCTTTTTTGATTGATAATTTTGATGACATCAGACTGGAATTTTACACGCAGCTAACGAGGACAAAAGTTTGCGCCACCCTATATTTTAAAACCCAGATGTGGTTGCAAATCAATGAATTAATATTACCATAAAATGCTGACTGCAACGTAACGAGGTAGCCTCTATTTTCAAAAAATCTAATGGTTAGCCTCCTCTTGAGAGAGATTAGTTCATTCATTAGGATCAAAGCAGGAGAATTAATATTTCTCTTCAAAAAATAACCAAACACTTGATACAAGGAACGTAGCCAGTTTAACCCTTTTCTAGCTGCCTTTTAATATACTCAACAATATCTCTTTAATGCTTTTTCGTAGATGGCCCAGGTGACAATGAAAAAACTTATTTCCAGAAAAATGACTTTTGGAGGTAAACTTCTAATTCTCAGTTGATATTTTAGACAAATTTTACTGGTAAATATAGACCTACTATGTTAGAACCGAGAGAACAATTTTTCCAATCTCTAGGATGAAATCAAAATATTAAAATTAACAAATACTGCCCTTTTTTTAGAAACTAGGGCCTAGGTAAAAATTCTTAAAGAATTACGAACTACAAAATTTGGCTATAACACAAAAATGTCGTAACTAACTGAAGTTTCCCTTGTAACCTACATCCGCTTAAACAAAAAATACACTTGACAGTCTTTTGACTTCATTATCAATCACTTTCAGTAACAACATAATTTTTTTACCACAATCACGTTCATCAAAATACATAAGTGTAACCACGAATATTTTCCAACAAAGCTTGAACATATAAAATTTGTATATAAGACAGTTGCCTAAAAATTATGGTGCATACATGAAATATATCAGCACCCCAATTTATATAGCCTTATGTAGACAGAAAAAAACTGAAATGTTTATTTATATATAGAGCGCGCATATTGCCAACTGCCAACAAATCTACAACAAAACACTTGAAAATAAATTTTGATAACAAAACTAATATAAATAAATACAATAAATTTGTTGTTAAGCCATTTCATCGTTGATTACAAATTGGACTACGTCCAAATATTTAAATATGTATGGAAATGTTACTCCTTTTGTGTTTTATATAGTATTATGTACTGTACGTAGTTAAGTATTTTTAGAAAATAAACAATTGCATGTTAATGAAGAAAAGTATTGAGCAATAAAACTATACATAAATGAGTATTTATATATGGATATATATATATATATATATATATATATATATATATATATATATATATATATATATATATATATATATATATATATATATATATATATATGTATATATATATATATATATATATATATATATATAATTTAAAAAAAATACAAAAGTAAAACAATAAGAAAGATTTCCACTTCTTAAAGTTCAAAAAGCTTTTGAAAACAATAACACTTAAAAATGAAAAGTTTAGTAGCACAGTATAAAAAAGGATGTGGTTTGAAGAGTTCATGTACTCGTATTAAGAATCGATAAATGAGAATGAAAAATTAGAAATGTATTGATGGATATTTCTAATATCAATACAGGGTGGTTCATTAATAGTAAACTTTATAGTGGTTTTAACTGTCTCAAACGTGCTTATAACTTGGAGAGCATTTTTGTTTGACAAAAAAATCATACAGAACTTGCCTTCCTATATGTTGGTAAAAAAAAAATTGTCTTTGGACTGCAGTTATTAAATACAAATTTCAACATGGCAGAAAAAAATATTAAAGTCGTATTTAGTAGTCTACCGCAAACTTATTACAAAGTTTAACTGACCGAATTAATTGTTTGCTCTTAAAAAGTTTATTAGTAAAATTTATATACTACAAGAGAGAGATAGAAACTGAATCTGTCAAGTACTAATACAAAATATATTAGCAAAATTTTCAAGGATAATTATTATCAAATGAAATCATCATCAAGCTCAAACAACATGGAAAGTGTAAGAAGTCATAATGTTGCCAAAACCAAACCAACCAACTTACAGCAAAAAATTATGTGGGTCAATTTTATTGCTGCCAATAGTTTTTAAAACAGTCATTCGACTGTTCAAATGACCGTTAAAGAGGCTCACATTAATATTAGAACGAATATATCTTAATCGTTCTCAACAACTTGGTTTCAAAAAAAACTTTCAGCGATGTTTCTTCACTTGATTGAGATCGGTGATGACGATGAGTACTGGCTAGCTAATACATTGCAATATGCGGATGGATATTTAAAGTGAAATTGTATTCGTGCGTCCTTGATTTGTCTGGCGATGGTATAAAGTAGGACATTAAATTAATATTTGGCGCGAGAACTGATGGCAAAGAATAAATAAAAAAAACTGGAATACAAACTGCATAGAAGATGTACCAAAGCAGCTTTATCAGATTCTAAGAAATAAAGTTGAGTGACAATTTAGAGTAAAATCAGGTAGTGTCTTTGGCCAAATTCTTTATACCCGTTATTTACGAGGTTTGCCAAATAGTGCAGAAACGCACCAAAATATGATTGGATACAAGTGGAAATTTCAGAATTTTTTTGCGCAAATGCGACTTAATACCTATAGGCATGACACTAGAAGATATCAGCTTAAGTCAAAAAAAGTATGTTAAAAATATACACAAAGTACAAAAAAATGTACTGCTTAATACTTAAAAATTCTCATCTTGCAATACATAATAAATTGGTCCTATACAGGAAAATTTTAAAACAAATGCTATAACTATAGGACTGGGACATCCAGAAATACTGACTAAAAATACTCATGAAACAGCACATTGTGGCGTCGCAGTCATAATCAAACACATAGGTAAACGCAAATAATCGCAAGTGATTTCATTAAAGCGATGTCATGTTTGTACAACCGGAACAACCCGGAACTTTGGCACAAAAAAGCCACTTCCTTTCTTGTAAAACGAGCTTCAAGTGCGTGAAACAAATAAAAAATAAAGACATACATTCGATCAGCAGCTGCATTTTCAAATCACACACCAATTGGAAAATATGGTGGAAAAATTAATGTTCAAAATGGATACTATCTTTAACCTTCTAACGATAATAATGGTTTTCAAATCATTTAATGTCCAGAACCCTTAAATTTACAATCTGGAATGACAAGGGCTGGTCACAACATGGCCAGAAGTTTAAAGTTTGTTGAAAGAAACGCATAATACCAGCAGAAATTTCCTAAAAACTTGGTGGAACAGCAGTTAAAATCAAAAACATAATTGAATAACATGAATTAGAAAAGTATGAGAAGGAGCATCAACAAGCTACTAATCTTTATTAAACTGGGTAAACTGGGGAACCTACTTACTGGCCTAGTGATAAAAGTAAGATTCGATACTTTATAGATTTCTGTGTCACCAAAGGAATCGCAAGTAATTACATTAAAGCAGTGCCGTGTTTAGGCTTGTCATCGGATCAATGAATATACAGAAACAACCGATGATAACTGACTGGACACACTTCAGATATAAGGAAGTTACAGAGAATCTAACCCCTAAAATCAAATTAAAGACGGAGAGCGATATAGATCAACTAGTAGAATATCCCAAAGAATACGTATTCAGTCGGAGCTAAAATGTCCACACCAGTAAACAATGAGACAAAAAATGGAGATTGCTGAGATCTTGTCAAGAAAATGATTAATCACAAAGATATAGCAATGGCAACGACATAGACTAGTGGTAGATAAACGCAAGTTAAATAAGGCGGTCAAACATTAAAAGAAGTGCTGTTTTATGAAAAACCTGTCAAGAATATTTGTCACGACTCTCATCAAGAGAAAACACAGATTATTCATTGTGGAAAGCGACTAAGAAGCTGAAGCAACCTCAACATCATATTCCACCAAAACTTTAAATGGTCAGACCATTTCCAAAGAGTATTTCATTTCAACCATACCCTTCAGAAACTACGGTCGAAGAGAACAACAACATTCAAATGTATTTGGGATTACAATTGCAAATGAATCATACAATTAGGAAATTTTCTATTTAACTAAAAACAGTGCAAGATAAGGATATTTAATTTTTTACCTATACTTAAAACTGGCTAATTTCAAATATAATGGAAGGTTTCACAATGAATATTGATACCAAAACCAGTCAAGCCCCTCAGAAGAAATTACCTCGTATAGACTTATAAGCGTGCTATTAAGTGTAAATTATTTGAAAAACAACTGTAACTGAAAAATCTGGTAGGGTGGCTTTTTAAAAAATAAAATAAGAATTACAATATTGTTAATCCAGAGATTTGCTGAGATGCCAGAAAATGTTTCAGAAACCTTTTCAATTTTCCATTTTTTTATTTTGACGAAATCCACAAAAATGCATTACGGTGTAAATTATCACGTTTTCTGAAAAAATTTCATTTTTAGTAATACTCATACTAAAATAAAGAGCTCCTCAAAGGCACTTAGTCTGACTCCTTTGGACCTCTCTGCGCAAGATTGTAACGAGGAAATAAAACGATTTAAAAAATTATAAATATATTTTCTGGACCTGTGTTATCAAAAATAATAATTGGTTAATAGTTATTTTAATCGCTGTATACCTTAGAGGATGCGGACTACCGCCTTCTAAATCCCGCTTAATATTAGAATCGAAATCTCGATGGAAACTGTTCATTTGTAAGTTGGTTAAAAAAACATGTTTTGATATTTTTTACGGAAAATGTAAAACAAATTTGTTTATACCTCCTAAAAATACTAGACACATAATCCTTTTAACAAAAACTTTCAAAAAATACACGCCTTGTCTGATTCTCGAGTTACCACATGTAAGGAAAGTTTAGCCTGCCTTTATACATGCACGATCGATGAAAGGATGAAATCCGTAAGGATGAAATATATCAGATAGAATATAATTGATTATAAATGCATAAAGCAAACACATGCAGTGTCTTATACCAAAATAAACACGATGACATTCGTCGTATAATGGACAAAAGAAAACCACTAATATTTTTTTAAAAATGGGACGTCTAGACAAAATGTTTCAAAGATTTTAGTTTTACAAATCACAATGATAAGTCTGTGTCATCATAGCTAAATCCCAAACATTGTTACGATTAAGATATTGTATTATGGGTATATCCGAACTCAGCTTTATTGGGTAGATAACTTTAAGATCTTCTGACACCAAAGTTGTGACCATTCTTAAATTTTGTATGCGTCTGAGTGTTATCTCTTTTATTTATTTAAATATAGTATTTTTATCGTAAGAAAATAAAAGAAAGTATTAAATGGGGGTTTCCATAAAAGAAAAAAAAATTTTCTATAGGTGAGTTGAGGAAACCAGAGATAGTATAGTCATTGAATAACCATATATAGAAGTGACACCAAACGTTTCTGCCGCTACGTAGTTGTTATAGCGCTGTATGCATTTGTATCTTAGATAAATTTAAATAAAGGGTTTAAGTATCAACTATATAAAAAAAAAAACTATGATTTTTTTTTTACATTGTTTATTCAGTGTGAATATAAACACATACAGTCAAAACCAATGTCAATACAAAACCAGTGGAATTCAACAGGGAAATCTAAATAAAAAACGAAACACAAAATATTTATGTTTATGTCCAAGGTCATTTAATTCATATTTTAGAGATGATTAAGTATATCAAATTTTTTTAATTTTTTTTTGGTACTTTTTGCTTTAGAATTAATTCTATGGGTTTTTGCACGTAAAAGTACTCTTAATGTATGCAAAATTAATTTTTTTTTATGTTCTTCAATGCGGCTAGAAGTTTTGTATTGGTTTATGGTTTTCGCACAAATTATAAAGTTTGTCAACTACTTTGTGTTTGAAACAGATTGTATCAAAATTATCCTCAAAAATCTTAATTATTTTTTTTATTAATTTTACAAAAACTTCTGTTGGTAATGCTAAACCACCATTTGTAGTTTTTTCATATTGGCGATTTTTAATAAGTAGCTCTGTATGTGTATAGCTTTGATGTTGAGTTGGTTGATGTTTGTACATAAAATTTTTACATATCGTACAATTTGTCTTTTTTGATACAGCATATGCTAGGTACTCAGAAAAATATGTAATTGGCAATTTGACATGGCTTGAATAGTTGGTTCAGCTTTATTGGCTTCTTCATCCGTATCAGTATCATCCAATTCGCAGACGTTTGACTCTTCATCGTATTGTTCATACGATGAAGAGTCAAACGTCTGCATTATTGCACATTATTGCTCATATTACCGGTATAAATAAAATTTTTATTAATCATTACTCATTATTAAATTATAATTTTTATAGGTACTATAATAATAATTTAAAATTCCCACATTCCAAAAAAGACATTATATTACTGGGTATTTCATCGACAGAGGTAGATGCTGATGCTTCTGTGGTACTGTTAGATATTGAGTTTTCAGGATTCAAAAAATCTGTAATCAATAATTATTTTAAGTTTAAAAATCAAAAAAATGCATAATATTTATTAGTATTATTACTTTCTAAATCTGCCATATTCAAAATAACTGAAGAATCAGAAGTTTCATAAGATGTTGTATCTGGAGCAATAATATTATAAAAGCACATTTGCTTTAAATTTTTATGGAGCCGAAATGCAGACGGATTTTTTTCATAAAATCCTCTATTATTTCTCACAACAGAAATGGTATTTTCTAAACAATCCGTAATTAAATGAGATGTGATTAGGTACAATTGGTTCTCTTTTTTTAGGTGATTCCATAATTGTAGCGTACCATGGATTGTTTGAGATAATCCATTAAAGCAATAGACAGGTCCTTTTTTTACTCGTTTCCAAGTCAATATCCACTTTAAAGAGTCTTCTAAATTAGATATAACATCCACTTGGTCGTTGGATAGGGCACA
Organism: Tipula confusa; assembly: GCA_963556175.1. Lineage (NCBI taxonomy): Eukaryota > Metazoa > Arthropoda > Insecta > Diptera > Tipulidae > Tipula > Tipula confusa. Next base: position 204,376,255 of record OY744475.1, read on the forward strand.
TTTGTCAGGATTGTTTGAATACCTGTTATTACTATTCATATTATCAAATAATTTATTTATTTAAAAAAAAAATAATTCGCAGTACTGAAAGCCACTGGTTTTTCTTTTTTATTAAAAAATCTGTTGATGCCGCTGCAAAAATAGCCGTAGCAACGTGCTTACTAAACACCTGCGTCGCTAATTTGACCTTCATTTTTTGAAAATTATCAGGTTTTATGTGTGGCTCTGTAAGTCTATGCATTGATCGAATCATGTGAAAACAACCGGCCTAATTTTACAAAAAGAAGGAGTAGAAAATCAAAATGCATTAGGCCATTTATCATATTTTGTATATACTGCCGTTTTGAAATTGTATGATAATGCAAAATTATGTAGTTTTGTGTTTTTCAAAACCAGTTAAAATAGGAAAAAGGGTAATAAAATAAAACATCTTGGCTTTTTAGTAACAGGATACCGAGCGTTTTATGGTTATAAACATTTTCCAAAAAGGATTCTTTAGATTTTGTTAAATTTATTGTACTTTTTATGTATTGAATGTTCTGATATACAACTCGATCATATTTTTTGTTTTAAATGAACTGGAGTGGGGATTGTTTAATTTTATTTCTCCAAGCTATAACCAGCCATCGAAAATCATTTTTTTAAACGTTGCCATTTCAAACGTTGGTTTGAAATCAAGAATCAGTAAATTGACTCTCCATTCAATCATATTCGGATCCTAAAAGCATTCCCACACAGCAACGAAAGTATGGCCCAACATACTTTCGATATCATTTTTGGTAGCTAATTCTGGGGACGCTTACTAATTTCAGACATGAGCAGCAACTGCTTGCAAAACCGTTGTAGAAATTTACGCCGGTGACTGAAGTTGGTTTTTAGGACTGGATTATTCTCCATATATACTATATGTGCTGCTAAAGCCGCCACATCTAAAATGTTATAAAAAAATCTCGGTGGCCACTAAGACGAATCTTCCTTTTGCATGAGTATACCTCTAGCATTTTGTCCATATTGTTCACGCCGCTCTTGGTTCTGTTGTAATCTAGAATCATTGTTGGTTTATTTGTTAATCCTTGTGTTTCCTTATCATAATGCATGGTAGATAACAGCATCACAGCATTATTTTTTTTGGAAATATAAGATCACATTGTGATGTTTGAAAATCCGTTATTCGGCAGGTTGTGTTTTGCCTTGCACGACTAAGAATTTCACTGGAACGAATCAACGTCTTTTGTTTACTGTTCCTAAAATTGATAAATTGTGGTCGCGCATCAAACTAAAAGCTAAATTGTTGCTGGTGAAAAAATTGTCACATGTTATATTTCGACCGCTACTACTAAAAAGAGTGCAGCATAGATACTTCACAACACATTCTCTTTGATTACTTTCTCTTTATGAGTTTGGAGTCATTCCAGTGTACATTTTACCTTTCAATATATAAACGAGGAAGTGAAGTCACACACCAACCATACTTTAATTCCATATCTGGCAGGTTTTCATGGAATGTAATGCGTGAAATGCGTACCACCTCGATATGCAAACAGCTGTTCATCAATTGTTATGTTTTTCCCAGCTACAAAACACTCTCGTGCGGTAAAGAGGATGAGAAAGCATTCTCCACTACTCCAGCTTATGTTCGTTTTTGGTTGATTGACGCCTGCAAATATTATAATGCCAAGATTTTTTTTGATGAAATTCATCAAATCTCACGATAGACTAAATAATGCATTTCAAAAGTCAAAAACAAAAGATAGCTTCCCGAGTGCCGCATAAACACATTTTTTGTTTAAAATGGAAGCGATTGAAAAAAAAAATTACTTTAATTTTGTGGTGCCTTACTTGTCTTTTACAGATAATCTAGGTACAAAAATAAAATGCAATTGAAGGCGAACCCGAATTTTATTACAGTTAAACATGCAAAAGTGACCGTATCTGTAAACTGACCACCTGCAAAAAGTGACCGATTTGAAAGTGACCGCAAACTTTTTCAAAAAATGGTCATATTTATGATCATTCAATCAGCGATCATATTTGGATGATGGAAAAACCCTTTAGCATCCCTCCTCTATTTGTATTCGAAACCGCGAATTTTATTGTCGGTGTTTATATCTCTAGTTTTTCGAGTGGAAACCAAATCCATGTAGTAAATTTTGCGTGAAGACATTTCAGTTTGAATTAAGGTGTGCAAGGAAAATAATTCTAGTGATGATGAACAGATAGAAGCGAATGAGCGAAAAGGAAAGGATGGCACAATATGGCAGCGAAACCCTATGTAAAAGTAAACTTGTTGTTAATAAAAATTATCAAATTTTATTTATAATATTAACTTAAAATTAAAATTTAAAACAAAATTTCATTCAAAATGTATAGAAATCTTACATAGATGAAGATACAAATTCTGGTGTAAACACAAGGGAACGATATAAATCCTGTTAATTAATGAAAAATATCATGTGATCAAAAAAAAAAAAAAAACGATCAAATGCTGAAAAATAAAATCAATTGATACCAAAAAATTCTATTTTCTCCTTACGAGTTAAAATTATGTTTACTTTTTGATCAAAAGAAAAGAAAAAAATTATGCTGTTAGTTTGTTTATTTTTGTTTTTTTAAATCTTCACACATTTTACTACCTACTAACAAACACATTCATCTAACAAACACATGCGTTCCAACAAACACATTTTTAAATTGGAAGTATAAACGTACCAATTACATAAAATAAAAAATATTCGTGGACATAATTTAGCAAAGACACAGAAATATTTATTTCGTAGTACAATTTATTAACACTTGGCTCATATGTCGCTACAAAGTTAGCGGTGTCACCTTCTATTTATGGTTATTCAATGGTATAGTTATTGGAATACAAATGGAAAGGTTGTTTGAATTTACCGTTTTTTTGTGGAAGCATAAAATACGTTCGTGTGTCTGAGAAAATAGCAGATTCCAGGAAATTAAAATAGTTCAGTTCAGAAACTAATATTAAATATTTAACAATGATTAGTTCGTTCGTTTTACATTTTACATCCAAATTTATTTTCCTAATTTGTCGTACGGAGAACAACAAGTGTACGACGGGTTTGTTGGCGATGGGTTAGAAAATGAATGGCTTCATGAAGTGTCAGGTGCCAAATTAAAGAAACTGATTCCGGTTTATATCGTTTTTAATTTTTTATTTTACTAATTTCAATTTCACCCAAATATATCCATAAAGTGATTTTTTCGTCTACCAAGTAATTATATTTCTTTTATGTTATAGATAGTCGGGATTCAAACCAAATAAAGTCTATGACATTCGGCCATCCTGTGATAGATGACGTCCTCGTCATCATGAGATTTTATTATTTTTAACCACGGTAATCAATTCAACAAAGTTTCTAATATTTTTCGGTTAATCAAATATTATCGCATTAAAAATAGGAACTTACATAATTATTATTATTTTGCTAATTCTGATTTAGATAAGTAATCAATTCAAGTTTAAGTCTTACAACTAAATTATGACTTCCAATTAAATTATGTATTCTAAGCACATACATTTGAATTAAAGTTTTATGTATTTGAAGGTATCGGATAGCTATTTTTTGATTTTTGGACAACAAGTTCTAGTCTGTCAAACTATGGACTTGTTAATTCGAGCTGTTTGTTGTTCTCCTTTGATTTCTTGTATTAGACATTTCCGTACTTCATACGGTCTTTTGTTGGTCGGTAAATTTTACTATACTATCACCAGTTGCGACTTTTGGTGCGTGCACCATTACTATATCTCCTAGATCCAAACTTATTGTCTTTTCCGTTTCTTATCATAATTTTTCTTAATCTTTTCACGGTTTCTTTCCAAACGATCGGTAACACTTTTTTCTTCATGTATGATCCCTTCTTCTAGCATTTTTTATTTAAACTTTTCAATTCTTGAACCAATTGAACCAACCCTGTTTTCCCTTAAATCTCTGAATGGATATCGAAATATGATTTCTGAAGAAGTTTTCTTGGTCACGCTATGTACAGTGTTGTTCATCAACACATGGACCTCCAGTAATTTTTAGATCCAGTCTAAACATTTAATTCCGGAGCTTATCTTGGCAAGACATTTTGTAACTTGTTTGTTTACTATGACAACATGCCCATACGAGCGTGCAATTTAACTTGCCACTGAAATTTTGAAGCAGTGAACGCTGATCATTGGTCACTCAAAGCTAGCCTGAGTAATTCTACCGTACTATCTACTCCTATGTCGCGCATTGCTTCCAACATTACTTATTTACTAAATTTATCGACAATCACTCCTTTATATTTATTTTTGTTTCTTCTCTTTAAGTATGGTCCTACATGATCATAATATATGGCCACAAAAGGTTAATTTCCTATCTCTAAGGGATACAAGTACCATGGCTGCCTATCTCTGGTATTTGTGTAATATAGACGCCTTATGCACCGCTTCAAGTATTTTGTGACCAAATCTTTCATTTTTTGAAAATAAAAGGTCATTTTTAAATTTTCTAGCATTTTTTCGATACTTTTGTGACCTTCTGCTTCTCTGACAACTTCATAGATTAAATCCTGGGGAACGTTCAATATCCACTTATTCTTTGTCGTTCTATAAACACGCGAGTTTTTATATGGTAAATTTTTAAAAGCTTTTCTTATCGCCTAATTCAAGTAAATTTTTGACTAAATTCGTATTTCCTTTGATACTTTGATATATTCTATCGTGATTGTAAATTCGGATTGCTTAGCAAACCATCTGTCTATCTTTGAATTTAAATCTTTCTTCTTAGCTAACAGCTTGATTACAATCAATTCTCACGGTAAACTCAACTCCCAGTAAATAAACTCGCATCTTGTAAAACATGCCACTATAGCCAAAACTCTACAGCAGCGTATTTTTCTCAGGTGTGGTCTTACGATTGAAATATCTTATTGACTTATACACTTTTGAAGTGTGTTCTTGATATAGGATACCGCCTATTTTAAAAGAGCTAGCATCTTTATGAACGGTATATTGAAATTCGTTTTCTAGTAAAATATAGATCGTTGGGGATACTAAATCCTCCTGAAAGAATAACATTAAGACATATAATATTGTCAGGGGTAACAAGCAAATTTTCGGGAGTCAAATACGAAATATTTTTGAGACAAAAAAACAGGAAAATAATCCGGCTTTTGATAAAATAAAACACATTTTGAATTTTTAAAAGATTTAGGGATTCAATTAGCTCAACGACATTCGTTAGATCGATCAACTATTCCAAACCTATATTGTAGACGTTTTAATTCATGCTCGCAGAGATAAAATGCAAACTTGATAAACTGGTTTATGCACCAAGGCCAAACTGGGAAAAGACAATTTCTGAAATATCTAATGTGTTGCGTGACAGCAGTGGCCGAATTAATTTATTTGGAAAATCCTGGATTCGATTATCTTCGGATTCCAAAAAAAAAACGACGTAAAACTCGGCAATCCTGTAGTCCTTAAAGTTTTATAATTTTATGTAAATTTTTACCAAATTACTACTGGGGTAATATGGTATTATGCAAACTAATAATAAATTCTGTTCTGCAATAACTTTTGCCTAATTTTTATTCCAAGATCAATAAAAAATAAGTAGTTGTTGTATGCCAAGGAGGAGATGTACTCTATTAGCTATATAAATATATTTATATATATATATATATATATATATATATATATATATATATATATATATATATATATATATATATATATATATATATATATATATATATATATATATAATATATAATATATATATATATATATATATATATATATATATTATATATATATATATATATATATATATATATATTATATACATATATATATATATATATATATATATATATATATATATATATATATATATATATATATATATATATATATATATATACATATATATATATATATATATATATATATATATATATATATATATATATATATATATATATATATATATATATATATATATATAACTACACGCTCTATAAAAATGATACACATAATTTTTCCTTTTGTTATATTTAAATTTATATAATTAAAATATTATGTTAATGTACTTAATATTGTTAGTTATTGTATATAAGAAGAAAACAGCCAAAAAATATGTTAGCTATTTAGTGGATTTTGTGCTTTCAGCAAAACTAACAAAAAAAACTCAATAACAATAAAATAAAAACCAAAAAAAAAAAAATAATAATCATAAAATATTTTATTAGAGTACAATATATCAAGGCATAATGTTTTATTTTTAATTAGACATCATTAATCCCAATGGTGTGATAAACTAAACACTATTATGGGTTGTAATATTATGTAAGAAAGCTTTTGTATATCTGTTATGCGCTTAGAATTTAAAAGCTTTTTAAATATTTGTGTACAACAAAAAATTATTCATTATCCATTGCGGTACTGTACTCATATTTCTAATTTAATATTTATATATATATATATATATATATATATATATATATATATATATATATATATGTATATATATATATATATATATATATATATATATATATATATATATATATATATATATATATATATATATATATATATATATATATATATATATATATATATATATATATATAAGTTTGTCTCGTAAATATTTTAGTATATTTTAAATAAATTAAACACATATTTTTAAAATATTGAAATAATTTAAATTAATTAATTAAATCATTCGAAATTTTTTTCTATTTCGTGGGGTAATTTAAAACTCATGCAAAGTGTTTTTTTTTTTGTATTTTCACTTTGATCAGGTGAACCGAAAATGGAACAAAATTAAATGGAATGAAAAATGGAAAGTTTATTTTTGCCCTTCGTCTATTTAATATAATTTTAGATTTATTTTTGTAGATATATTTTAATTTAATATATTTACGTTATTTTTGTTTTTTGCTAGTATATTTAAATATAAATGAACAATTTTTAAATTTAGCTTATTTCTATATTTTATGTTATTAATGAACCCAACTTTTTGTATATGGTTTGGCGAGGTATGTTTCGATATAGGAATCTCAGAATTATAATTGCATGCCTAGCACTTTAGACAGGTAAATTTATATTTAATTATACAGTTTATGTACATACCAATTAAATATTTAAAGATAAAATTTCCTTTGATTCAAGGTCAAACACAAAATAAAGACTAAGAAATAAACTTGGTTAAAAGGTATCATTTTTTAAGACAAAATTTATAGGTAAATACTAATTGTTGTAAAAACTATTTGTTGGAATCCTACGAAGAATTCACACTTATCATACTATGAAGAGACTAACAAGAAACCGGTCCCTTAGAGTATATTGTATTAACTCCAAACTCTTGATATTGGGAACAACTACTTTGTATAATTATCTTTTCGACCTTATTCGCAAAAAGAAGTTGTGTCTGATGAATATAAAGCGGCCGCGTTACATCCTATAATTAAAAAAGAATATCGATCAAAATTCGAAAAGTATCGCAGCATAAATCTCCTTTGGATGATTGTTTCTTCATACAGAGAAGGTTCAGCAGGTTCGGCAGAGAAGCTGATCCTTTTGTTGATTTCTATACAGAAATCCGTCATCCGATATGAGTTCGGACTTGCTGATAATTTAATGAACAGGAAAGCCTTCAACTGTCTTATGCCCAAAGAACTTATTCAGATATGCATCACGGTACTTGCTGGTTTTGGCCAAAGTTTTGTGGTCAGATGATTGATGGAAATTTATAACCGTTTTACATACCGATGAACACTTCAATGGTTATATTTGCTGTGCTTCCAAAGCAGCCGTCAAAGCATTAAGGTACGTATGCAGTCTCATAGTGGATGAACTTAGTATGATTGGGGCAGAGTTATTGCAACAAGTAGATGCCAGATTAAAACATCATGGGCATATCATCTTATTTTGGAGCCAAAGATATTATTTTAGTAGGTGATCTGCGATAACAAAAGAATAATTTTGCTGGTACGACGTTGTGGTGAGGAAAATTATTCGAGCTAATGGAAGTTATGGGACAATTTCACAATTTTCCTCAATTTTAACGCAAATTGAAAACGAAAATGTGCTGGATCAAGCTAGTCTTGAATGATTCTCGCTTTGTATCCGAAGAGTTTGCTATACGGGAGCGCTCAAACGCAATCAGACTGAATCTTCGAAATACTTCGGTCAACCAATATAATATGTCTGTATTTAATGCATCTCCTTTTAAAGACATTTCGATAGCTGTCGATATTTTTTTAGGTTGCAGCGGGACCGTTCAACAGTTATAAGAAGTCCGGGCTCTATACTGGCCGACCCATTTAATTGTCAATTTGTCTCACATTTATTTGTCAAAGTTCAAGATTCCTTGAAAAAGTTCTCGGAGATGTATAATGTCTTTGTTCAATTCAAACGACCGGATAAGCGTAATGATAGGGTCATCACTTACTGACCCCCTATTGACTTTATGGCAAGTGAATGGAGTTTGGAATTAAATACTCGGATAAACGAGGCCACTACTCAATTTGGCACTACGATCGATGCGGTGTTCCAACGGAAGTTTGATTTCCTTGAGTCTCAAGTTTACGTCTCTTATTTTAGTTATCATAAGCCAATTGTGCCTGGTATATCTTTTAACACGAATACGGCTTAAAATCACATTATGATTGACATTTTTATTGATTGAGCAATCCATCATAAATATTTGTAAATAAAATTTTTGACATTTATATGATAAATAATCGCCTATACCTAAAATTTGTATTACGCTGTTCGAAAATTATAATAATTGATTGAAATATTTCCCCGCCTGAAATAAGTAAGGTATAAAAACTATGCATTGGTCATTGAAATTGTCATAGCAACGAAACGGTTCAAATTTTTCTTATATAGTTTTTAAATACTATGACAAAACCAAGTAGCGAATTTTATATGTTTTATTGTATATATCCGAGTGTGCTTAGAGTTTGGCTTTAATCATAAAAAATTTTTGTAATTGTAAAAAATTATCATAGCAACAGACCATAATAATCTAGATGTCTTTGGTTTTATCAAATAAATTTCAAAAATTTGTTTTTGACAAATATTTATCATGTGTTTCGGACACAGTTTTTGTAACTAAATTAATAATATAATATATGTATTTACTAAAAAAAATTAAAAATAAAATTATTTTGTTAAAATATTAAAAATTTCCGATGATTTTCTCATACAATTTTGCCAGTTAAATTCAAACACTAACAAATTGGAAGGAAAATTATATCCCACTATATCAGTGCCTTGATGAAACGATCATTTTTAGTAGGAGGCTTAATTCGAATTTTTTAGCTTGCAATCCAGGTTAATGATATTGTAATATTCAAGATATAACAATCTACAATCAATATAATGACGTCGGAGTATGTTAAAAGGATTTAAAACAAATAAGTCAGATTTGAAATTATGACTTTTAAAATAAACTTTCCATCATTTTCCATTTAATTTTTATATAATATAAAAAATTAATTATCTAGTAGTAGATTTAATTAATTTCAAAAAATATAAATACAAAAAAAAATTATAAGGCAAAACAAAAATTTTAAAAACAAAAAACCTACTGTCTTTTTCACTGTTTGAATGATGATTAGGTCCAGCGCCACCGGTCACACTATTCGACCCACTCTCATCGATTATATAATTACTATTTGTGTTTGTTGTTATCGTATTGGCGTTTTGATGTAGCCCCTGAAACCCCGTTATATTATATGGATAAATAACATTGCTCAGCAAATGTGGATAGTATGCGCTCGACGATGCAATCAATGGTGTTTCAACCGTTCCCATATTTTCGTCCAATAGGCGTAAATGTAAATTTTCATCAATTCCCATTTCACGTGCTGCGGAAAAATGTTTTATATGTTTTGTTTGGTTATGTGTGTTTAAATTAAATAAATTTTTTTTCTATATTTTGATGGTGAAAAATTTAATTAATTTTCGAATTTAAAAGCATAAAAATAAAAATAAAAGTCGTTTTATTTTACATTATTTCAGGTCATGATGTAATTTTTAATCTTAAATATAATTAATAAAAAAATAAAAAAATTTAATTAATAAAATTAATTTAATCGATACATGCAATAGATACTATATATATATTGGTGCTGTGAAATGTGCTTTAATATTATTTACAAATTATATAAATTACTTATTAAATTTTATAAGCATTGTTGGTCATAAAGCTTATAACTTTTTTTTATGTTTTTGGATTTTTAAATTTAATTTTTCGCTCACCAATCGAACGATACAATTCATCGTTATATCCACCACTACTATAATCATAATTATGGTTATCACTTGATTTTGTATGATTTATAGCATTGGAATTGTGCAAGTGCATTAAGAATTTTTTAACAGCATTATTATCATAATTTGTATTATAATTATTATTGTAATCATTATTATTATTATTATTATTATGGTCGTTATTATTTTGTTGATTATAATTATTTGTATTGTGCTCTAAATTTGTGCCATGAAAAAAATTGTTATCGGTTGTATCGGGACGATGCGATGCAAGTGCTAATGGAATATATTTAGCGGGAAACAGGTAATTTGGTATTTTGGGAAAAAATTTATTTTGATTTTTTTTTGTATAATTAGAATATTTGCCTAAATCAAATATAGGATCGTTTATAGGTAATTCATCTGAAATTAAAATAAAGTGCAATTATAAATATATTATTTGTGCAATATAGTAAAAATAAAAACATTAATTACATAAAATATTTAAATAAATTTTAAAAACAAAAGGTGCGAAGTTCTAAGAATTTTTTTTTAAAAAATGTAAATAAATCTTATATAAATATACGGTGCATAATAAAGCCATTTTATATTGTGTGAATATTCATATAGTAGTGACTAAAAGCTTATTTTTTTTCGTGTGGTTATGTTAATCTTGTTTTATTTATCCCACGGTTATAAATAACGATTTTAAATTTACAAACAAAATATAATTTTTTTTAACAGATTATCCCGCCTTAAGGTACTTTTTGTCGTATGTTCTAGAAAATTGTATATCTATTTAGAGCGTTTTGAGTATGTGTGTGTCTATCGAATTTCTACGAGCAGATAATACTATATATTGTGTTTTTATGTGATTTAATAGCTTAAAGCTTAAAACACTACTATTTTAATTCGTATACAGTTTTAAAGATTTTGTGAAGATTTTTTATAGTTTTGTGCTTATAAATTATGTAACAGTCACATTTTGCATGTTTAAACGAATGGCAGTGAGATGTAACCAAGTGTATGGATTCTTTAACGAGACTACCTAGGACTACTTAAAAATTTAGGTTTTAAGAAACTAATTTACGTTTTTATAGTATGCGGTCTCTAAGTATAATTTACTTTAAAAAAAAATTACAGACTCCGTACTCTAAATCTGAGATGTGAGTTAAACTCGAATTTTAAGCCACCAACAATCATCTAAACTCTATTATATAATACCGTCTGAAGTAATTGCGAAGTAGTGGGGTGCGAACTCAGAGCAGATGTGAAAGGAACACACTAGATAAACAAATGAATCTTTAGCTTAAAACATTTATGGTTTAATTTGTAATTCAGAATGAATATGGTGCCTTTAAAACCAACAATTTACTGGATTTTTTAAGAACTTGAATTTAGAGGGACTGTGGCAAATAATCTTAATTGTGTGCAATTCGAATTAAATGAACTGTGTAAAATGACATAAATCAGACATCGTAAATTATAAATCAAAAGCTGCTATAAAAATTACGTTTGCGGCACCATTTTTATATGCAAATAAGATTAGTTATGAAAAATTAATTATGAGTGACGTGTCAACAGTTAATTCCATTCATTTAATCATTTAAGTGACGAAGCTAAATTTTACCTGAGAAGAGATTTAAACAAACAAAACTGTCGGTTCTGGGCATTATAAAATCAACAAATAATTCATCACTCACTATTTCATCGCTTGAAAGTGATGGTAAGGTGTGCAACTTGGACTGGAGTGGTCATTGGCCCATAATTTTACAAAATGGTTTAGCTATTACACTCACTGGCCATTTTGCTAGAGAAACCATGAATTTTTTATGAGGAATGTTAGTTTTGAGATCTGGTTATGTGGATTAGCCTCCACGGTCACCCTATTTAACCATTTTTTTATGAGGTTTTCTTAAAGTAAGGTTAATGCAAATAATCCAAATAATATATTGAACAACTTAAAAGGTGCATTTGATAAGAGATTAACATGATACAGGGTGAAATGTGAAAAAGTAATGAAAAATGTAATCCAAACAGGCCACATGTGAAGGGCAAAAGCGTCAGAGATTTGGCAGATTTGGTCTTCATACAAAATTTTAAACAATAAATAAGTGATTTGTAGATATTACTTCTATTTACTTTTATTTAAAAAATTATATAGACAAAATAATTGTAATATTTTCTGGTGGACTCCCTGTACTTCAGATGGAGTAAAATAAAACTTGTATTGATTTCGATACTAAGCTGGGTGATAAGGCTTAGCCATTAACTACATGTATGTTAATCTTATTTAATTTTATTAACTGGTTTTACAATCAATTTTGACCTAAAGCGATGAGATCACCTATAGAGTATACATTTTCGAAAACTTTATAAGGTGAAATTCACTATAGTCTATATGACAAATTTTGTATTCTGTTTTAAGAGACAGTAAATTACTAGCTTTCCTTATTTATTTAAAACTAATCAACACCAACCGTAGATAAAATTCCTGCTTCTATCATAACCTTAGAGGCTAAAAACGAATATGTAATCCAATAAAAAATGAGTATATCATCGGATCATGATGGTAACTAGCAACACCCTACTCATTCATCCTGCCGATGAATGAGTTCACAAACCATCTAGCATTCCTTATACATAATGGCTTCAACAATTAAAATACAAGGTAAAATTTTTACCTTGTTTACACATATGAAACGAAGAAGGTTTCGGAAGTAATTTCTTCCGAAACCTTCTCATTTGTTTCTATACTAACATCGATAAATAATCTGATCATTAATGCCGATCTCCTATAAGTAAATTCGATCTCTTTTTCCGAACAATGGCTTTGCCAGTCTATTCAATAAAAAGTATCCCTCATTAACTGCAGTCAAATACTGTGGTCATTCATATTTTCAATTTAGGAAACGTACGAGGGTCAAAACCTCATCAATGAGTTTGTCAACTAACTGCATCTCCTATATTTTATCCTCTTCAAAATAGTTAAAACAAATACTACTTTTAGAGACCAACCCCAACTATTGTATAAAATTATATTAGATTTATTTATACAAGTGCATCGTTGCTACACTTTTTCCAGAATTAACCTCATCCAGGACATCTTGACCTTTGCAACGGTGCACATAAAGACTAAAAAAATGTATATTTAGAATTATCTTTTTTGAACCACAATATCACAATTATTGGTATTCTTTCATAAAAAGACCAAGAAACCAGACACCGGATAAACGCAATCAAAGATTTTCGAGCTCCAGCAATAATTAAAAGCATGCAGAGTTTTATCAACATAGTAAACGTCTATCACCTTTTCGATCGTGATTTTGATTAGAAATCACTCGGAGTTTATCAAGCACTAAAATTCTTCTGATATTTTATAGATACAAGGTCGAGATTTAACCATTCACACTGACGACAAGTCTATCATTTGAGCATTTTGATTTAAAACTGAAATAAATTTAAAATAATCTCGACACTTAGATTTCATTTGCAAACACCAGTGTCACCAGATTCATTAGCTACTACCTATCACAATTTGACGTATACCTAACAGTTTCAACTGACCAAGAAGTGCTATTTGAAACCAAACTATTTATCGAGTTAACAAAGCGTGTGGATTCACAGCGAACGCAGCTAACTGTAGTACCAGTAATACTTGGAGAACCAATCGGCGTATTAGTCATTGACTAACTCCGTCAATAAATGTAGTATCTTGTTCTGAATTTCGTGATAAATATGAGCTAGTTTTTGTAAGAAGAGCCTAGACTGAATTAAATTATCAGTTTCCTCGGTTTTCGGCTATGATCAAAATTGTGACATCTTAATCGAAGGACTACGTTGCGCTCTGTGATTAGATTCTAATGTCGCTAACAATCGGTTAAAAAATGTTTATGTTGGGTTTTTGAGGATGTTTTATTTAAAAAACATTTTGAAAGTAGCATTACTCATTGATTATAATATTAACCCCGCACAAATGCCAATCAAATGCTTTGTTTGTTGGACTAAGCTGAATTAAATAACCGATCCATTAAATTCTGATTTATAAAAGTTTTGACTTAAATTTTATAAACTTTCCATTATTGGAATGGTTCTGAAGTCTTAATTGTTTATCTATTAACTGTTGACTAATTAATGTAACCCATATTTAGCAGTCTAAGTGATATTAGTTGGCATTTTCAGGCAACAGTCATATTACTGTGTAATTACGATAAGTCGTTCTACCGTTAAAAGCTTTTCCATTTTAAACAGCTTTTCAACGTTTTACCAAAAACTGCTAATAAAAAAGTTCAAAATTCTTTTAAAGGCCTAAATCAGTCAGAACATTATAGTTTGATCGTAAAACGATCTAGAACATAAGGACGTACAATCCAAACCAATTGTTTAGATGCCTGAAAGGAGGACAAGCATTAATCGTTTTTGGTAATTAAAAATGGTTAGGCAGATGAAGTACAACAAGATCTGAGTACTTAAGAGACAGTGTTGATTCCCGAGGTTTGTGAATAATCGATTTGCTAACCTCAAAGATGGATGATAAAGCAAAGTCACTATGGATGCAGGAAATAGTAAGCAAGGAGAAACTTGAGTTGGCAGCTTTTCTGAAAATTTTAAATGTACGATGAGAAGAGTTTAATGCAGTTAACATTCCAACTGGATCCACAGTTTCAACTTGCACGAGTTAGGTCACCTACGCTACGGAACTAAGTGGATTCAAACCTAGTTGTTGACCACTTTCAATGAAAGAAGTGCACCGGATAATCGATTGTTCAAAATATAACACTCGGGAAGCCAAGAACATCTTCGTTTAAAAAATCGATGATTTAATTATCTGAACCCTCATGTTAAGTTGTGGAACTTTAGTCAAAATGTTAAGCCATTTGCAATTCGAGTCATTATAAGTCACTGCATGCCGCCGGATTCCACACACCACCGAGTTGAAACCTAAAACCATCATGTCAGCCTTGACTCACTAAAGGCTATTACACCAGCAACTTTGAAATTGAGCGAGAATTCAAACCATTACTGGTTCTGGCTTTCAAGCTTTGTTCGTAAGTAAGTAATGTGCACAACACAATTATATGCTTAAAGTGATGCCCGTAGCCGCATTAATATCGTCAGCTTTGGTAAAAAATACTGATTGTCCTGAAAGTAGCAGCTCATATTCTTGAGTTAATCAACTGTGGTATCAAAAACAGAAACCTCAACATATTGTTGAGATCAGACTTATTTTTTAATATAGGAAATGCAGCCTTAAACTAACAAATAGAGTCAAACACTGTGTACAGATTACAGACTCCTCGCTGTGCTAATTAAGGAAGTAAAAAATCTTGAGGCCTTTAAGACAAAAGGTTTTTATTACTAAAAAAGTAGCCTGCATCAAACACTAGGAAACTACGACAAAATCTAAAATTGGACGATGTATCACGCTTTCTAATCCAAAATAAACGAAAATTCCGAGCAATTAGCCGTTCAAATTCATATATTTGAAAATGCATTCAAATATATGATCTAAAACTTCAATGACTTCATTGATTGCAAAAAAGCAACATACTACCACCAAACTCAGTATTGGATTCAAATCATCGTCTAAAATTGAACAAACCCTATAGTCTATGTCTTCTGAATTGCCTGTCGCCGCTGCTAGTCAGATTAAAAATGCCGAATGACATACTAAATGGATGACTAACGTTGCAACTATAGATCGAAAATTGAAACTCCTTTTAGTTAAAGAGATGGTTGGATAGCCCATCAAAGGGTCAAAGCAAAGATTTCACCGGTGGAAATCTTTCCATCTGTCAATCACCAATAAATTGAATGTCATCAATCATTTCAAACTCAACCCCTTATATGGAGGGACCATTCATCTACCATCTACCTCACTGTTGAATAGTCCGCCAAGCTACTTGTTTAAATTGAGTCAGTTAAATACTCGGCGCTATGCTCATCAACAGAATTATCAACAATAGGATCGGTACTCACACCTTCGTATTTTGTCTTGCATCGATCAGCACAACAAGTACCTGACATAATTGAGGAGGAAGAATGTGTCACTCAACGATCGTAAATTTACGTAAATTTTATCTCGTTATTTTTTAAACTCAGGAGTTCAGATGGATGCATTAACTAGTGCTAGTAATGCTTTGTATACGCTGGATGAACCGGCATAAAAAATAAAGGTACACTGCAACAACTTAGTGCTTAGTGTAGGAAAACTACGCCATTTTGCATTGCAACAGCTAAGCATAAAAAACCAAAGTTACAGCCAAAACCTTCGTAGCAAATCAGAAATCACCAAAACAGTTGCATAACTGCCAAACTGTTGCAGTATTATTATTAGTTAGAGCAGCACTAATCAGCTTGTCACATTAACATCATTAATCATTTCGGCAAAGGCCACCAGCTAGTTCAGCGTTAAAACAGTATAATCATGTGGAAGACATTTTTAAAAGGAAATCACAAGGTTTTTTGTACTTTTTCCAAATTTATTCTTCGGCATTAAAGTTTCGGTATACTCCCGACGTAATTGTGACTTTTTTGACCTTTTATTAAAAGTATTTGGGTTTTAAGTTGTATCTGATCAGTTAACGATTAATTATCAATCAATAAAATTAAAATGTACCACTAAGAGACAATTTACCAAATTTTTCCCTTTATCAAAACCAAAGCAATGATGCAACCTTCGAAGAGTTAAACGCGAGATTGTCAAAAACTTTCGAATTATATCAACAGTTTATTGAGGTTGAAGATTAAATTTTATCAATTGATACCAATGTAGTATATTTTTGCTGGATGAAATGTATTTTTAATTAGTAGGCAAAATACAAAAAATGATCAGACCAAGAAAAAAGATTTATATGAGAGTACTAAAGAAGATTTTCCAACATCACAGCAATTCCTTGATTTCTTAAAAAAACGTATGGACGCTCTAAAAGAAACCATTTCAGAGCACGTTTTAGCAAGACCTAATTAAAATTATAACGGCAGGCATAACTACAACGTTCGACAGAGCGTTTGTCCGCTTTGCCACGAAGTCATAGATTGAACAATTGCACAATGTTCTGAACCATGACAGTTGTAGACTGTCGAAAATTAAGAAACAAATCAAATAGATGTTGCCTTATTGACTAACATGCCATTGCCAACTGTAGAAGCCCTAAACACTGCAGAAAATGCTTTAAACACAACAACACACTACTCCAATTTATATCAAAAGTGTTTGTTCCAGTAGCTTATCATATTTCAATGCCATCAATTGAAGTCGAGACACAACTCCAGGGAAGCAATTACCAACTGTGCAGTAGTTCAATATCAATCAGAAATGTATCCAAGTGATTTTCATACCGTCATCAACCATCCAAGCAAGCATTCCAGTTTTGACAACAGCTTCAATATAAGTTTAAGATCAATTTGAAAATTGAGATAGTATTCGAGATTTACTGGACTCAGGATTGATGTACTTTTTTGTTTCTGAAGGTTTTTGTTGTTAAAGGTTCCAGGTTATAAAACAAAAATTAATACGCTCAATAGTTCAGCGGCGGGACACTCAAGCCAAAGCTCTAGTTTACAATTTAAACAATTTAGTGGGGCCGGTTAATCTAGATAATTTGCTTAATATCTTACTTCGCTTCCGTAAACATCAGTATGTCAGAGTTTGGCAAAATCAAATATCAAATTCCGAAAAAGATTACCACCGAATAATTTGGAGAAATGATCCAAAATTAAACTTTAAACATTATCGGTTAAAAACCGTCACCTACGGTACCAACTCAGCACCATTTCCATCAACGGCAGTTCTACATTATTTAGCAGTGACAGGTAGGACGATTTAAACATTCTCAAATGGACCACGACACCAAGAATCCATTCATATTACTAAGATACAATTCGATGACCGAGATAGTCAGAGAAACACACAAATAAATACTTGCACGCTTGACCTAAGATGTTGAACCTTATACTACGACAATGATTTGCTATTCACAGAAGCAAAACAGAATTCGAAGAATAATTCGTTTGTGTTTGGACTGCCGATGGTTTAGAAGCCAACAGGAACCTGTTGTTCATTTCAATTGAAATAGCAACCGATATTTCATCTGACGCATTTGTTGCTGCCCTACAAAGATTCTGTGCTGTAAGAAAAATACCGCATCACATCCATTGTAATTATGGCTCAAACTTTGTAGGAACTAAACATCACCAACAGGAATTTTAGCAACTTAGCCTTAAGAAGGTTACCTATATTACCTGCTGCTTCTTTCTTTGGTGGATTGTGGGAAGCAACAGTTAAATCCTGTAAACATCATTTATGATGTGTCATTTAAGAGATATACGTTTGACTACCACTGGAAGACGTCCAAGAGGCAAATTGAAATTCCTTAACACTCACTCATTTTTTAATATTTCTACTACTTACAATGTTCCTGCATCCAATGTTCAAATGATAAAAATGACACCCGAACTTTCAAATAGGAGATTTAGTATTCTTGAAAGACAAAAATTTACTAGCTATCTGTATTACCTTTGGGTAAAGTATGATGTGAATTTCTACTCCAACTAAAATTGTCAACCTGTACGCATACGTATTATAATAAACCACTTAAAAATTTAATTACAAATAATTCAATATGTATACGTATTTAAACAGTCACCAACAATTTAATAAATATTAACCATTTTGCTCCGGATCAAACCGATTAATATTTACAAAACTATTGACTAATTTCTATTCTGTTTTTATTCCTAAAATAAGATAATTACTTCATCATTATACGGAAAACTGCTAAGGCGTGATGTTACATTATGTGAACATGACTATGTAGTCCTAGAATTAATTCTCGTTAAAGTACAAGTGTACAAACATATTAATACATAACCCTCTTGTTAACACACTAATACTCAGCACATTAGTCTCTATCATGATAACAAATTAGATTTTTCATCCCCGCGCGCACTCGACACAACATTATGTTATGATTTTCATTTTTGTTTTCGTTATGCATAGATCCAAAATAAAACAAGATTAACATTTCCATTAGTGGTGGTGTTGAATATAAGCTTTTTTTTGTGTGTGCTTTTTTTTAATATGCTGAACAACAAACATAAACAGGAAAAAAAATTATGTGTTTTTATGTAAATTGTTGTGTTGTGAATGAAACATAATATATATATAAGAACCAAAAGAACAAGTAGTATATATTATAACATAAAAAAATGGTTGTTTCCTTGTTCTTTTTACTAGTGAACCAGAGTTCTATTATATATCTGTTATTATATAACCACAAATAATAAAAAAAAAAAATAAAAATGTAAAAAAAATTAATTAGGAAACATAAATTTTCTTCTTGTACAAGACCTTCTACTCTGTTTTATGATCTTGAATTTAATCATTTATCTCTTAATGCGGTAAAATGTCTTTATAAAGTGTTTAAACCAAAATTATAACACAAAAATATAAATAAGAGGTTCGTTACTTAAAGACGCGGCGCACCCTTTTTAATGCAATATTATATGCACAATGTTCATCGTTATCAAATAAAATTATTTAACTTTAAAGAGCTTTTTTACTTGATTTGAAAAAAAAAATTAAAAGAAAAGAAAAGTTTAATCAAAAATTTTTAACTCACCGACACATGGATTATGATTAACCATACTAAATATACGATCACATCTCCGTTTCATATGATTATTTGGACATATACATCCAAACATTGGTGATAATCGTAAATTGGTCCATGACTCTAAGCACAAGTCTCTGAAAGACGGAAAATTTATGAAAATATATTGAAAAAATAATTTTTGTATTATTGAATATGAGACGTCATCCACAACATATTATTATTCTACCATGGTATATTATATTTGTATGCTTTCATCACAATAATCACACACCCATAAAAAAAAATGAAAAATAAATGAAAAGCGATAAATACAAACCAAATGTTATTGTTATTACCTGTCTTCCATACGACATTTATTTTCTCGTACTTTACAATGTAATTTAAAATCTTCGAACAATTTTATACATTTTCGTTCTTGTTGACACACCGATAATGCATGGTTACACGTTGGTAATGCATCAATTGGGTAGGGATCTTTTTCTGTAATGAGAAAATTGCATTTTATGTATACATGACAATCATTTATGTGAATTGAATAAAATACATTTGTTATAATGAGCTTTATCATATGCGGGTTATGATTAATTTGGGTGGGTTAAAGCTTTGTAATTTTGCCTAAATTGGATGAAAGTTTATTAAAATGTAGTTGGAAACGTGTATATGGTACCAAAACGACTTATTGTAAACCAAAATAATTAAAAAATTTAAAAACGTTTCCAGTGAACCGGTAGTTCGATACTAACAATATTTGTGATAATATGTTTATTGTATTCCTTTTATAACATCATTGAAAGTTCAATATATTGAAAAGTCTTGGAACCATTTGTACTAGTGATGATATTTTGAGCACGTTTAAGTAAGAAAAAAGATTTAAATATATATAAAAGAAAAAAAATATATATATATATATATATATATATATATATATATATATATATATATATATATATATATATTATCTTTATTTCAAATAAAATACATAAAAAATTAAAAAGAAGTTAATAATACAATATAAATTGAAAATAAAGTACAGCTCCTATAGACATTATCTATGTAGTGGAGCAATTGGAAAACAGAATTATAATAAAATATAATATTCTTTGGTTACATTAAAAAGAGAAAAAAAATAAACTTCAACAAAAATACATAAGCTCAATTATATTTTAATAGATAACTTAAATTACAAGAAGGTATATTAGCACATAATGTAAATATTATACTAAAAATATTGCTCAATATCATCGATGTCGAGCAGCCAAGTCCGAATTCTCCTGTGAAATTTGTGTTTCCTCACAGATGCATTTTTAAATGTTTAGGTAATTGATGGAACCAATAAGGAGCCATATATAAATAAAATCTCCTAAATTTTACATTATTAACACGAGGACCGACAAAATTGTTTGGATTTTTTATATTATACACATGATATATTCGACTATGATAACTATTGCTACGAACAAAAAACATTTTCAATACTTTAAATATATGTAGGTACCTTAGGGGCTTTGAATCTAATTCGCGAAAAAGCGGGATTGTGGGTGTAGTTCTCGGGCGGGTATAAATTAATTTAATAATTTTCTTTTGCGATATAAACAGATCAGCAATGTTAGCAAAGTTAATTCCACCCCCAACTTGTTATGCCATACATTATAATTGATTCAACAAGAGCATGATTTAACCTTCTTATTATATAAGAAGGGCACAAAGGTCGAAGATTATAAAATTTATACACTGCAATAATGACAGTTTTCCTGATATTTGTTAGGTAGGAAGTCCAATTCAGCTGTAAGTCAAGTGTTATACCTAAGTATCTAAACTCATTTACGCACAGCAGATCAAAACATTGCCCAAAATATGGATTTTTATCACACGAGTATACATGATACTTGAAAAGGTTTTGATCAACTGTTAAGTCAGTTCATTTAAAAATGCATAACTCTTGATTTTTCACTCGCAACGGATCATCAGCGAACGATGTAACATACCCTCTGAGATTAGTTTCAAAGACAAAATTGAAAAAAAAACTAAAAACAAAAAGGGTCCCAAAACAGATCCTTGAGGAACACTACATTTTAGAAGACCTGGAAGACTATTCGCGTTATTAGTTTTTACAATTTGACTATGGACACGAAGGTAACTTATAAACCAATCTAATATTTTGCCTCTAACACCAATATTTGACAATTGTTTGATTAGTATGTCGTGGTTAACAGTATCGAATGCTTTAGAAATGTCCATAAATACTGCTGAGCATTTCTGAGAGTTATTACTGGGAAAATAAATATTACTCAAAACATTTAAGAGAGCTTCTTCTGTAGATTTTCCAGCTATAAATCCAAATTGGTGGTCACTAAAAAATTTAATTTTATCAACTTATGAGATCAATCGACATTTTATTAATTTCTCAAATATTTTAGAAAAAGTACTCAATAGAGAGATAGGTCGGTAATCATTAATTAGCAGAGCATCACCCCTTTTAAAAACTGGAATAACTACAGATACTTTTAGACTTAAATTAAATAAAAATTTTAATATGTCAACCAGATACCAAGACCAATTTTTTACAATTACATTATCAACTTCATCTAATCCTTTAGAATGTTTGTTTTTTTAACTTCCGAATTTCAGAAAGAATATCCAAAGAATCAATTTCATCAAATTCATCAAAATAACAAGAGTTACAGTAATTATCTCGGTTCCCAAAAATAAGTTGTTTGTGCTCTCTACGGTTATAGGAACTAATATGAGTAATGTTGGAAGTTATATCAGTTAATACATTTATAAAAAATTTATTAAATTCATTACATATATACTCAGATCACCAATAAGAAGAACATTAGATTGATGTTCATAAATCTGTGTTATAAGGATTTTTGTTTTGGTACCTACTCCTAACCAAAATATCATCAATTTCCTTCCACACAAGCTTAGGATTTTACCTACTAAATCAAATTTATCTTTGTAGTATAATCTTTTAACCCGTTTAACATTTAAATTTACACGCTTAGAGATTTCTTACATAATTCTCTAACCGAGTGTTATACGGATACTTTCTTAATTTTTTAAAAATTTTTTTAAGTTTATTAATTTTACAGAAAAGATAATAATTCATCCAAGGCTTTAACTTTTTGTTATTGTGATAAGTAATTTTCTCTCTGGACAATTTAATATGGGTAATAAATATTTTTAAGAAGAAATTGAATGCTGTATTACAATTTTTTTTCCTGATAAACAAAGGTCCATTGTTCAACTAGGAGACGATCTCTAAGTTTATCATA
The DNA here is from genome assembly GCA_963556175.1 of Tipula confusa. Lineage (NCBI taxonomy): Eukaryota > Metazoa > Arthropoda > Insecta > Diptera > Tipulidae > Tipula > Tipula confusa. The sequence continues at coordinate 204,399,414 of OY744475.1, forward strand.
ATTAACTTTAGCACTATTTACACTATAAGATGACACAGTTCTAATTGAATCTGACCAAATATTGAGTAAAATTAAATTATGCTAATTGTTTGTACAAATACATTATGCCTTAACGAATTGAGTGCTCATTTATTTTAAATGTTGTTGTCATCTTGAATCTTTTGGTTAATAGAGTCAATTGAATTTAACTTTGAAAATCTGTCAAATTTAAGAAGAAAAACTTAAAATATTATTTATGGGACTCGATTATCCTTTTGTATTATTATAAAGTGTATTGCTTTGGAAAAACAAAATTAGTAAATTTAGCAAATTTAATTTTAACAAAGGAAAAGCTCAAAATTGAATGTTTTGTAAATATATGAATCGAATCAAGTGAAAATTCCGTTAACTTAAAAATTCAATTTAATTTACGTAAATTTAAATTTTCTGTCAAACAAATTTTAATTTATTTCTATGTACATATTTTTTTTTTAAATTAAAAAAAATGACTAAAGCAATTTACTTATAGCAACCGTTAGTGCTAGTTCATTAAAACAGAAACTCAAAAGTGATTATGAGAAACGTGTTCAGTTCTAAATATAAAGAGTGATTTAGTTTTCCATGCCTGTTTTTGGTGGCGATAGTTTACGCAACGGTTTAGGCAATAAAGACGTAGAAATGGCTTATGAAAGGAATGTTATAAATGTTATAACAAAGAGAAAATTTAGGAAGTGATTTTGTCAGCTGCTGTAAATTGGCAATAAGTATCTTAAGAAAAGATTCAAATCGATCTGGGACGTTTAAAATTATTATTTTCTAAGAAAAGTGATTAAATTGTAGATGCATTTTGTGCTTCTCCATCTAATTCATAATGATTTGCCAAACAACGAGTTAATTTATTCTGAAATTTGAGTTAACTTTTATATAATCCTGCTGATCTGTTAAAATTTTTTATTGAATTCAAATGTAAAAAGATGGAACCAAAGTATAGCTTTTAGTAGTTGCATAATAGAAACAAAAATGTAGTGTGAAAAGTAGGTTTTGATTTTCTTTCAGTAGTGACAATACCAAAAAAATCAACAACATTATAGGCCAGATCCATAAAAATCTTTTATAAGATCTTCCAGACCATATTTTTACAATTGGTGGTCAGCCCAACGAACAATTTTACACACAATTGGTCACGGCGTTGAATTCAGCGGTGGATTTTGAACTCACAACCGCGGTGTGTTTAAGCTAACACCCTAACCAAACAATACCAATCGTTTCTGATAAACGTTAGGTAGCAAATCCAAACATGTCTGAAATTTTCAATATTGCTATTATTTTGCCACATAACAATATTGCTGAACATAATTTTGGAGAAGCTCTAAATACTGATCAACATTCGGCGCCATAAGCAGTTTTTTTATCCGTATTAGAAGTTAATCCACAAAAATATGTTTACCTCGATGGTCCTGGCTTTACTGAAAAAATATGTTTGTATCCTGCATTGAAGCAGAAGATCTCTGATAGTAATAAAAAGCCTTCTCGCTTCCATTTAACATAGCTATTGTTTATCCTGCCTTATATGGAATGTAGCACGGATTGCATAAGGTATCAAACTTGAAAACGTAGATTTGGTTTTTAGAGATATAATGAACAGTGATTTACTGTTTGGTGGAAAGATAGTTGTGTAGGAGGTCATCTTCGGCAAGTTTTTCTAGTAAAAATTGGAAACCCAAATTCAATAGTGAACGCTACAATTAAAAAATAACGGTTACAGCGGCATTTCCATCCATTATATTTAAAAAAGGAATATGAGAGCTATAAGTGATCCTAAATTCAGTGGATGGTTGTTAAATGTAATAAATAGTATAAAAATATCTGCCGAATTAAATAAAAAAAAAACACAATATTCGTGTGAATGGTCAAATAAATACGTTTCACAGGATTTAATTACGAATGATTTTAGGGAATCATTCATAACCAATTATATTTTGAACGCTACATTGTGTCCCAAAAATGATGAGGTCCGAGAGCCCATTGAAAAGGTTCTTGAAAAATTGGTTTCCGAAAAAGCATCCTACTCCTCCATTAAAAAAGTAAAAACTGATGACAGGACATATGACTGACTTGCAAGTATATTTTCCAGTTGAATACCTAAATTTAAACCCTTCAAATCCTTCTGGTTTACTTCCTTCCCGATCATTTTAAATTTAAAGAAGGGTTGCATAGTTATGCTCCTAAGAAATCTTTCTATAAAAAATAGGTAATGCATAAGGATTTTAGTCGAATTATAATTAATTATATTAAAGCGGAAATAATTACTGAAGCACATTCCAGCACTGTTCCGAAGAATTTCACTAAGCTCAGCTAATGATTTATCCCTACCTTTAATTTTTTTATGGTGCCAATGGCTTTATTCTTGAATCTTTCAACAAAATAAACTAACAAGAAATATTCAAATCTTATAAGCTAAAATTATTACAATTTTAATACCAATGTTAATACTTAATATTAGAGGTCACAATTTCTTTAGTTGCATTAACCTTGAATATTCAAATTATTTAAATTAAAGATCCATAAGTGCAAGTGAATCTACCCTTTTAAGTCGTCGGTATCTTGATTGTTTTAGTATACCTCTAGCCAATTCGTTGGGATGTACTTGTAGTTTTAAGTAATATTTTGTACTGAACCCTCTGATAGTTTATTTAATGGTTTTAATACCAAGGTCAACGTCTATGTTGCTGTTTTGACTTAACCATGGGGCGTTTGAAATACTTCGAATTATTTTAGCTTGTGTTCGTTGCAGGAGTTCTCTATATTTTATGCGCTGGTAGATCCCCACACCTGAATTCCATAGGTCCATATGGGCATAATTTTCACTTTGTATTGTAACATTTTGTTGCATAAAGATAATTTTGATTTTCTTCCTATTAGCCAGTAAATTTTCGAAAAAGTTATTTTTATTTGGTTGCGCTGTGCTTCGATATGATTTTTTCAGGTTAGCCTTCGGTCAAGGTGTAAACCTAAGCATTTAACCTTTGTTGGTTGAGGAATATTTACACCATTTAATTTTAGTGGTGAGCAAGTACATTTTTTTGAGTGAACGTGCTGTGAGTCGATTAGTTTTGATTTACTTTTATTCGCTAGTTTTTTAACCATTGCTCAATTTTGCACAGATGATTTTGCAATTCTCTTGAGGCAGTGTGAGAGTTTTTGTGTAACATTAAGATGACCGTATCATCTTGATCGGCTGTGTATAACAAGTACAACATTGGCCCAAGGACGCTACCTTGAGGGATACCTGGTCTAATATCATTTAGGCCAATAATTGATTAATTTTATTTTACGATATATTGTCATTAAAGAAGATAGTCTTTCAGAACTAAGTGAACATTTATTGGTAATAGCTTTTGAAGTTTATAAATTAAGCTCTCATGCCACACTTTGTCAAATGCTTGTGGAACATCCAGAAAGACAGTAGAACAGGACTTCTTTTCCTCAAAGGAGTGTTCGATTATATTTACAATCCTGTGTACTTGCTCTATGGTTCCATGTTCGGAATCCAAATTGATTGTCTGGTATAACTTGACGCTCTGCTAATACTGGTTTAAGTTTACGTAGTATGAATTTTTCGAAAAGCTTCGATATTGTTGGAAGCATGCTTATTGGTCGATATGACAATATTTGTGTTACATTTTTTTCGGGTTTTTAAATCATTGTGATAACGGAAATTTTCCATTTCTGTATTCGGTATATAACTAGTCCGCATGATTGCGTTGAAGATGAATGTATATTCCGGTGCCTTTTTCGGGCTTATATGATCTTTGATTGTATTCTTTACACTTTTCCACTTAAACTTAATTGGCTTGAAGGGCGAATCATTATCCGTTTGCTTAGGTAAAACAAATTTATTAGCTTCATCTGGATGAAGTCTAAACACTTCCTTAGGTAAGCAGCGAAAGCTATTGTTGTTTCTTAGTCGCTTCTCGCCCAATTTCCGCTTGTCAGTCTATTCAAAGAGTTAAAATTAACTGGCCATTTTAAATTTTTCGTTGCCTTCCACAAAGGGTAATTTGTTCTTTCGGTTGCCGAGAGTTCACTTAAATAATTCTGGTTTTGTTCCTCCTTCAGTGCAATTCTTAGAGTTTTAATAGCGCAATTAAGCTTCCACTTTAATAAAGGAGATTTAGATCGTTGCCATTGCCTCCTTATTCTTTGTTTTTCTTGAACAAGATTCTGAATATCCCGGGGCAGTTTATCAACTTTCTCTGTTATATTGACGGTGGGTGTAGCATTTTTTGCTGCCCTCTATAAAACTTCGTTTAGCATTTCTGCCTCATAAATATCTGTTGGTGTTGTAAGTTGAATATCTAAAGAAGTACCTTGTTCGACTAGCCTTCTATATTAGTTTCATTCAGTTCGCTTATTTATAAGATGTTTCGGCTTTTTTGCCCTTAGAACTTCGGAGTTCAACATTAATATTACAGGTGAATGATCAGAGGACAGATCAAATCAGTTGGTTGCTTTAACATTTGTGCGTGCAATACCCTTCGTTACGCAAAAGTCATTTATTTTAAAATAGTTCTTTGTAAAGCGTGTTTCAGATATTAACTTTATGTCAATATTGTGCTCAATGAGGAATGCTTGCTCGGCTTTGTGTTGTGCTACGCCATTGGCATTCCATATTGCTATTTTAAGGACATTCATTTTTGATTTTTAACGACAATTTGCATCATCATATTCATATTTTGCATCATTAAATTCTTATTTCTCTCCATCATTACCATAAAACTTTGCATCATATCGGTGAACTTGTTTAATGCTAAAGAGATGCTTTCTTCATCAATATTTTGCATTTTTGAAGCAGCTTCTCTAAAGATACTAGCATATGATCCATGATCTACGTTACTGTTTACGGTTGAGTTCTGATTTCCACCTTGAACGTTGTTGGGCGAAATTTCTGGATACATTTCTTCTCTTTCGGTCGAGTTCATTTTAAGCATACACTGCTCTTCTCGTTGCCGTGAACTAATTCTTTATTTTAGCTCTAAATATATTGGACACCCTTTATAATTTGCCATATGAGTTTCTCCGCAGTTGCTTCATCTTTTTACAGAAGTATCGGCTTTATTTTTACTGCATTCCTTGGAATTATGTAGTTCCTCGCAGATAACATAGATATCGCTCAACGAACAATAAGCTTTACTATGTCCGTATTCTTGGTATTTAATACACTGCATTGGTCAAGTTTTTTTCTGGATTCCTCTACTGTGATTCTTCTATGCAGAAGATATTTCATGCTATATATTCCATGCTTTTCTTTGCTTTGAGTATAATTCAATAACATAATATATTATCAACAACTGTTTTGTTAAAACCGATACACTGCCAATGAATCATTTTAGCCACTTCTCTGTACACTGAACAGCAATTTTGTATATTTTACAATTTGTGAAACACATAAATTTCTATTTCTATATTAGATTCGACTAAACTAAACTATGATATAAGTGGCGAAAACGTCCCATATACCATTTCTTTAAAGAGAAACCCATTTAACGTTTGTTTACAAATTTTTAGGTGATGTAAGCAAGTTAATACTTCCATAATCTACTGTAATTTGCAATACAACCGCAATTGATTATTTTAATACAGCGCACACCATTAAAAAAAATCGATTTTAACATTCATCAGAATTTTCGATTTAGTCAAGTTATTCAAATTTCGTGTAGTCATTAGAGTAATTGGATTTTAAATTTGATGTACACATTTGAATTTACAAGATTGAAAATGTATCTTTTTATTCTTTGAATCAATTTTGTGATTGTTACATTTTTGTGTATATATATGTTCACAAAATTACATTTATGGTTAATTTATTATTTCTCTTATGTCTGGATTTTTGTTGTAAAATAACCAAATTAAATTAAAAATCTTTTTCGTGTTGCATTTGTATGGCCCTAAAACATAATTTTACATCAACTTCAGCTTTAAGCTTATTTATGGAGAGACATTAAAATTAAAAAAAGACAGTTTTAATTTTATTTCGTTCTTTATCCAAATTAACAATTTTCATATGTAGTTTTATTTAATTTTATGCTCTGCATTTAAAGAAAAAATTAGAAAATTCCTTGAAAATTTATAATCAAAATGTTAAATTGGATTATATACTATATAGTACTATTTACAAGAAATAAATAAAATATTTAAATATTTTACGAAAATATAATATAATTACTTCTAAAATATTCAAAAGTTATTTAAAAGTGCTTATGGTAAAATACAGACATTTCGACCTTGCATGAAATACTTGGTTTGGTATAATATGGGTTATATAAGACAACCCACTAAAATTAAGCTCGTACGAAGTGAATTATTTAATTATGTTTTTAAATTTGTTAATTTTGTTTATATTTTTGTGTGTGGGTGTGTGTTCACCAACATTTTCTATGCTGTACGACTGGGGTTAATTTTTTGTTGTTTTGCAGAATACCAACACTTTAAATCTGGCTCACAAAAAACATTCTGTAATCTTTGTGAATTATAAAAAGCTTTTGTTAACAAATTAAGCTTTTCATACAGTAGCAAAAATCTAGGAAATGTTTTTATAGGATTTTATTTCAAATTCCTCCAAACGTTAACACAAAAAAATAATAAAGCTACAAATATTGTGGAATTGTGTCCCCCCTGTCGATAATATTTACTAAACAGGAATCATGGTAACATAACAATTCCAGTAGAACACTTAACCATTTTTTTTCTTAGCTCTTGTGTTTGTATATTTTCCACCTAATAAAAACCATAAAACAGAACAAAAATAATTAAATTGTCTTCTAACAAAGTAAAAAAAGATCCTTAACCTTATTGTTGTAATCCTTGTTATTTCATCTCCCTGTTTATTTATTTCAAGAGCCTCAAAGCAATTTTGAATCTTATTTTTTGCTTTATTTTACGGTTTACCAGTATTACAAAGAGATGAAGATTCGTTTTTGCGATTTAAGTCAGAGTTTTGCACACCGTCATGTAGAATGGCTTAGGAAGAACACTTTCCATTTTGCATTGGCTCAAATAAAGACACTTTGGACTGTTATATATATATATATATATATATATATATATATATATATATATATATATATATATATATATATATATATATATATATATATTTATATATACATATATATATATATATATATATATATATATATATATATATATATATATATATATATATATATAAATATATACATATATATATATATATATTATATAGGTAATTGCTTTTATACCAGCAAACTCTGAAATCTGTGTAAAATCACGGAATACAGGTTTGAGGCTGTATTAGGAAGATGAAAATTAAAATAATTCTGACGTTTCAAAATAAATACCTTCGAAACAGTGTAGATGCCTTGTGGTACATTCAAAATGAAAATTTGTTCCGCGACTGCATTCTTAACAAACATGATTTACGCCTCCGACAAAATCCAAGCACGGCGATACGTCGTTTGATATGGATGGCGATTTCCAACGAACATGACTGTATTAAAGTCAATATTTTAATTTCTAAGCCGCAGATATATAAGACCACTATAATAATTTGGAAACCTCAGGTTTTGGTCCCTTCTTGTTCCTGGTAGATTTAATTGCAAAGTGTGCTCTAAAAAAACTGCTTAACAGCGGTATAACGATTAAAATTTTGGAGAGACGGGTTTCAATTGAAGCGATTTCACATATTTAGTCCTAATCTTATTTAGAAAGTTTAATTAAAGTAGAATTTATTACAAGTGTAACATAATTTGTTTCGGGAAAATCTATTCTAACTGAAGTATGGAGCCAGATATATTTGTGATTGTAATACATTTTAGCACCGTTGGAATACCACGCTTCCAGTAACAGTATCATTATTTTGAGCCATCAAAAAATTTTAACTTGTGCCAATTTCTAGTTTGACATCGTCCTTTAGGAAAATTAGTATCGATTCTTTTTCTGGAGTACTGGAATTGACTTTAAAACTACCTTTTAAAATTACCCGTAAATAGTTAACTTTTTGAAAAAGAGTTAAGACTTTTGCTTATTTGAAGAAATTTTATACTACTTGCAAAACCACTGTTTACAAAAATACTTGTTTATTTTAAAAATCATTTAAGTGAGCTTTATAATTCGGCTATTCTAGCTAAGGGTAGTGTATATGAATCTCGCTTTCGAATATACACTGCTCAATCAAACGAAGGATCATGTATACAAAACTTAAAACTGTATACAACAATTTGTAATACTGATATCACCGGTATGTACGGGTATTGTTTCAACCAAAATAAACTCGCTTTGTTTTTGTTCTTAACAAAAAGTAGTTATATATATTTCTATTAATTTTGATGTTCACTCTTTGATGGCTTGATGATAAGATACCCATTCATTTTTTGTTACCAACATTACAAAACTTATTTTTATGAAAAATGGCAGTACTAGAATTATATGTTTCGGCATACCGTTGGCAGATGACAGTAATGTAAATAATGAAATTGAGCCAACAATAGTAGTCAAAAAACGAACCCACTATAATTAATTTGAGCTAACATTAAGTTACATATCAACATACATTTGTATGAGGTCCAACTACTGTCATCGATTCACGAAACCATAAACAAGTAAGTATGTATATATTAAACTGACATTTGAATCTAATAATTGATAATAACATTTCCACTTTCTTCGAACAGGCAGCAATTTTATTCCGATTGAAATCTAATACAAAAAAAGTACGTGTAAATTAAATTTAACGTTTCGCGTTAAATCACTTTTTGCCAAATAGTTTAAGCAACATCATATTTATGTTCATGATGAAAGATGTGCTGCGAGTGGTGTTAAATGGCTATCACGGCCTAGTACAACTAACGGCTTGAAACTTGAAAAACATTCTAGTTCTGCTACCAACAGAGTGTGATGTAAATTTCAAGTCGATACCTCATCTAGTTTCGGAAAAAAAAGAAAATGGTCATCTGTTGGCTGGAGTTCCAAAACACACAAAGCATACCCCTTTCAATTTTCTCAAAAATCTAATTTTGTCAACTAATAATGATTACTAGAAGCGACATATAGTCTCAGATCAATAGTGAGTTCACAATCGATTCTGAAAAAGTTTTAATAATATAGTTAATATAATTAAATTATTAATTACAATTATAGTATATTGTTGTATTGCTGAGAGTGCGTGTAGAAAGTAAAAAATATGGGTGCTAAATCTTAAGATATCAAAAAAAATCACAACTGGCTTTGATAGTCTTAAATCTATTGAAAATCCATATCTAAAAGATATTATGGAAGCTATCTGTTCTTCAAATACTGATACCAATCAAAATACTGATATCAATCAAAAATCGAAGATTTACATGATTTTTAATTGAAATTTGATGTCAATAATTCTACAATGGTGGTGCTTAAAAATGACCATCATTAAAATAAGAGACTTCTTTTACAGACTCAAGTTGAAATATCCAAATAATCCTTATTACTTGAATGATCCTCGAACAAATGCTATATAACAATGAAAGTAACACTGATAATAAAAATATTATTGCGATGGCAAATTAAAACTGTGAACTTATTTTTGATTCTAGAGAAATTGCTAATTTATTAAACAGTCATATATCTACCTTCAATCCTGTATCTTTTAGTAAAAATATAATGTAGGGGATAAAAAACAGCCTGTAAGTTATAGACTAAAATATTCGTAAAACTAATAGTAAAAAGAATCAAATGTTACTGTGCAAAAAATATCATAATCAATAAATATCAGTATCTTTCAAAATAAGACTTCCAATTGCATTTCCTCGCTATTTTGATATTGGTACTGATAGATATCATCAAGTACAGTCCACCATTTACCTTGATGTAGTAATTGGCAAAATTATATCACAAAGATTAAAAAATAAATATGGTCTTATGTATTTGCATTAAAAAAAAAATAGGAAATATCTTAATATCCAAACTGCCTGGATGATATAGCATGCTTACGTTAACTCGATGCTTTCATATATGAGCGCAATATGCACCACCGCATCTTCTTACACTTTAAAATGTTTGCAAATTTTGCCTATTGATATATGTACTTGGAAATTTTGACCATCTAGTGTTGATACGGTAAATTCAACTAAGTTAAGCCAAATGTACTAGCTTATTTATCACAATCAAAGATGTTCATTCTTATAATCAAAACTATCTAATACTAACGTCTCATATCACATAAAGCAAAGAAAATAACCGAGGGGTACGCTAATTTAGATTGTGGGTATTAATTATCCGAAAAATTGAACATAGCAAACCAATGCGTAGAATTAAAACTTTTTACGATTTTTTTATTTCATCATTTTTCAGAAGTTTCACTCACTGTATATAAACAAATGATTTGTTTAATTCATTTTTCTTTCCCTTATGCTACGTCTATATAATTATTTAGTTTATGTTATAAGACATGGCAAAATACTGAAACTAATTTCTATATTAATACAGTTGCTACGTCACAAGCTCAAAATAACCCTTTTTATTTTATTCAATGTTCTACTTGAAAAAATCAAGACAAAGATAAACATAAGAAAATTCAAGTACGTACTGTTTAATAAATGGTTAAATTTTCAATGGTGATCTAGATATCTGAACATATTTATAAGTAACCCTGGATACATAATATGTTTTCGAATATGCGGACAACTTAAATTTTGACAATCTAGTATTTGGTTTTTATATATCTATATGAATATGTTTAGGATTTTGAATTGAATTATTTGACTGAAGATAAATACGATTAATCTTAAAAGTATAATGCAACAACATTTTAATGAAGTTTGAGATACATTTTGTAAATACTAAAGAAAAATTAAATTACTAATACTTTTACATATTGTACAATTTTAACTTATAATTGTAAATTGTAATTTAATTATTAAAAACAAAAAAAATTATTTAAATCGCTCAATTATTTCTTAGCTGCTAAGATCAAATTTTATTCAGTTTTTACTTTAATTTGAGCGAATTCAAAATCGAAAAAGCCAAAATCTTCAGTAGTCTTTATAATTATAAAACTGGTTTGAATGTGTATACGAGTGGACAGCATTACAAACGTTTAAAAGTGAACTAAAAAATTCAAAACCAGGTTAGATATTAGTAATCCAGGTTAGATACCGCAACGAAGTTCCAATTTTTATTTTCTCGCTTAGATAACGTAGACTGCTACCATTTATTATGTTAAAAATCAACATGCACTGCTTATATTTTAAATAGTTTTTTAACTTACAAGCCAACAAGCACTTAGGTTACGGTGAAATATGATCATATCTAGGAACGTTACACACATATCTAGTTATGGAATCAAACGGAACTGACAGTCGTCTATATGACTCATAATCAAGATCACCTAAAACCAAATCTGAATAACGAATTTGGCTAATTATAACAACGAATGTGCAAGAGCTTTTTTAGTTTTAAGCGGCGTCGAATTCCTAAACTTAGATCAATTTTTGAGACTAACATAGATGTTGGAACAGATATAATTCACTTGATCGTCCCAGGTTAAATTAGAATTATGATAAAGCTTAGGTATCGAACTTTGTTAGTGTATGAATTGATATCTTGACCAAGAATTATGAGTGGAAATGGTATTTGCTCTTAACCCTTAGTTGCATTAAGCTGGAGATCATTAATTGTAGCCCAGTTAAATATTTGGGTGAGGTCATTATTGACATAAGTTGCTAATAACTTAATCGATTAAGGCGAAGTACTATGGTAGATTTCCACGTCGTCAGCGTAAATATGATAGTCACAGTGGGAAAGTACCGAAGAAATATCATTAGTAAACAACGGAAATAACAATGGTCCGAGTATGGACCCCTAAGGAACTTCCAGTGTGGTTTAAATGAGTACAGATTTTACAGAATTATGCCAACATATTGAAATCGATTGCTTAAATAATTTTTATTTAGTTTAACAGCTTGGTACGAAAAATTAAAATATGTCCTCAGTTTATTCAACAATATGCAATAGAATCAACAAAGTATGTATTCAATTCATTAACAGAATTGAACTGGGGGATCGCTAACTGGGGGATCGCTGGTCGATCATTTGAGAGGCCAATATTACGTACGTTCTTCCAAAGCTGTCTTGATGAAAGCTTAAAATCAAGCTGCTTTCTAATGTAATTACTACTAGCTCTTCTTATCAGTTTTTGTAACGATTTTCGTCATTCGACGGAAAATAATTCGATTTTCATTAGTTTTATGGTTTTTCCACACTTTGTAACACATTTCTCGATCAACTCAATATCAAAATTGAACCAGACTGGAGTACTTCGTTGACTTTTAACAAATAAACAAATAAAATCATGATTAAGTATTGATAAATCTAGTTGGACAAACTTTTAATCCGGAATGAAATTGAGGTAATGATCAGATCAAGAAGAGAAGGGCTGTTATGAAAACTTGTGTAGTATGTTGGTACATCAATAGGTTGGTATTGCAAGTTTTGAGCAGCTAAACAGTTTTTAAGGTTAGTTGTAATTGAATTAATTTTCAGCATATTAAAGACATCTATAGTTTTAACCATGTTTAAGTAACAGCTATCACTTGTATATCATCTCCATCATTTAAATTTAAAATTTCACTGAATTTGCCATCCATATTTAAACTTCTTACATTGAAATATGCTATGTTAAAATTACTAACGCTACTCTTAGGCGAGCATTTCAAAACACAATTTGCAGTTTTAACAGAGATGGAGCTCATCGTCAAAAAATCATTCCTTACGCTTTTGATGCAGAAATGTACCATAATGGATGGTATCGCTTTCGGTTTCTTTAATGGAATTCTATAAATCGAAACCATAAATGGAATTTTGAAGTAAATGAGATCACCAGATGCAATTTTATCCACATAACTATTAAGATCTTCATTTTTTAAAACAAGAATACCACTAATTTGCATTATACAAGAATTATTTAGCCTTTCAATGTAATCTGTTCTTATATCAAGTTCAGACGCAATTCGTTCAAAATCTTGTTTCTGAGCTTTTAGGTTAGCTTCAACTTCTACTAGTCTTGAATTAATACTAAATTCAAGCAGGTCAAATTTGTGTACAATGTCATTGAGCTTGACATTAAATGTTTTATCGAGGTTATCCACTTTTGCTTCAATAGTCGAAATCCGTTTATTTATAGCGTTCAAATTAATTTCTATTGACTTTAGACTTTTTAATACGTCAGACAAAGTCGTATCAACGACTTTGTCTGACGTATTAAAAAGTCTAAAGTCAAAAGTTTAAAATCAAAAGTCTAAAGTCTTTTTCGTTTGAAAAAATAATAGTGGCAATATTCCATGTTCAAGTAAAAGTTAAGTGACTTACTCTTTATTTCTATAGAAGATTCCTTTACCATAGAAAGTTCATAGACAGTTTTATCAAGAATCAGCATACGACCGTTCTTAACACTTTAACAACCACTGATGAGATAAATAAAACATAACAAAACATTTTTAAATAATAGAAAAAGCTTCACAGTTCAAACCACACACAAAAACAAAAACATCAAATAGAAAAAGTTAAAATAAATAAAAAAGCTCACAAAGTCACATATAATAAAGCTACATAATAACAGTAATACATAATAATAAACTTAAACCTTGATACAATTGAAACGCAAAACACATTGTCATGTGTTGGATGAAGAGCAACACAAAACAAAAAAAAAAAATGAATAATGAAAAATTATTTTCTTTTATATGTTAAAGAAAAACGCATACGTGACTTTTTAAAAGAAAACGAAAACCCGTCGACTAAATAGAAAAATTTCCAAGGTGGTTGCGGAGAATGGTTATGTATGCAGCATGTATGTTTTATGTTAGATGAAAATTGAAGATAAATTTGATGAAATAAAGTTAGTATAGTGGAAGGAAAATCGTGTCTATTTAACTATTTCATTATTATTATATTTTTCTTTTTTCGTGTGTGTATGTGTTTATCTTGAATGATACAAATGTGTACGACTGCTGACATTATATATATGTACATATATACATATCTACGTATGTGCTTAATATTTGATGTACACAGCTATATAGTATTGTTAAATGTAATTCAAATGTGTACACATAAAGTTTAGAATTTTACACAGTATGTGATATATACTGCATACAATAGAAAGTATATACAGTTAATCTTGACAATTTTTTCTTTATCCATCAGGTAGTCAAGTTAAAGTGTTAAATATACAAAAAAAAATGTATAACAATGCTTTTCAGTTCATTATTTTGAACTTTGTATGAATGTTAAAGTTTGTTTTATGCAATGTACACTTCTAATGTCATACACATTTTGTCATTGTGATAAATTTAAGCATATTAGTTATAAATAAACAATTACTATATGGCTTGTAATTGTGAGCAAAGCTTTTTTGTATCGAGCTTATGTATCTACTGTATAAAACTTGAGTAAAATTTGTTAACTTGTATAAACTATTAGAAATAGAAAAATGTAATTATCTGACTTTTTTCGATAGCAGCCGTCACTACAATGAAGCGTTTGCGAAGCCGTTTAAAGAATCTGTATGGACCTTCATAAAGAGTAGTCAAACCAGACTGAACTAGCATGAGAACAAAATCACAGTTATCCAATGATTTGGGGATAAATATGTAATTTTGTTTAGATTGCTTTGTAGGTATAAGGTTGTGTATAGCTGATCGAAGATGGTTGATGATTATGTCGCTAATTGATGGATGTGAAAAGGATTTTTGATAAAGAACTAACCGGGTAGCTTAATTAATTGTCTGACCGAAGTTTATCGCTGGTGAGAAATTTAGATTTTAAATTTAGTTTCGTGTACATCTAGCCGTCTTGACTGCGGCAGTTTTGTGGTTGGTTGTTCTTTTTAATGTATTAGCAACCACATTGTCTTTTTCATGCGAATGTATTGGTAGTGGTTTATAGTTTTAATAAATTCGAAATTCCCGACCTTCAATGAAATATTGAAATTTTTAAATAGCACGGAAGATTGCTAAAAATTATCTTTCGAATGCCAAGTATTTCTTTTCAGCATCCGATAATTTCTTTAATTTCCTAGTGGTTCCCAATATTCTTCACTATAAACTGTTGTAGAACATTGCCTACAGTCGTGTATGTTACGTCAGTAGTGATACTGAATTTGAGTGTTATTCAGAGGATGTCACGTGTTCAAATGTAAAATTAGCCAAGTTTCAATTGAGTAAATGTATTTTCCCATTCCTTAGGCAAGGTACAATTTTTTGTCGTCTAGGGTAACTTGAGTAGTGCGGTCAAATTTGTGCTTTTGGTATAAATCGGTGGTAGTAGTTCATTATGTCGATAAATTTCTGAATTCGCTCGATTGAATTAGGAATTGAAAATTCTTTAGTCAATTCGATCTTCGGACGGCAGAATACCATTTGGCGTAACTTTGTGGCCAAGAAATTCAGGAGTGCTCACACCGAAAATAGATTTCAAACTTTTGATGTTAACATGACACTGCCTCAATTGTTGGAAGAGTAGTTCCATGTTCAATATGTGTTGTCCCTCAGTTTGTGATGCCGCAAGTATGTAGTCAATGTAGGCAAACACGAAGTCTAGTTCTCAAACGATTTCATTAATAAATGCGGCGTTACTGAGCAGTGTTACTGAGACCAAATGCTATCCTAGTAAATTTGAATAGACGAAATGGGGTAGTGATTGCCATTTTGTAAACGTCTTCGATGGTCGCACTCGAATCATATGATAAGCTCTGGCAGAATACGTTTTACTGAAAATGGTACAAGGTGTATAAATAAATTCGAAATTTGTAAGATTGGATGACGATCGAGCATTGTTAAAGTGCGTAATAATTAAAAACGGTGTTTACAGATCACTGCTGGCCCAGACCGCAAGAACATTCTGACTCCATCAAATATGATACCGAGCTCTTCGTATTAATCTAAACCTGTAAAGACAAGTAGTTTTCTGCTTTGTGGAGCCATCGCCATTGCTTTCACGTTATATCGGCTCGTATAACGTGTTAGATCTAGCGCACATGCTGTCCATTTATGAACGACATCAGAAATTTTCATTAAATTCCTGATCTCGTGGTTAAATAAAACTCAGTAAGTGTCGTTATCGTCGCATGATTCTTCTCTCAAATTTCATCATCTTTCATACTCATCCGTCAGATTAAACTCTCACACCCACACAGAACAACGGGTCTTATCAACACATTGTACAACTTCAGCTTGTCATCATTTGCAAGGTTACAAGTGGCAAGACTCTCTTTTATATTCCTTCCCACACAGTTATCATGAGTGCAACAAGGGACTTGAGGTATCGGAAACTTGTCACTCCTTTAAATGTGTGGTTTTTTAAGCAATTGATCATATTTTTATTTTGGACTTTTTGATGTTGAGACCAACGGAAGCTGAGAATCGTACTAAGAGATTTTTGCCATTTGGCCAACTACACAGATATTTGCATATACCAGATTTTTATTGGACTGACGGTGCAAGATATTGTCCTGAGAAGTTTCATTTTTAAAAAAAATAAATCCTAATATGAGATTTAAGAGTATCGGTGAAAACGCATCTCCTTGCCGTACACTAGAGCTAATTACAAAAATTTCTGATAGTTTTTTCTCAACTTTGACAGAACATTGTAACTGCCTTACAGTAATTTTACATAAACGCAAATATCTGTCAGGTATTCCCAAAAATGGCAAAGCAATTCATAGCTATCACGATGGATTGGGTCATAGGCTTATTGGAAATCCAAGAATACCTGACGTACGTCACAAGATGTTTCGTTATGGTTAGAAAAAATCATCCTCAACAAAAAATTTGATCAGTGACTACCGATTTGAACGAAATCCTTTTTGGTAGTCACCTTTAATTTTTTTCGCCAGAGACGTGAATCTCAAATATTATGAAAACAGTAATTTGTACGCTGTGCAAAGCAGATCTATGCCGCGATAGTTCTCACATTTGGTGCGATATCCATTTTTAAGGATAGTATACAATGCGGCCACTTTTCATTCATCAGGCATAATTTCGCTTTGCCATACTAATCGAATAAGGAGATGGGTCCTGTGTTAAAATCTCCACAGTCTATATTTGACAAGTTGCTTACATCATTTGACACTTGTTGAACATTAAGTGAATCAAGAAATCCTCATTCTAAGTGTCAAGCACTGTATCGATTACGGAGATTTCCATTTTGGTTCCGAATGACGATAGACCTAGGTGTAAAGGAATGGTACAGTTTGGTAAATCCTTTAAAAAATCGACGAGGACCATGCTAAGTTGTTGTACTCCTAAGAATTCAACCTTCCATCATTAACGTTTTTTCCTTCTACGTGATACTGCTAACAAGATTCTGATATTGTGCTTTCTTATCTTCACAGTTGATACGCAAGTTTCAGTTTTTTGTGACCCTGAACTTGTACGAAAACTACCATCTTAGCTTTACAGTGACCAATTGATGATCATAGCCTACTAATTTGGAAGCTGCCCGATAAGGTTTCTCATTTGATGGCCTGAAACCTCCCCTTAGCAATTAACACATGATATATTTGACTTTCGGAACGTCTTATGACGATGTGTTTATGTTTTCAAGTGAATATTTTTATGAGGAAAGAATGTGCTAGTCGCAATGAGGGCATGCGTCCTGATTTTTGCCACCTTTATCATTTAAATTACCAATCACTATTCTGATGTCGGGCTCCAGTATGGATCCGATCAGATCATTCCATTTGTTGTAAAATAACGATTATCAACTGCTTTGAAATCCAAAATATCCTCATTCAACAATGGCCCAAAAAGAAAACCAACATCCAAGATTGCCGAGATCACCTCTACTGTAAAGCAATATATAAAGCCTTGGGACTAACGTTGAACAAATATTATTTAATCGAAGCTGAGCTTGTTAGAATTTATTTCAATAAAGCTCAAAATGAAAATAATTCATAACTTCACTTACCTTTTTTCAGCACGAAGCCACACGGATGATCGAACAAAAAATCACGAAAATAGTTACAATCAGGATCTATATTTGGTTCCTTACACAAACATGTTGGTCGAAAAAATGGAAATGCTTGTAACGTCCTTAAGGCAGCTTGACATTTTGTTACTGTCACTGTACTACATGCCACTGAAAATAAAAAATAAAATATACATTAATATAAATCGATAGCCATAAAAAAATGTCTACAATATATCATAATATTTTGTTACATTGCAAGCAAGATCTTTCATTTTCAAAATAAAAATAAATTACCCAAAAACTCATAAATTTGGTCCGTACAACACGCAAAGAGAAAACTCTTAATGTAGATACTTTACACCCGATGAATAATAACATTTTCTCACCATTTTTCATTTGATTATTATTTATTTAAGCAAAACAATTCATCAGCTAAAATACTAAAAAAAAAAAAAAAACAAATCAACAACATAATCATAATCATCATTGTCATTGTCATCATCTTATCGTCATTCAAATTTATACAAAACAAAACATATTTTTCTGTATCCAAAGACGTTATCTTGACTTCATAGTCCTTGTAAATTTCGTTACTCTTATTATAAAGTAAAATGGAAAGGAAAGGAAAAGAAAAACGATTTTCTTTTTATTTTGTTTTATTCCGGAAAAATATTAAATTATAAAGTATATGGTTAGCATAATATTTTCATTTGCATTGCCAGTTTTTGTATACAAAACACTGACACAAATCGACGAGATACTGTATGTACGAAAACAAGTAACAACAACAAAAATGTAAAAATAATTTTGTTGACGACCGGCAAAATGAAATATCTCCTGTTTATGTTACTTGATGAGGATTTTTCATATGTGTCTACGTCGTCTGATTATCTTGTGAAAATTTCCAAAATAAAAAAGCAAAACAAACGAATTCGAAGTAAATTATGCAAACGAATTTCAAAGGATATATCATGTGCGGATAACGACGAATCTTCCATGTGCGTTTATGTTGGTGTGCGTGTGTGTGTATATATTTTATGTTTGTGTTTCTGATGAGTTAATCCAATTGTAATATAATTTCAATTTTCAAAAAAAAAATAAAAATTCAAAGAAAGGTGGAAAATGCAGAATGTGGAAAATTGTGTACGAGTAAAGTTTTCTTGAAAATATAATCAAGTTTGTTCATACATATGATTTAAATTAAGTTATTGTAACGTAATGTTATGCCGTAATGTTTTAGAATTTTAAAAAGTTTGAAAATGTTCATTAGATATTAGTTTTTGATTTTTAATTTTGAGTTAGAATATACCTTTATATACGGGTAATCTATACGGATTAGAATATATCTAGATTCGAATCATTTATGACCAAAGAGGAATGTTGGACTAGTTTGGCTGGTTTATAATCCTGATTTTAAAGTAAACTCATCCTCTCTATGCGAGTTTCAGAGTCCAAAAAATACACTGACTTCGTTTCAATTGTTCAATCATTTTTGATTGAGCGTGTCGCCATGCAATATTATTTGAAAGACCATTTTCAGAAGAACAGGACTTTTCCGGTAAATCAGGTGTCATTGATCAAAGGTCAAATTTCATGAGTGCTTTATTCATACAATTTTTATTATTCGATCGGCAGTTTACATGATTGATGAAAACATAGAACAGCAACTACAGAACCAATGGTAACAATAAAGTGCAAAACTAATTGCTAAGCAGTTGCGCTGTTTTAAAATTTAAATACCGTTGCCACCTTATAGCTGCACATAGTATATACAAAATAAGCGAAATTGACATAAAAAAAACTAACCCTTCTACACGAGTAATGGATTAATTAGGACTTCCACAAAATCGCGTGTCATCGGAAACTGATTCAAGCGAACCACAATGATATAGTAGTCTTTAGACTAAATTTTCCTACAGTATATAACATAAAATAGACTGTTGTCCAATTACATAAGATTGACTGTTATCAGATTTCAAGTTCAGTGGGATTTTTAATGGTTTTTACCTCCTTTGAAGGGAATCAAAAAATTGTCTGTACTCAAAAAAGTGGTACTTTATTTTAAAATCAGAACTACGAAATTTTACAAAAAATCAAAAAGTTTTAAAATTTAGAAATTTAAAATACCAAAACTATGAAATTTAGCCACAAATCAAGTATTTTCGAATTCCTAAAAACACTTGATGGTTAACCTATCAAAGTACAGCACGATGGTTACCCTTTGAAAATTGTAAAATTTTTGCTCAAATTTAAAATTTCCAAAATTATTTTAGATAGCTTCAAAATTACTAAAAAGCAGTCGAAAACTAAAACCTTCCTCATCTACAGTCAGTTGTAGCGGCCATCGCTACACAAACACAAACAATTATTTTTACAAATAATTATTTACATTTTGTGCACATTCATATACTTCGCCAACAATTCGCTCTTTGTATGGTAAGTGGTATATTCAACCTGATACTATTTCGAAAAATGTACGTTCCTCTTCTTAAATTATCATACTCATACGATTTCTACTCATAATGTAAAACGCTTCGAGCACTTTAAATACATAAAGATAACGCAATGGTAAAATTTATAAATTATGAAACAGAGGAAACGATGGAGTAGTCCTAGGCAAGAAGTTGATAATTTTCAAAACTGTTTTTTGAACATATTGAAGGTGAGAATTAACTAGGGCATAATATAAACTTTTAAAAAAATCCGGAGTGCAAACATTTCTCAGATAATAAAAAGATCTTAATGACAATCGCAGTTTCTTTTTTAGCTCAGATACATGACTTTTTAAATTCAGCTGTGAGTCTAAATGGATTCCAAGATATTTAAAAAAAATTACATTTTTAATCGGAACACAAAGGTTATCACAGGTATTTTGGCCGCATGATAAAGAATGATATGTGAAACGCGAATATGTGAAACTGTTACAATCCAAGCTACCAACACTGAAATTCATTATCAAGAAAATCTTTTCTTTTGTCAAGAAAATCTATTTTATCAAGATAATCCAAAAGTCTATAGTTTTGATTAGTTTTAAATGTTTGAAATTGTACTTATAAAAGAGTGATTGGACGATAGTTACTAATATCGAACCGGCTACTCTTCTTAAAAAGACGTTTAATAATACCCATCTTTAGTTTGTCAGGAATATGCCCTTAGAAAAATACTGATTAAAAATATGGACTAACACATGAACAATACCAAAAATAATTTGTTTTATTGTAATATGCGAAATTTCATCCATTCCGCAAGAACAAGTAGTTTTTAAACCATTTACAACTGCAAAAACTTTGTTAACACAAACAGGAAACAAAAAAAAATTAGGACTAATATGGTCACTAAACATATTAACTATCTTTAACGGATTAGTTTCAACTTTAATTTCACCAGCATCAATAGACGAAATAATAATTATGTTATGGTAATTTATTTAGAATATTATTAACAACTTTTCATTCCGATTTAGGATCTGCCGCTTCGGTAAATTTAGTCTTAGAATACCTTTCTTTTGTATTTGATATTAAAGTTTTAATTTAATTTTGTCAGCTGTCAATGAGCGGTTTTTATAAACCTATTTGTATTTTTTATTCTTTATATATGGAAAAGGTATTTTAGTTAAAGCGAACTTTAGCCACGTTTCTCCTTTTTTCTTATATAAAAGTAGTTATTTTATAAAGATGTTAACAACAAATTAAAATAAATAAATAAATAAAAAATTACAACCGCAAAAAAGCAAATTAAAGTTAAGAGTACCTAGCCCACAAATGAGTAATTTAAATATTTAGAATCGTAATAAGACGTGAAGTACGTTTTAAAATAAGCTCTTAGTTTAAACCAAGCTTATTGCGATGAAACCCATATGTCAGCTAATTGATTATTCTGAGTTATGTGACCCGACTGTAATACCGCTTTTATTTTAGGTATGGACATTTCATACTTTTTTCAGGTAGTTACTAAACAATGAAACATTAAACTAATAAGAAATATGTCTAAAATTAAAAAGACTGCTATATCGTAATATTTATTCTTATACTTATTCTTATTAATTACTTTAATTACTTTAAGCCTTGAACTACTCAACCACTTTAGTTATATTATTTTTTTTGTATTTCCAGATTTTGAATTCTATAATAAGCACTGGCTAATCTCCTAAGAAGCTGTACTTAATATTATCATCATATTCTGTTACCCGCAAACCTTACCGGGTAGGTCGATAACAAATTATTTTGTTTTTTTATTATACAGTATATTTTAAATGGTGTAGAGCTTTTCGTTTTATCCACTTTGGCTTAGGTAAACACACATGTTTTGGTGAGATTTTAGTGAAATTTTAATGTTTCTAACAAAATGGTAAAATAAGATATATTTAATTGCCATGAACACTTTTTTTATTTATTGAATTATTGTCACAGTTAAACAAGATGGACGTAAATTTAGGATCATCTTTGTATTCCAATCTCCTTTGTAAACCAAACGGTTTAAAAAAATATGTATTTAGCTGTCGGTTTTACCAATTAATATGCCGTCTATCTTCTTTACTGCGTATGCATAATATAAATACACATAGTACTACACTGGTATGTTAGCCCATTGGCGTGCTAGATGTCGCTACTGGTATCGTTTGAAAATTAGATTTTTTTTGGTTTTCCTTGCCAAAAGGGCCAACACTTCAATCTAAAAATCTTTTGTGCTCTTGGGATTTATTAGTTCAAAAGCTTCTTTACCTTCCTAATAAATGCCAGAATGACACTTACAGGGGAGTACCCGATATTAATATAATTTAGAATAATTGGACCAAAGTTCAATTTACGTCTTTTGGTAAAGGGCACCAGGGCTGTTTTGCTAGGGTTTATCGAAAGACTCTCTTTAGTACACCAATTCAAAATAACAAACAAGGCCTGTTGCATTCTGGCAAGCATCGTTCATTCATGCCTACCAGAGACTATAATAATCAAATCGTCCCCCGCACAACCAATGGTGTCATAACCGAGTAAATTTAGCAGTATGGCCCAATATATTTTCGATACCATTTTAACCAACTGCTCGTATAACTGTTGTAGAAATTTACGCCGGCGATTGGAATTAATTTTAAGGAACGGATTATTCCAAATATATACTAAATGTGCTGCTAAAGCCGCCACATAAAAAACGTTATGAAAAAATGCCAGTCAAATAAGACAAATCTTCCTTTTGCATGAGTATTCCTTGATTTTGTAGTCATCTAGGTATCATTGTTGGTTTATTCATTGATCCTTGTGTTTCCTTATCATAATGCATGGTGGATAAAAGCACCACAGTTTTTTTTGGGGATATAAGAACAAATTGTGATTTTTTCAAAAATCCGAAAATATACGATTTGGCAAGTCGAGATTTGCCTTTCACGACTAGGAATTCCATTGTTATGAATCGCCGTTTTTTGTTTATTGTTCCTAAGATCAATAAATTGTGGTTGCGTATCAAACTAGAATCTAAATTGTAGCTGGTGACAAAATAGGCACATGTTATATTTCGACCACTACTGCTAAAAAGATCATAGATCCCTCAAAACACGTTCTTCTTGATTACTTTCTCCTTGTGAGTTAGGAGGCATTCTAGTGTAAATTTGTCTTTTCAATGGATAAACGAGGAAGTGGAGTCACATTCCCATTATACTTTAATTCCACATCTGGCAGGTTTTGAAGGAATTTACTGCCTGAAACGCGTACTACGTCGATAAGGAATCAGCTGTTCTTTAACTGTGATGTTTGCTGTAGCTATAAAACATTCTCGCAGTTTTTGATTCAACATAAGCTATTTATCTAAAAAAGCAGCTACTTTGTCATCTGATATATTGCTTTATGATATTAAAAGCGCTTATCGTAGCACGGTAAATGAGATGAGACAACATTCTCTACAAATCTAGTGTATGTTCGTTTTTACATCGGGAGACGCCGGCAAATATTATTATGTCAAGTTATGCATCAGATTGATCAAACCTCATGGTAGACTAAATAATGGATTTCAAAATCAAAAGATAGCTACCCGAGTGCCGCATAAACACATTTTTTTTGTTTATAAAGGATTGAAGAAAAGCGATTGAAAAAAATTACGTTAATTTTGTACTGTCTTATTTGTCTTTTACACAAAATCTAGGTACAAAAATATATTGCAATTGGAGGCTTCCACGAATTTTATTATAGTAAAGTGACAACATCTGTAAATTGATTCCAATATATACCGATTCCAATATGTCCTAACCTAGATTAGTAATAATCCGCTTTAGCAATAATCTTTGGCAATGCGAGAGGATACTCACAACTAGACCTCGGCATTTTACTGGAATGATTACTATTATTATTATTTACATAGGCACTTTGAAAAAAAAACTTAACAAGTTACAAATATTCTCAGCATTATCAGATTTAACATTCTTGTAGCTCATCTCTGATGGATACCCCGTAGTCTTACGTATCTACAAAATAATTTCGAGTTGTTCTGTATATTTCCTTCAATTTTGGTAAAGCATTCTTTATATAATTAAAAATGGATTTTTAAATTTGACTGGTTATTAGTCTCCCTCACTTTTTTATCCAATTTGTTTTTCCTATTACGTAAATTTTTCAGTTCTTTTGTAAACCAAGGAAAATAATTTAAAACTTTTTTAACGGTACATAATTTTCAAAATTATAATTTAAAATATAATGAAATAACTATCATCATTAATAACTACTAAAATAACTATCATCATTAATATCAAAATTAGTCAATAGATCATTTCAATCAACATTCTGAAAATAAAAATTAAGACCGTCCACATCTATATTATTAAAGTCATAAAAACTTAGATCACAAATTTTCAAACTTTTCAGTGGTTGAAGCATATTACAATTTATTAAAACTTCAAATGATTTATGATGCATGTTATTCAAAACAAATGAGCCTCATAACAAATAAGCCAAAGGCCTCATAAATCCTTAGAAGATTAGGATCATTGAAAGAGTTGAGCTTAACTACAAATATGAGAGTTTTTTTTTAATGATTTGGCAAATTGACAACCCAGGTTATCATTAAATGATTCAATGATGACAGAAACTACGGTACAAAAACTTTTAGTGGAAATTCTAATTTGGTTCAGACAATATGCATTCGTGGTGAATAAAGACGTAGAAAAAATGGACCTTTGGTTGGGATCTTCGAAGCCAATAGGAAAGTACAAAATATGATAGGGCGACTACAGAAAAAATCTTAAATTGATGAAACAAATAACGGGGCAACTTCCCAAAGATAGAGTCCAATACTCGGTGACATTCGGTGTAGTTGGGCTCGATTTTTGCGGTCCCTTTAAAGTACAATCCCATGCGACGAAGAGGAGCATTTTCAGTTAAGGCATACTTATGCATTTTGTGTGCTTCAGTACGCGTGCAATATATATTGAGATTTGCATGAATCTCTGGACTGAATCAGTTCTGGGCGCACTCAGAAGATTTATCAGCAAAAGAGGGCTATGTCATACAGTGTATTGTGACAATGCGACAAACTTTGTCAGTGCAAAAAATTCCCTTCGTGAACTTTATACTTTCTTAACCAATAATAATAATTCCATTATTTCTAATCTTTCGAAAGATAAAATTACTTGGAAACTTATTCTACTATCAGCACTAAGTCAAGGAGGATTGTGGGAAAGTGCGGTAAAGGCAACAAAAACACAACTCGCGCTGTTGGCGAAGAAATACTTACGCTTGAATAATTTTCTACGTTGACTGTGCAAATAGAAGGAATTCTAAATTCAAGGCCCATCTGTCCTAAGCAGAACGATGAGTTTGAAATCATTATACCTGCTCACTTCCTAATCGGATGTTTAATTCATCAAATACCTTAATTAAGTGTCAATCAAAGAAAAATTCAATCGCCACACGAGATGGAATATAGTTCGACGCATATATATCTAATTTTGCAGAAATAATCTACCGTCAACTCAATGGCTAATGGGGCGAGTCATACAATTATTTCCTGGGGACGACAAATGCGTTTGAGTAGCTGCAATTAAAACTAGAACTGGAATCCTTGAGCGTCCAGTTCTTAAATTATGCCGACTTCCAATTTTTGAATCCGTTGACCCCTTCAATCTCTGAGGAGTATGTTTAAGTTAATTGATGAAAACTGTTTGTCTAAAATAGTTGTATATATCAAAACTAATTAATAAAATTTGTTACTACTTATTTAATTACGTACGTCCCAATCTAGTTTGACGTATTGACATTTATATGCTTTGCAATGAGCTCGATTTAATTAGATAAATATATTTACACCATTTTTGCCATCTATTGTAAATTTCAATATGTAAATTGTAGCTCATTATTTATAGCTTAAGTATTCAATGAATTAATTTAGAAAAAAAATTAAAATTTGTATGTTCTTCTTGCGACAACCTTCGAAGCGATAACATAAAGTAGAGAAATACCATAATAAACAATAAAAAATCAAAAGCATTTATTTTTTACAAACCAAACCTTGGTTTTTCTCAAAATTTGCGCTGAGCTTACTTAAATTACAAAATCTTAAATTTGGTGCAAAACATGGAGTATGCCTCAACTGTCAAGAATCCATACTATTCAGTCCACACCAAGAGAATTGAATTCAGTCCACACCAAAAGAATTGAAAAGCGTGACTCGGTTACTACCATATAAGACAAGATGCCAATATTATAAAATTTGCACTATCAAAAATCGACGAAAATTTTTGGAAGCCGGTTTAATGAGTAACGTCCTACTTGGCCATATTGAACCACCATACATCATGGAAAATATTACAATTCAGGTTCCGGACAGAAGACTACACCATTATTCGTTTTTGGATATTGAAAGTCAACTAGTTACGGAGATAACAACCCTATATTCATTTTGAATTTCACCTACCCAAGGACCGATTTAAAAAGAACCTATAAAAGTGTTTTCTTATATATGAAACCACAAATTGGCTGCTTCAATTTTTTAAAGAACTTCAAAAAATATTTTTATTCATATTTTTTTTGCATTGTGGGCAGCAAAAGGATAATTAGATTTTTAGATGGAGGTAAAAATGTTTTCTCAATCTGGAAAGCAATATCATAAAGGGTCTTTGGCTTTTCGAGTGAAATAGTTATGTCCCTTGCAGAAAGAGAGCTAAATTTTCCCACAGGAAAATGCACTTAAAATTTGCCTCTGTCTATATCCACCATAGTGAGAGCTTAGTTTATTTATAATATCACGCTTTGTTTTGACATTGTTTCCTGAATAATTTATATGCTTATCTTTAATTTAAGTTTGTCAAATAGTTGCAAAAACTTGCGTACCAAAGTAATTTAACGCAAATAATTTTTTTTAATTTACCTTGAATGGATGTTGTCTCAAATATTGTCACAGACAATTTTCACCCATTTATACATTTTACCCTCATTTAATTATTACGTAGCTTTTGTATACCCAACAAATCGCCGCGCAATTAAACACAAAATTATATTTAACTGGACAAACTAAATTATGAAAATATCAACCATGAATATGAATTATAGTCACGACTGACGAGTGACATAACAATAATCATTTGCATAATATCCAACAAATATAATTTAACTTCCGTCGAGTCGTTTTAAGTTTTTTTTTTTTACAAAATTATGGAAATACGAGTACAGTATACTAAAAAAATAATAATTGTCCCCAAAAATATGATCACCGGTTACATTGTACGTATGACATGTCATGTATTATGTACAGTATAAATTTAATATGTGTATTGCACAGAAGAAAGTTTTAATTACTTTTCTTGTTTGTTTCGAGAAAATTAATTATTTTCGAGACAAAAAAAATATTTTAAGTTTTTTGTTTTAATTTACTAAATTACACAACATGCTGATGATACTTTGACAGCATATTTTTTTTCGGATAAAATGTCAACTGTGAACGATTTGCTAATTTTCTTATCATTCCAATTATACGATATTGTTGTAAATTTACGTCACCCATATTATAAAAATATAAACATAACAAATGTTCTATTCCGAATGATAAATGATGCGGCAGAAAAATTGCGGCAAACCAAAATACCTAAAAAAAAAATTTACAAATTGAACGGAAACAATAAATTTCCTAATTGCGGTTTTGTCCATATTTTATAATTAGACAGGATTTTTTTTTTGCTTGAAATCATGGTAAATCAAAATAAGGAATTTGTGAAAGCTTTAGAACGTATATATGGGTTCGGCTTTAAGTTCGTATATATATAAAAACGACTTTATATTTGATTTTCCTATACATCGTGTTAGGTATATGTGCTATGTACTATATGGAAAATCGATGGTATATTTTTAGAATTTGTAGTACGATATTCGATACCAACAACAATTTTTTATTTTTTATATATTTTTGCTTCGAACAAATTTAAATGTTAAAGTAGAAAATTTTTCATATAAAAATGTAATTTAGTAATCATTCACATTCTTTTAGGTAGAATAATTTTAAAGTACAAGACGAATAACGAGCGAGTAAATACCCCACTATATATTACTCGTATATACATTCAAATAAAAATATTAATATTTTATGTACGTGCCTCGTTCCTATACTGTACATATCAATATTATTTTAAAAATATTCAAACGTTAAAAGCAAATACTAGGTGGAACGAGACGGGTAAAGGCACCTAAAAACACGGGAATAACACCAAGTTATAGTTGCTCCCTTTAACAATGAAAATAGGAATTTTACATATAAATTTTACATACCCAAATAATAGGAAATCAGGATAAATTTTATCGAACGTGTTAAAATTGAAATTTTATGATAATTTAAATCAAAAGCATAACAATATCAAACGCAGATATACAACAACAAAGTTCTCATCTCATCTTATCATGTAGATTAAATTCAGTTTCCATATACAAACAAAATAATAAATGTTTTCAAAGAAAATAACTTTGATTGAAGTTTTTTGTAAAAAATAAATTTTACGATCAATTGAAGGTGTAGTAATTATTGATGAGATTATAGAACGTATCTCTTATAGTTTGTAAAGTTGAAAAAAAAAACTAGGAGTGAAATATAAATTTTTAATAAAAAATTTTAAAATTTGATGCATCGATTATTTAGTATTTTACTTAGCAAAATATTTCATTAATTTTAAGATTACAAATTTATAATCCAGACCATACATAATGTTAGCACAGTCTAGCAAAACTAGGAAATTTTAACCACCAATATACAAAACTTATGAAAATTTGGTGTTGGGTGTGTCTCAATAAAAACCACCAAATATATCTATTATACCTCCAAATGGTAACATTCGGGCAACGATGGACTATTCATCGGCTAAATACTAGAGGCGAATGCCATTAAAACACTATAACACGCAATGAGTGAAACAAACAATGAAAAAATTACCCCACGTGATATACCTGATACTCAGAGAAATTCACTCTCTTCGGAGGTTCCAAAGATATCAGAAGTTAACTCGATCTCCTATGAAATTTATTAGCCCTTCTTTGGAAAGTTACATTAAATTAGTACAACAAAAGAAACATTTACTCCTGAAAAATAAGGAAAATCCAAAAAATGAACTAGTGCAAGAGAACTGCAATCGTTATAAAACTGAGAAATTCTACCGTGAATTGTGCAAAGCCAATAGTGCATTAGTCGATTCCACAAATATAAACAAGCAGCTAAATCAAACAATTGCATTGATGCAGAAGCGAATAAAAGTACTTGAAAACTTAGTCATTACTCTTAAACCAAAGGAAGCCAATAATCTAATATTATAACAAATGGGCAAGACTACCATACAGATGAAGAAGAACTAGCTAGAGATACGGAGTTTGTTAATGTAATAAATCGAAGGAAAAAGAGGAACAAAAAAACAACAAAAATTTCATCTCCGCCTCAATCACAACTTAATGTTACAAAGGTTTTAACAAAAAAGCCACAAAAAATACCTCAACGAGTTTGGAGTTTGTCTTGCAATAGTCCCTATCTCTGTCAATGACCTTCTTGTGTCAATGACTCCACAACAACTACGAGATTATGTTGACGACCAGATTAGGTTGCGATAGACAACTGATGCAGATTTTGCAAAATCAATAACTAGTTCAACGCCAAACCTATCAGTACCGCTGGTACATGGACAATTCATACCTTCAATACAACAAAACTATGTCGTTCATATATATAGCCATCAAACCACCGCAACCTCTGTTTAATCAAAATCCCACAATGTGTGGTTTAACATAATTGAGCAATTCTTCGAACTCTCGAGTATGCGGAGTAAGACAACAAAATATGAGTCGGATTAGACGCTCGTCATCATGAAACTTTTGCTGATCTTACTAAAAGAGACAAAGGTAATAGCCTCTTTACCATTTTTAAAGAAAAATTAATCCGTGCCCTTGGAGAATCCGAGAAAGCTAAACTGAACAACATTCTTCACGGTTTAACACTCGGAGATCAAAAAAACCGTCACAACCTCTCAACAAATTTCATTTCAACGCAGGACGGACGTTCGATGCCAAAACTCTACGACAACTTTGAATGAAACGTTAACCATCCCAAGCTCAAATGATTTTGACCACCAATGAGAACGATATTCCTTTGATTACGTTAGCAGAATGAGCAGACAACATACTAAAAAACCATGTTACAGAGCAGCATTAATTCGATGACTGGCACATCATCAGCTTTGTCTAGTGATAGAGATGATGTGTAATCTACTGCTGCTACTTTCGAAATCGATAAACGTATCAAGAAACTTACCTCAATGGTTTCGGAATTGTATACTTCTTTCAAAAATTAACGATCTAATTCCCGCCAAACTCGATCTCGCTCTTCTTCTCAGAATAGAATTTACCCTAAATACAATAAATGCTATTACCACTTTAAATTTGATAAATAAGCCAGAAAATGTGTTCCTGGATGTACGTTTTTCCTAGTCACGGAGAAGGCATATAAACAACATTTTTAAAATGGACAATCTAAAATGTGCGTTTCATCTGTGTTTGGCCAACCTTTTGTTTAAAAATATACAGAATGGATTCCCAGTACGCTATATTCTAAAAAATATCTAAACAAGTTTTTTGGCTTTCTACAGCCAATCTTTAATTATATGGACCGGTTCTTTAGTTGAATGTTTTTTTCTGAATTCGAAATGGTGAAAAGGATTAAATAGTTTTCATTCTATGATTAATTTGAAACTCTTAAGCAGCATTTTTCAAATAGTTCTGAAATTCTGAAATCGGTTCGTATGATTTTTTGTGGTGTTTTGTTTGGTTTTTGTCACTTCTGTCACGTGGAACTTTGGTAGTCCTTTTTCGGTAAGTGTTTGACTGTTTGTCCTGTCCTGTAATTAAATCATATTTAGGAGATTTTTTGAGCTTGAGATATTGTGTATTTCATCTTTTAAGTCATGCAAGGACATGACATTAACGTTTTGACTGTTGATGTTTTTTATAGCTTTATATTTCCATGTTTGTTCCAGTGGCCATGAACGCATAAAGCCACAGAATGCAAGGAAGCTGAAATGAAGTACTTTCAAGAGTTATTTTATTGTAAAAAACCAACTACACAAAAGTGTTAGTGTGCCATCTTTAAGTTCGTGTTCAACACATCCAGCCCATTGCTACATATCAAAGAAATCAGCCATATATAGCATTTTTATTGGTTTAGCATACAGCCGGTATTCTATTACATCAACATATGGTCCTTCGAGCCGGATATTGAAATATCCAAACCATCAGTTAAGTGTTTAACAAAAACACTTAACTCATCAAAGCCAGTGAAACTACGCTACCACTCGTCGAAATAACCTACCAACGTCACTGTAATACACACGTCATTTGCAAAATTTGATAAAAACAAATTCGGTATAACCAAATTAGGGTACAAGTGGTATCATGGCGCTTAAAAGGGTGCGGTCTACCATAAAAGGAAGTTTAACGCGAATGGAAAATATTACTATAGCAAATGCTACTCAAGTGAAAGAGCTGTCCACTGGTGAGTTGAAGATTTATGTAATTACTATGCAAGACCTGAAAACTCTATTTTTGGAGGTTGAATCGAAGATTCGTTCTGAATTCTAATATTGAATCAGACATGGACGAGTTTGAAACCAGATATTTTGTTGTGATCCGGAAGCTAAATAAATAGATTTGGGCCATAAATGAAGGCGAACATAATACAGGAAGACTCGATGAGTCCATGTTGAATGCTACCCATTCGCCATGCACCGAGATGTGTATTCAAGGGAATACACTGAATGGCCTAGTTTCTATAATCGGTTTAACACGTCAATTCATAATAAGGATTACCCAGCAGTCCAGCAGTTTAAGTACCTAAAGAGCCTACTGATAGAAAAAGCAGCGCAACTAATCAAGTACTTTACGGTTACCAAAGCGAATTAATCCGAAGCATTTTCAAAACTAGTTGGGAGGTATGATCGCAAAAAGTTAATAGGCAATGCATTCATTTGTTTGTTTATGGATAAGCCCTCCACAAATCAAGTAAGCAACTTTAAAATTAGGAAAATACGTCTGATGAGGTGCTTCGTGGATATCAAAACAGAGCATCGTGATGGTTGGCTAATTTACATTTTAATTAAAAAGTTGGACTAGGAAACACGAATGTTATGGGCACAAGAGTCTACAGACATGGATTTGGTCTACTGACCAAAGAGTTCTTTGCCTTTTTAAACAAAAGATGTGATGCTTTGGATTCAATGTCATCATGTTAAAAAACAAATTTATGCGAGGGTGTTAGCCACAGAAGCGATCGACCAAAGACAATAAACGAAAAGCGTTCACATGTAGTGAAATTATACAAATAATTTCGAATGTAGTGAATTTGCAAAAATGTCACGATCGAGCAGAAAAAGGGTTATAATAACCGATAGGAGATGTTACAATTATTTGCACAATAAAACGCATCCAGCCGCATTACATCGGTATAAGAAGAGGCGGATGAGCCTGAATCAATATCATGCAAAACAAGCAAACCAGTTACGAAGGTTTACCAAACAATTGTTCCTTATCCTATGGAAGGCATTGTACCAACAACCATCGTCCGAGTGAAAAATGTGAACGGCGAATTTAAGCTATGCCGTGCCCTAATAGACTCAGTATCACAAGTCACATTCATAACAGATGCGTGCGTTAAAAAAATTGGGGTTGGTTGTCACAAGGAGGCATGTGAGGGTGAGTGGCTTGCGACAACCTAATTTAGGATGCACCAATGGCCTTACGCAATTAGAGGTCGTTGCGAGATTACAGGTTGAACCGAAATTAAGGGTGCAAGCTTATTTGGTGACAAAAATTACAACGTAACAACCTGCATCCAAGATAGTCTGTGTGGAACTCGACAAGATAAAATTTATTTTCTTGACTGATCCAAAATATAATTAAAATGGTCACATTTATCTGTTGTTGGGAGTTGAGGGGTTCTTTACAAAAAAAAAAGCCAGGCACATGAGCTGTCACCACGAATGTTTCCTCAAGATACAAGATGTTTGGTCATTGAAGGGCAAGTGGCAGACGAGAACACAAAAAGTGAAGTAGTCAATATTAATGTTACCATGGAAGCCGCTGGTCTACTGCTCAGATTCTGGAAAATCGAAAGTATTCCAACGATTAGTGATCTCACTGAAGAAGAGCTGCATTGTGAAGATTGGTTTGTAAAAACAACGCAAACGAGTAAAGACGGGAAATTCATAGTGAGACTACCGGTTAAAAGGAATTTAGCTAGTCTTGGTTTAAATTTCTTCGCAGCAAAACAGCGACTCAATGCGACGGAGAATAAATGTATACGCAACCCTCAGTTTAAGCAGATGTATCACAAGTTTATGAAGGAATATCAACAACTAGGGCACATGTCAGAGATAAATGCATCAAGCGGGACAACTATTTTTTACCACATCATGGCATTATCAAAGGAACTATTTAAGTTAAGGGTCATTTGATACGTCATCAAAGGATGTAAATGGGGTATCTTTGAACGATTTATTGATAACAGAAACAACCAACCATATTCAATCCATAAATACCGATACGTTGTCTCAGGTGACATAGGCAAAAATGTATCGGCAAATTTAGGCCCACTCGGATGATACGAAGGTCCAAAGGGTGCTATGGAGAACCGACACCAATGAACCAATCGAACAATTTGTATTGAACACTTTAACGTACGGCACAGCTTCTGCCTCATTTATATCCATAAGATGCATTGAACAAGCAGCACAGGAAATAACTGAAGAGGAAACCATCCAAGTATTAGGACTAAAGTGGAATCCAATCTTAAACGCATTCACTTGTTCCGTTTGCTTTGCAAACATTACTGGCGGAAGCCAGCAAGGTATTCGACCCTCTGGGAGGGTTGTCACCTGTGACCATACGAGTCAAAAATTTATTTCAGAGTTTATGGCCAGTAGATCTGAAATGGGACGATCCGCTTCCGTTTGATGTGTGCAACAGGTGGATCACACTTCGTGACGAGTTAAAGGAAGTCGAAAAATTATTTTTTTCTAGATGGCTTTAGTACTACAACTATTTCAGAAATTCAAAATACACGTATGGACTAATTTATTGAATAGGACAGTCAGGAAAGTACTAAATATTCCTTAAATGTGTACTACATTTAAGAAACTACTTAAAGGGTTAATTACATATTTTCTTTCGTGAAGAAGAGGTAACAATATGATATTTTTTGAGAAAAAAGCATTTTCACAAATATTTTAATAATATTTAAAAATGGACTTCGCTTTTGAGAGCATTTGAGCCCCAAAAAATTTTTTATTTAAAATTAGCCAAGGAATAATCGCTTAATGGATTAGACTCCAAAACTGGACTACCCTGTATAAATGCTAATAAAATAAAAATATAATTCCAATTAACGCCAATCAGCAAGAATTAATTAATGTATAATATAATATATTTTTAACATTCGAATTTTATAAAAAACTTCAAAATTGTTCAAGAAAAAAAATAATAATTTTTCATTTCAACAGGAAATGATTTGTCTTAATACAAATACACACAGTCATGATGATTAAAAAATAAATAAATCATCGGAAAAATAAATTTTCCAATATTGAATTGTTACAAGGAAATAAAATTTTTAAAATTAAATCATTTATTATTAATGAAAATTGATTTTATAAATGACTCTGAAATATTAAAAAAAAAAACTACCAAATAGATTTGTTGTTGCTCAATTCTATTTGTGTACATTTTGGGGTTACATATTTAAGGGTTAAATCTATTTTCTTTTATTTTTCAATTATTCATCAAATTTGTACATATTATATATGGACAAAAGAATGTCCTTTTTATACTGTTCTATTACATAAATAAATCATTTACGACATTTTCCTGTGTTGTGTTTTCTTTTTTTTTTGATTATAGGGAAATGCAAAAGGAAAATTTAATATACTATGCTTTAAAGATATTTGAATATATAAAATGTATGTTTACCCGACATATTATATACCAACCTATATTAAAGGTGGATTAATGGATTTTACGGTAGAAAACGATTCAAACTATTGATTTTATGAAAACCACACGTGTGTATATATGTGTGCGTGTGTATGTGGTTTAGTTTCGCTACCAAACACGTCATAATAATGTTTGTTTCAATTTTAACGAAAATTATTACTTATATAATCTTAAAACCACAGTAGTTTTTCTTTTTTAAGAACGTGGCATTCGAAAGAAAATTTCATATAAATATACATTTTATTGTATGAATCACGTAATTTCGTGTGCTTTGTAATTTTGTGTATATAATGTACCTACTTGTTATCAGCTTAATATATATATATAGGTTTATAAATAGGGTATATGTTTAAAAAAATACATCAAGCAGTTAGTACATAAGACCTCATAAATTGTTCATAAGTGCGTGTAAATTCAAATTAAAAGTTATTGTTTAATTTATACATCACGTTACGTAAAACATAAACTTATATACATTAAAATATGTTCTACATGTACAGTAAACGAAAAAACTGGTGATTACAAACGCTAAAATATTTGTGTGAAAATTTACAAAAGTTTAAGTACGTGATGTCCTATATTTGTATATACTAAACAATTTTCCATCAACTCCGGGTACACTATATATAGAAGTGAACAGTATATATATTATAGAAACCGGTATATATATATATATATATATATATATATATATATATATATATATATATATATATATATATATATATATAACGAAAAACTATTTCTATGCTAATATCAACTTTTTGAAAAATTTTAAAATTCTTATCACGTCTACAACATATTATACACACACTACAAATCAGAGTTTCATTATTCATATTTACAACAACAACAACACAAAATATAGGCCAAAATAATTTGGTGTTTCTTCTTGCTGTTTGATTCCAGAACAGCTAAAATGTAAAATGTGTAGAAAGGATAATAAAAAAAGGATACATATGAATGGGGTTAGAGTATGTATTTATTAAGGATCCTTGAATTTCATCAGTTTTATATTTTTTGATACCCGACCTAGTTTTCATGTTGATATATTTGCTGGTTTGCTAGAAAATTGCTATTATATGCGGGGATAAATCCCGGGAGAACAATAAAATTTCGTTATAATTTGTTGTACTACATGATTTAAAAATTATTTTATTGGTTTTATTTATGAATATACACCATTAACACGCTTATCTTAAAATATAAACTGCAAAGCTTGCATGTGAATGATATTACATCAACAGTCAAGGTTTTAGTTAAAAAAAAATTTGGTAAGTTTGATATCATGTCGAACTGCAGAACATGAAGGATTGGTCGTTGCGTTAACTCCTCCAGGCTCAAATTCGATTGTCCTCGATCGTTCAAAAGTCTGGAATGACGTTAAATTTTGAATTTTGGTTTCAAATTATTCGATTTTCCAGGGAGTATTTCTGTTTGGGATTTTACTGTTTTGATTCGAGATTGTAGTGGTAGAAGCGTTAGGGGCTGTTGTCTGAATTTTTAATTGGGACAATGTCATTGAGATTGGGTGTTGTGCTGGGTTATTTTTGGGAGTCATAATGACGTGTATGACTTGTTTTAGAAGTTTATATCCTAATATCAGTAGGATTCCAATCATGACAGTAGAGGATCCATAAATTGAATACCGGTTTATTTTAGATTCTGATTTTAACTTTTCTAATACATCTGTGTTATTGATGTGGGGTTCTTCCTTCAGATAGGGCTTTCTTTATTTTTTTTTCAAAGGGAGTGAGTTGGTGGAAAATTGCCGTAGGGGTAGTGGTAGGAAGTGAATAACTTCCTGTGAAATGAACAATTTGTTATTGATTTTTATAGATACACTGCTAAATTTCAATAAAAAATTTCCATCTAGTTTCTGCGGTAATGTGTCTAATGGATTGAGCCATTAAAATTATTCAGGAGGATTACTCTGCGATATTTGGAAGACTTTTAGTCCACGAAAATCTTTGTTGCAATTGTTTCAAATACTCATTTGACCATCGTACCCAAAAATATTTGTTCAGATTGTTCATTAGTTGACACCTCGTCAGAATATTTGTCCTTCCAAAGAATTCGTTTGATTCCGAAATAGCACGTAGTGGCTGGCCAATCAAAAAATGACCGGGCGTTAATACCTCAAAGTCATCGCTGAGACTTGGATTATTGGCCTTGAGTTCATGACGGCTTCGACCTATTTAATACGCGTTTGAAATTCTTGATGGGTTAAATTCGCATTTCCTGCAATTGAAAATTGTAGACGACTTGTGAACGACTCTACCCGCTCCAGTAAGAACGGTAGAATTTCTATTTTCTCAGACTATTTCTTTAATATATTGGACAGTTAGTTTAGTGCCCAGTCTTTTATTATATTTGACATAAATAATGTCGCCTGGCAAATATTCTTTCACTGTTGTCCTTCTTTTATTATGATATTTTAAATCCCTACCCTGTTTAATTTTTAATTTTTCTATATTACTTAACCGAACATGTTTAACTTGCTCAGGATCTAAGTTTGGAATTCGCACAAAGAATAGTTCTTCGTGTTTTTTTTTTGTGGTAAAATGAATCGTATGTGGTCTTTCTAAGAGTTGTTCAAATGAACGAGGAGGGCCTTCCACCTTCAAGCATCTCATTATTTCTAATAGTGTCGAATGGAATCCTTAGACTCGACCATTTACTTCGCTAGTGAATCTATCAATGGCTGTTAGAACTAAATACTTCTCAGTCCAGAATATGTCTAGATCATAGGTCAGGATATTCAGGTATAGGAGTGTTATAAATTTCCTGGTTGTTGGGATGGCGATCATACTTGTATTCTTTGCAAATTGTACAGAGTCTTTCGAGATTTGATATCTTGGAAGCCATTTGCGGAAAATAATACTTCTGAATAATCTACATGAGGTTTTCGTAGGAATTACCATTAGCACGTTTATGTTCTGATAAAATAATCTTTTCTTGTTGATTTTCATCTTCAAAATCCTCTATCAAGATCCGTGTTAATCGGATTTTATAACTCTTGAAGTGGAGAGGGTAGATTTCTTGAATTTTTCCCATAACTGATTCAGGGCAAGAAGTCCATTGACAATATTGGGATTCATATATCTTGATTACGAAAAACATTAATTAGAGCTTCCACGGATAGTTTTATATTGTGGGAGGAACTCTCATCGCTATACTGTGTGGAAGTAAGTGTATTTGCCTCCGTTGGCTTGGGTAGTTTTGGGTTGCTATTAGTATTTTTGCTACTAACAACGTACGTTAATTGCTTATGGTCCGTGAAAATTTTATCTTTACGTGAGCCATACAAGAAATTCCGTAGAGAATTGAGTGCCCAAATGATGGCCAACGTTTTTTTTCATAAGTGGCGTAGTTTTTTTCCATTTGGTTTAATGTTTGGAAGCATCCGTAGTGAGCTCAAAGTCTTTGGAAAAGTTAGGATGTGATAACAGAACTTCTTGAGAAACAAGCGTGTTTTTTAATTTCTCAAAAGCACTCAAAGCGTCTGTATTAAGAAAGATTTTTTTATTCTTTGTAATGTTTTTGGACACACATCCATCCTCCCCTCAAAAAATGGATGTTAAGGGATTTACCAGTTTGGCGTAATCGTTAATAAAACGGCGATATTACCTTGACATTCCAAGGAATAATATTAGATTTTTAAGAGTTTCTAGTGGTGAAAGGTTTAATATAGCATTTGTTGGTTTTATTTCGTTTGTCCCGGCAATAAATCCCAGGAATTCGACTTTTTGTAGAAGAAACTAAATTTTTTTCTAATTGTACCTTCATATTGGCGGCTTTTAAGGTCTTGAAAACTAGTTCCAAATTTTGAAAATGTTCTTCTTGATCCTTACCAAATATGATGATATCGCCGATATAGACGTACCATATTTTGGCTTTGTGCTCCCTTAGTATATCGTGCAAAGTTCTTTCGAATATAGATGAGCATTCCTAAGTCCGAAAGGTAAGCAAATAAATTCGAATTTCCCGTTATTGATAGAGAATGCTGTTTTCTCTATGTCAGAACTTTTAAGTGAGATTTGATGGAAACCACTTTTAAGATCATCGTAGTAAAAAGTTTGTTTCTTCCCAAATTCGAGAGAACCTCGTTTATCTCTGGGATCAAATTTTTTCTTGAACAATACTGGTTTAGTTCCGGAATTGCACAGTTAAGCACCCAATCTTTATATAAAAAAGTCATCCATCCTTTTTTATTAGATCTCCAGTATACAAGTATAGCTTAGATTTATTAATGCCTTTCATTGATCTAGGGTTCTTGGAGTGGTAGATCAACATTTTCTCCAAATGTTCCAGATGGTAAGCGTTTCCAATATAATCTAGTTTCATCCACATTAAATGCCTGTTTAGCCGTCAATCGACCCGATTCAATCATTTCGATGAGTGTAGCATGGAATTGACTGGCCGCAACTGTATCACCACTAGAAATATTTCCTTTCATATTTCCTTCTCAGCTGCTCCTACAAAATGGAATGGTGGAGCAGAAATAACTCTTCGCAGACAGGAAACCCATAACTTGTTTTTGAATTTTAGGATAAGCCTTAAAATAATTAATACATTGCTTATTTGCACAATTTTTACCATCAATATAGGCCAATAACTTCGATGAACTAATGACAAAAGTAATTGAGGAGCAGCATGCATATTTTAATACGTTCCATTTAGAATATCATTTCTGTAAAATGATGATTTGCCGGTTATACAATTTTTTCGTAACCAAAGCCTCCTATATAACAAAACCGCAATAATCATACAAATTTTTAACTGAGCTTAATTTAGCTTATTTTAAGTTCAATTTTGATCATTGCGGCTTTGTTTATATTGGAGGCTTTGCCGTAACTCCAACAAGTATTTTACCTCCTACTCGAAGAATATGGTTATTATCTAAAAATGTATTCAAGCTCAATAATTGACTTTTCGAATTTAATTTATTTTCATGAAGCAATTGTTTTATGTATGTGCAAAATGCTTGTATTTATTACTTATATCTATTACTATCCCTGTTTATCCTGTTAGATATAAACGTTTTCAATTTATGAGGCGAAGTCTGTATCCAGAATAATGTTATTGTTTAGTTGTAAAGGAATATTGTCGTCAGAAATAATACTCATCTATGGATGCATCTGTGCAACTTTTTTTTTAAAACCGGTTCTACTTTCTAAATGCTTAAAACTTGCCAGTATGTCCTTCTAGTGCAAAGTGGTAGAACTAAACCCAACTACATTTTGAAAAATGTTGGAATACCCTGTATATAGTTATGTGTGTGTATTCAACTGTGCTACGCTAATAAATAATTAAAAATTATTAGTAAATCTCCATTTTATAATCTAAAATGCAAATTCAAAAATGGTTACTCAAACAAGTTTTAGTAATAAATTAAAAATTATATATAACTAACATAATTACTCAATAAATATTCAAAACACGCACCTAAAAGTATTTTATACCTTTACAAAACTTTTTCAACTTTGCGAACTAAAAATGAGAAAAAGGTATTCGGTACATCACAAAATATTAAACACATTTGAAACTCAATCTTTTGATATTATGTTTTTATAAAGTCATAATATTAAGACTCCTGTTAAAATACTTAAAATGCATTTAACTTAATATCCAAACGCAGTCATTACCATAAGATATGGATCATTATGTGTTATGTTAGTTACAAAAGTTTTTCATGTCATCATAATCATAAAAAAAATTAATTTGTTATGATGTGCTGTAAGATTACAGTATTAAAGCGGAATATTATATGAATTTTGAGAAGTATTCAAAAATTATTTTGGTAATCGAGAATTTTTTTTTTTATTTTAAACGTAATTTTAAATTGTTTCCTTTACCATCGTACAGATAATAGGTTGTCACATAAATTTGGACACATGTTGAATATTTGTAGATAATTCCTCCTAAAAACCGGAAATTCGCAGTTATTTTGTTGGTTAGTTTTTATGAAACTATGATAATACATGGTAAACTGCATAGCAAGTGGTCAACTTTTATGTTGTTCTAAAAGTGACTAAATCGATGAAGTGCTACACCATGCGTTAGTCGATTATATTATCCTTCGATAATTATCTTTTAGTATCGCTTCTAGTACTCTCTTTTAGTAGTCGCTTTTGAGCCTAACTTCAATTTTTATGGGTAGTCAAACAGCAAATAAGTCTTAACTCTGCGGAAATACATAGTTGCCAATTATCGAGGAAGTTTTCACAATCATTGTGAGTGAAATGAAGATTCAAGATTAGCAAACCAACAGTCTTCAAAATGTGTTGTTTCCTTTACCAAAATAATGACTGACTGTTTTAAGCGATATATTTTTTAGATAAAACATAAAATTTTCTTTGCTACGCTAGGTAGTAAAACTTTTCTCAAACTGAATAGTCGAAATATAGTTGCTTCTATTAATTTATTTAGCATTCCTTCTTCATAATAAAAAAGTCAAATCGAAAATACCAGAATTTCAAATTCTGAAGTTTATTGCAATAAAATATCTATACTAGATTGGTACCGACCCTAGATTCAGAAACGTATCGAAATTATTAGAAATGTCTTATTTTATATTACAACTGAATTTATTCATGTTCACAATTTTACCATTTTCGTTGGAAAACGTCAAATTTTTAAATATTTCTGTAATTTTTGAATATTTCAAAAGAGATTTATAACCAAAAGACAAAAATGTGGGCCTATTTATAACATCTATTGTGAAGTACTAATGCTATTGTAACACATAAATGAGTTGCTAAAAATAATTACCAAACGAATTCTTTGAATTTAGATCCAGATCTAGCTTTGTCTCCCATAGTAAGAAACATTGGAGTGTCACGCTCAGAGTATCCGAATAAAGAATAAATCCAATTAGACCTCCTTAATGAGAATTT
Organism: Tipula confusa; assembly: GCA_963556175.1. NCBI lineage: Eukaryota > Metazoa > Arthropoda > Insecta > Diptera > Tipulidae > Tipula > Tipula confusa. The sequence continues at coordinate 204,441,754 of OY744475.1, forward strand.
CTACAATATATCGCTTTCTACAATATATCATTTTGATTTTGTTTAATTGATTGCGAGAAAATATGTTCTCACTCATGGTCGATCTCAAAACAGCAGTTGCTACTTGGAGTTTTTTCAATTTACCCAGAATCGCTCCAAAAGATTTTTAAATTTTTTTCCTTAAATTTATTTTGGTTTTTCCTTGATGGACATCTTCTCCAAGCAAGAGTTTAATTGGGTCTAGGATGTCAAAGGGTCCGTTTAGACTAATTTACTCCACCTGTCGTTCATATTTTGTGAATTTTAATATAATTTCAAACTCTAATCTTTGAATGCTTTTTTCGACAGAAAGTCAAAAGAACCTTTTACTTTGTGAACAGCCACCGATTCACAAAAAAAGATTCGCTCTTAGATCATTTTTGATAATTTCAATATTACCTCACAATCTATTTTGGAAACAACCAAATCACGAACAAACGAAGCCGAAATTTCAAGTGTTCAAATTGTAGCAATCTATGAATTTAAACTTACATATTATAATCATAGTAATATTATTTATTTTCTTATAAAAAGAAATTAGTTGAACATTAGTTAGTTGTGAATTTGTTGATCAAGTAGGCCAAAAATATTGTATTTTGCAAAAACAAAAAAAAAAAAAAATTAATAAGTATTATTAACATGAATTGAATGGAATTTGGTGAATTTAAAAAAAAATTTAAAAGTAAATTTTTATTGCATAGATCGTCATGGAAACGAATCGAATATTGAGGCACATGATAAATTTAACCCTAGTGAATTTGGTGGTAAAGACATGCATAAAACAATGAACGTTGATAAATCTTCAAAAACAGTTGCAAGGTGCAACTTTGCAAGTAACCATATTAAAAATTCCGAATTTTCAACATTCATTCCGAAATTCTGTAAATATATTGAAGAGGATATTTTTGAGTTTCTAAATCAAGTGGAAACAATAATCGATATGCACGGAGTGGATGAGAACTAAAATAAACTAAGTATGGTTGGAAAGTTGAAAGGGAGAGCGTTAGCATGGTTCTCAGCTTGATGAATTTGGTTGTAATCTTCACCAATTAAAATGTAAAGTCCAACGTAGTTTTAGATTTTAAAAAAATAGTTTATAAAAAAAGGAAGTCGGCCGGTCGTTAAATCCCAAAAATTCAAAACATGTAATAGTGGTCTAATTGGGTTCAATGATATCTCTGAGAATAGGTTTTGCTTACTCCATGAACGGTAGTAAATTTCATTGGAATCGCTCAATTATTACTTAGCTGCTGAGACCGTATTGTATCCGTTTTTTTTGTAAAATCGGCAGGTCCTAAAATCCCAATAATTCAAAACAAGTAAAAGTGGTCGGATTGGGCTCAATGATACTTCTAAGAATAGGTTTTGTTGACCATACGAAATTGATACAAGATTAAGAGTTTTCGTTTTAATTGTTTCGAGAATACTGGAAAATGAACGAGACAAACTTGGTGGTTTGCTCATTTGTAAATTCATCGCAAGGATTATTGGATAATTTGAAATCTCACTATTAAATATATTCGAGCGACGACATAAAAGTGAAATAAAAGTGAAAAAATATTGGTCACTAATTTAGTGGTCATAAGTGGTAAAAAATCAGTTGCTTTACTGGTCACATAACTCTTAATTTTATCATTGTGGAATTGTTGGAAATAGAGGACTCACTGTTAAGTCCTAAACGAGAAATCAAGAAGGAAAAAGAGATTAGCGTTATTGTATCAAAGCAAAGGTTTAATTTCTAGAACCATTTAAGTTAAATAGATGTGAGGATTTATTGATACGGGTTGTGAATTCCAAGGAAGTTATCTGTGTCGAGGAAAATAAATTTCAAAAAATCATTCGTAATCATTCAGTTCAGGAGAAATCAGATTGTAATGATTTTAAGTTAAACAAAAAATGTAGAGTCTATCACTATTGGAGAATTATAACTTTGTTTAACAAAATTATTTTGGTCTTAGCGGAAATACATTTGAGTGCAATCGTTTTATTGCTAAGATTATTGATCCGAATACTATTAAAATCAAACGTCATTTAGAATTAGGAGAGCATGCTATATATATAAAAAGAAAATTTACGTAAAACTAATTTTCACATGGTCCCATCGGAAACTTCGCGAATTTTATCAGGTCCTTCCATAACAAAAAAGGTCGTGATGCCATTTATAAGACTATAAATTTGGTTTACATATCTTATAGGTTTCCTCACATGCGACAGACCATGTGAAGGAGCATAAAAACATTGTCTGAAATGTATTACGTTTTCTCCTAGTGAAGCAAAAATGAACTATTTGTGTAACACTGATAAGGGTACAATGATACCATACATGTTGACCATCATGGTCTATTGATATACTATATAGATTAAGAATTCTAAGAAAGCGCTATTACACTTGACAGAAATTAAATACTTATAAATATCTCCTTGGGTTATTTTAATTATTTACCCAATTAATAAGAAATATTTATTTAATTTGTTTGAATAATTTATTATAATTAATAATTTATAATTTTATAATTTGATACTCTATTAACTCTCGCTCCGCTTCTTGACATCCAAAAAACGAACAAGCAATGACTGACTAAAACCGCGTTTTTAATTCCGTCTATACCACCTTTTCTTTTATCTAGCTTCGTTCGTTGTCGTCTCATTCTCGGTCGGTTGTTTAAATTCGTGATGTAAAATTCATTATAATTTCGTAATCGTCGTGGTGTTGATCGTCGTTAACATTGTGAGTACCATCGCAAGACTGTATAGCAGTCTAGACACAACTGTTGCATGTGACCGTTTGCAGATGGCATTGCATGACGATCGTTATTTTATGTGTGACCAAAAATTTGTATTCACAATTATTGGTCACTACATACTATTACATAGCATATATGCTATAGCGTCAGATTGGGGACCAGTCTTTTATATTTTAAAATTGTCATGAGATAATTAGGAATTAAACAAGTGTTGTTAACGAAATGATGCTTAACAGCCAATGCTCAAATTGAACTTGACCCCGATATTAAGTAAAACTGTCGATTATTCGGAAGGAATTAAATAGGATTTAGTTTTAACTAGTGTATAACTTGGTTTTAATCATACTTATTCCTGTTTAGAAGAAAAGATAAGATTCCAAGTTTGATGGTGTAGGGCATATAAACAAAGAATAATAGTGAAGATTTCGTAAATTTTATATCATCAGGTTAGTTTGATCAGGTTATGATCCAAGATATAGCAACGCCAACAAAAAATTATAAACTTATACCAAAGTTTAAAGGTTCTCTTTATCGTTTGGAAGGTTCTCACTACTGATCAATTTCTTATCGGTGATATCGAAAAATTCCAGTTTACTCAAACACCGGTGCGTTCGATAAAACTTTTTAAAACAATGGCTTAGCTCCGAAGTGCATATAGATCATCATCCATGATCATACGGTCTTCGATTTTGATTTGATGACAGATAACAAAGCCAAAAAATGGCCATGAGAAATGAGGCAGATCAGCGTCTTTAGGAAGTTTCCAAAGAGCAAACAACACGAAATGCTTTTAATATGATTACAAAAATTGGCCTTTACAGGATCCCAAACTATAGCACCGTATAGTCCAGCTGCAAACGCACAAATGAGAAATGCAGAATTTTTAAAACATAAGGGTTGGGAAATTTCTTGAATTCCAGTATTGGGACCACCTTAGCAATAATACCTTTAATATGCTTATACAATAAAAAATACTACTGCTCGACTAGTTAGCAAGTGTTAATTAATAGTGAAATAGATTGACATATATAGCAATAGTTCATCGCTTGCAATAACAATTTATCAATTTATCGACAGATATAGACAGATATATATTTGTTACCATTATGACAGACGTTTAATATTTATATTCAAATAAAATCATTAAATGTACGTTGTACGTACATTGCCCGTGTATGAACATCAAAAATATGCCTATCGATTTGTACTGCCATATAGTTGGGGTAAGTATACATATATGGGGTAGGTTTGTGTTGATGCGATGGTTTATTAATATTTTTTTGTATGTCAACAAAACTTTTACGACAGAATACAACACACGGCAAAAAATAAAAAAAAAATTTTGTTCGTATATATTTGATTTTATTGCAATCATAAATCAAATAAAAAAAAAAAAAAAAACTCCGCCGACAACAATATACCAATCCAACATATATGAACCAAAAATCGTTTAATTACCCATACCCCATCATACCGAAATACCGACAAAAAAAATTACCTAATATATGTGTAACATATTCGTACAATAATGAACACAGATGAGGTGGATAATAAATTTGAATTCATATTCCGTTTCTAAGATAATTAAATGATTTTCGTATATCTACTGTACGTTATATGGAAGCTTTAAGACATTTTTGTATATGTTTGCGCCTTGCTTCTATGGATGTGTCAGTTTTCGGTTGTCTATTATGTTGTCATCGAAATGAAGTATGGTAAATTTATTGTAAAACATTTACAAAATATTAAGTACAATTTTTTTTAAGATAATTTATGTGTATAATGTGGGTTATGTTGGGAGTGTGTATATGCCGCATACATTTTATATTGATTGATTTGTTTGCGTTTGCTTGAACATATTTTATTTTACGATGTTATTGAATTTCTTGAGAACTGACAGATTGTTCATTTTTATTTTTATTTAATTAGGTTATATATAGTAACTTAGCAAGGGTGTGTTATGAATGAATATGCACCCAAAATTTGGTCATGTAAATCGTAAGGACCAAAAATATTAATTATTTAATAAAGAAAATTAATTTGAAAAAAGCAACTATTGCCAATATTCTTTGAAATATGATCCTTTAATCAGTTAATTCAATAAAAGCAAATACTTCTTGTACACTGTCGATGACATCAGCAAGCAATACAGCTAGTAATAATTTTAGTTTTGCTTTAGAAATTTGTTTAACCTTTAAAGCACCAAGCGGGGTAATTTAAGTCCCCTAAAAATGGGTTTTCGCTAATTATATCGCTAATATTTTTTGTATTGTTTCCACCTTTCGTGTAGTTCATTCATTTACTATAGTTCGTCGAGTGTGGTATAAAAATTGTGCACTTTTACCGCGTATTTTATTATAAAATGATAAACTATTCGTTTGGGGGCCCTAAGGTACCCAATATTGTTATTTAAGTTTTGTTTTGATTTTTTTTGTAAGGATCAAGCGGGGTAACCTGGGTCCCCCAAAAAAGGGTTTTTCCCTAATCATATCGCTAATAATTTTTTATCGTGTTTTATATGGTGTACTTCATTCATTTAGTACAGTTCGTGGTGTGTGGTACAAACCTAGTTTTGTATCAGTTTATATTTTATTATAAAAAGGTAAATTATTCGTTCGGGAGACTTATGGTACTTCGTATTATTATTTAATTTGTTATTCATTTTTTTTTAGTTTACAGTAAAAATGGCAGAAGATACAGTTGAATATTTGCATTCCTTGTCTGACAGTGAAAGTGAATTTGATAGATAATGTGATTCAGATGTGACTGTAGATAGTGATAATAACCCAGCGTTCGTACCTGATCCAGACGGCTCAGAAAAAGATGACGAAATCGAAATTGAAAATGAGCAATTTGAGTAATTAATTCTGAGAATCCCGATCAGTATGTTGCAAAGTCAGGTCGAGTTTTTTACAAACTTTCTGCCAATTAGAAAAATTTGGGATATGTTTGTAAATAATTGCCGAAACTCATTTATACCTTTTGGTGAAGTAACGATTGATGAACAATTGGTAACATTTCTTTTTTTATATATATATATATATATATATATATATATATATATATATATATATATATATATATATATATATATATATATTTAGTAAAAATTTAACAATCCTTGGGACAGTAAGGAAAAATGAAAGTACAGGACATTCTTCAATATTTGCTTTCACAAAATCCATTTCTGTGGTATCATATATTCCTAACAAAAAACGGATGGTACATCTGTTGTCTTCGCAACACGCAGAGGCTTCAATCTCAAGTGAGGATCATTTTAAACCGATCAAGATAATGAACTACAATAGGACTAAAGGAGGGGTAGATAGCAGCGATAAATTGATTAAATAATACTCATGTGGTAGACGAACGTCTCGCTGGCTATACAGAATATTCATGAACATCTTAAAGGGTGATTAAATTTTAAGGGCCGATGTTGAATATGAACCACACCTAAGTTTTTTCTGCATTTCATTTAACATTTCTTAATTTCAGACTAACTCAATTTGAACCATGGAAAGATACACAATCGAGCAACGCGTTAAAGTTATTCAGGCTTATTATGAAAATGGACGTTCAAATCAAAATGCATATCGTGCACTTCGTGATTTTTTCGGTCTATTTAATCGTCCAAATGTGCGTACAATCGGAAAAATCGTGCAAAAATTTGAGCAAACTGGATCTGTAGGAGATTTTAAAACACCAGTGCATGCTCGTACAGCTCGTACTGCAGAAAATATTGCTGCTGTTCGCGATAGTGTGGCTGAAGAGCCGTCCACCTCAACTCGTCGTCGTGCCCGAATTTAATGGCCCGAATTGGAAGATATGGCGATATGTGGTTTCAACAGGACGGTGCTGCCACACAGCTAACGAAAGAATGGCTCTTTTGCGCGACAAATTCAATGGTCGTGTTATCTCACGTAGTGGCGATGTCATTTGGTCACCAAGATCATGTGATTTGACACCGTTGGACTTCTTTCTTTGGTATTATTTGAAAAAAAAGGTGTACGTCGATAAGCCAGCAACAATTCAAGAACGATTCAAAAGGATGAGATAATTCGGCACATTAACGGCATAGAACCTCAATTATGCCTAAGTGTCATCGAAAATTTGGACCATCAGATAGAGTTGTGCCGCCGAGGTCGCGGCGGCCATTTGTCCGATATTTTATTCCATACATAATTGGACCATACCATATTATCATACTAAAAAGAATTGACAGTAATTTCCTAAATAATTTGTGTTTTATTCAAAATCAACATCGGCCCTTGAAATTTAACCACCCTTTAGATATAGCTGCACTGAACGCATTCATTATCTTCATGCAAAACAATCCACAATGGCAAATTTCGAACCCACCACACAGAAAACAGTTTCGATTATCTCTTGGACAAAAATTGGAGAAAAACAATATTGAACAATGATTATAAAATTCAAAAAAAAAAAATCCGAAATTACAGCGTGCGGTGTTACACCTTCAAAATTAGTAGAGGAATGTCCTTCTTCTGCGGATGGAAAAAACGTGATCGCTGCTATTTATGTAACAGAAATAAAGACAAAACATCAAAATTAAAGTGCAGAGAGTGTGCCAAATTTGTTTGTAACGAACATAGAATTTAAAAAACCGAATTGTATGTCTATACCACGGTTCGATTTTCGTTTGTGCTGATACCATAACGTTGAATTGGTCGGCACCAATTGGTGTTCTTGCACAAATTACTGCAGATCATGCATTCTTTGAGGAATCGAAAAATCCATGGTGGTTGATAGTAACTATCACAACTGTTGTAGTGGTTAATTGGAGGCATCGTGGAACTTTAATGGTTTCAACTCGGTGATCTACCAAGCATTCAAAGTTTTTGGAATAATATTTTTCACCAGTCATATGAATGGCTTCAGATAACATTTAGTTAATGTACTCTCCCCATCCCGGTTAATTTGGTTGTAATAAATATTCCCGAGGAATATGTGTGAGTGGTTTCAATTGCTCAATTCCCCAGAGTTTTCGAAGCGTTTCATCCACCTTTGACATTGAACAATGAATGCTACATAATTTGAACATTTCCAGATGATGTGGTCTTTCTTGATATAACCCATCCAAATACAGTCTCCAGTGCTACCAAACTAGACGATCAGCTTTTAATGGGACCAAGACGTAATAGTGCTAGTTAATGATCTGCGCCAGTTAAAACTTTAGGCAGGCATTTAATCATTTGTTGACACTTCGGTTTGTGGTTACTGCCTTAAGTTTTGGTTAGAATTAATGTCTCCATTTTAAATGGGCTTAAAAACGATTTTTGGGATTTTGGGATGCTACTTGTCCTTTGGACAACCCCTGCCTTCGTAGAACCAATACCTTGTACAAAGTATCTGAAATTTTGGTGGTCCAGACCAAGCTTTTGAAGACAAGCTGTCGTAATGAAAAATTTCATGGTAGTAAAATCTAGCAAAGCACGACACGTGTAATAGTGCTGGTTTGCACCTCGAATATTAATCAATGAGGTTTGCAGGAGTCCCTCGGGAATGGCATTGGTACATGTTAGCGTCATTGTTATCGTGTAATATACCAAAGGTTTATTTTCCGCGTTTGGACAATATTCTAAAAGTATAGCTATGAAAAAATTGAACAATAATGAGAAAACGGTAGCTATAGTACTACATAAAGGCAGACCAAAAATTCAGTAGTTATAATGGATAGATCTGAATATGATGATAGAGTAAGACAGACGATTAAAAATGACCCTTACATGCGAATAAATACCAATCCCTTTAAAAAAAATAATAAAATTGTCTCAGAAAGTCAGGCGGAGACGAAGGACTACAAATTTAAAATGTTTGTTTACCAAATCAACAAGTCTTTAAATGGCTGTTAGAAAAACGTATATGTTTACAAGGTAACAGTTTTCAAATTATATGGGTGAGGAAGATCCTGATCTACTTATTATTTTCTGATATAATTGATGAATAGTTTAAATGCAGCAGGAGATCTTTAATTTGAACTGTACCTTAAAAAAGGATCAATTATTATGCTTTCAACAAGTTTATCAATTATATATAATACTGTCATGATTTTTTAAGAAATGTAATTAAATTCATTGCTCACAAACAGGAATTTTTTTCGTTTGTTCCATGAATAACATTTGATATGTCTAAAAAATCCACTATGCCTTTTAATTATGGTTGACATCAATACCTACTACGATTAAAAATAATCAAGGCAAAATAAAAAATGGCGAAAAAAAATGAAGAGTTGTAGTTGACTGTACAAATGTCTTATATTAACTATCGCCTCAATTTTTCCTTTCTTATAGACATATTGGAAATCTTCGACCAGTTTGGTAAATGATCTTACTTCAGTTCGTTGGATTGAGCTAATCGGTTTAGAGCAAAATGATTGCGTAACTAGCACAGATCATCACGAATTGAATGGATTTTGGCCTCAAAGGAACGCCATGGACCTTTTGGCGAATGATGTACAATGGGTTGGCAAGAATTAATATCATCAAGTGTTTAGTATAACTTAACGATATAATTGTGTAGGGATGTAATTTCGATGGCAATAACAAACAATTATTTGATGTTCTTATACTTATACTTCGAAAATTTAACGACAATGCACAACCAAAAAAGTGTAAAATTCTATAAAAAAATAAAAAATAAAGTAAAAGTACAGCGAGTACGCTAAGCCAATCTTAAACGAATGGTTCAGCATTCTCTGAGAGAAGAGCCACTATTTTGCCAGCACTGTCGAGGATGATTCCTCCTTCCATTCATACATCTTAAATAAAAAAAAATTTTCCTTAGAAATTAAGGTATGTTTACATATTTCCAATTAATTACTTTACGACCAAATGACAAACTACTTTATTTACAATAGGAACGCATGTAATCACAAAGTACGTCATTCCTGCCTCAAATTTACTAGTAAACAATTTGTAAAGGTGGTTTTAAAATTCCAAGTAGCTTTTTTTCCTGGGGCCCTAAATTAAAGGAAAATAATACAAACGTATTGCCTCCTCAGCCAGATATTGGAACTCTTCTCAGCCAGATATTGGAACTCTAAAAATATAGCATGATTTTTTTTATCACTTTTCGAGACATTAAACATTTTTGCAGGTTTCTCCGCATATTAAAATGGTTTAGCTTTATTGTTTAACATTTTTCAGAACTAAAATACTCTAATATTTTAAATTAAGATTTTGTAAACTTATATACATTTTTTTTATTATTTAAATCGAATTTCTAAAATTCTTTTCTTTTTTGTCTCAGCCCTGAAACGTCTATACTTTGATGCATTTCGAGTAAAAACTGTTTTTCAAAAGATTTAAAAAAAAAAATTCTATTGTAGTAGACTCTTTTAGTTTAAAGTTGTAAAACAGATTGAGAAGACTAAATTTTATCAACCCAACACATTTTTTTAGCGTTTTTTACAGGTTTCTTCACATTATGGTGATCAAAACCCGATTAATAATCATCTGGACAAATTTTTCATCTTCGATCAAACTCTTTTAAAATGTATCAGTTTTTCTAAGAAAAAGAAAAACTTTTCAATGAGAAAAACCAATTACCATTGATAATTTTATGATTAAAACATTTCCATTTCTCATGAATTCATTTCAATTGAGTACCATTTACACAACAAAAAACTTTACGATTTTTTTGTTCATTTTTTGTGCTTTTGATATGCTTTTTTATGTTCTGTTTCTTATCTGAAAATTTGGTAAAATAAAACGAAATTCAATACAATACGCCTATCTTAATATACGTATGTTTAAGATTTTTTTTATGGTGCGTTCAAATTTTTAAAAGCTCTCATATATTTAATAAAAGACAATAACATCATTTTTTTTCAATACTTGATAGTTGTATTTGTACAAAGGATAGTTTTTTACGATTACAACAATATTTAGTAATCGGAAGCTGTATTTTATTCGATTGAATTGATAGTGAAGAGAAAATGGTGTCAATGGATTTAAATTTCGGAGTACGTTGTGTAGCGTAAATGTACGTTATATCCTTTTTGATAAATATGTATATAAAAGACGAAAAAATTTCTTGGAAAATGGCTATATAGAAATGAAAATAAGAAAAATGACCTCCATATCTTTACATTAATTTTAAATGGATTTACATTTCCATATATAAACACAAAACGAACAACGTCCTATATATATACAAACACTTTGCGATTGGATAAAAAAAATCTAAAATGATAAATTTGCCATCTAACTGCTTTAAAATTGTTGTTATTCATTTGATTTTACATTGAAATTACTGAACAGAAAAAAATCACTTTGACTATATGTACAAGGAAGGATATGTATATGCACCCTTACTCCATAATAGCTATTCATTTACACAATATAAAAAAAATAAAATGTTGAGCTGCTTGTAATCTTCTAATCTTTTGGAAAAATGTCTTAAAATTATTCATTTTTATAATCTTTGCATAATTTCAAAAACATGAAAAAAAAACCGAATAAAAGCTTTCGTGTGATAATATGAACAATTATTATGATATTACGCGATGGTGATAAAATTTTTAGATTGAAAAAAATCGCGAAATGATGATATATTTTGGATGTCGAAAGCTGTGTACTGTGCTGATTATTCAATGAAACGAGTTCGCCCACAAATTATTATTATTACACCATTACTGTTATCATTTTATTTTTATGTATGCGTAGGGACGGGAAACGGAACAGAGGAAAATGGAATATTTGTACTTCTGTTGCGTTTGAATTATTAAGTCTCTTGTGTAAACCATATTTAATATTTAGGATCCGAATGATTTTTGGTTTTAAAAAGTAAACGATTATATATATATATATATATATATATATATATATATATATATATATATATATATATATATATATATATATTGTATCTGAAAAAGGCGGAAATTATGTATCCCGTAGCTGAATGGATTGGGTTTCCTTTTCGACAAAAAATGTTCGTCCTTCATATCATATACAAATAAATGTGGATTGGTTTCTAAATTTACGTTTTTTATGTAAAATTATTTCAAATTGATAAACATGTAGCTATCTAAATCCAAAAATATTTGTACAAACTAATCAGTTCTGGCGGGTTTAAATAGCTTAAGGATACAGTAGTTTTTGAATCATCTTATTTTAGCATTAGGGCTTAAGCTACTCACCTTAAATAATGGTTTAGTGTTAATAAAAATATTGTGAAAATACCACGTTTTTCTACCTGATCAACCAAAATATGAAATTAAAACTATTTCCAGTTTTTTTTTTCATCCTTGCAATTTTTTCTGGGGCTACACGCTGTATAATATTATGTCGAAGTATACTGATTTAGGTTTCCATCGATTAGTCAAAAGTTCCCAATTTTAGGTTCAAATTGATTGATTTAATATGTTTATCGGCATATTTTAATTCGCTTGGGTTCACTGATTTTATATAAACGCACAATTTTACACTGATAAAAAAAATGTTTATTGTGTCTAGGAACGTTAAAATACTTTGATAATACTTTTCTTAGATTAATTATATTAGTATTTTTATCACAGAATCTTACACGAAATGTTTTTTGCTGTTTATAATATCATCTTGGTCTGGCTATGCTAAATAGTTTAAAGATAGAAGTCGTAAAACTACTTCCTTTAAGACCTTTTTATTATTTATTTCCACCAGAACTTGCAACCGAGTAAAACTGGTATTTACAAAAATGTATAACCACAACTTATGGGGTAACCACGGATTTACATTTTGTAAGAATTTTTACCATTGAAATTTGTCTTTGAGATAGCCCCAAAAAATACTTCTGGCAAAGTAAGATCTGTTGATCCGGCAGCCAATTTTCTGGAACAGCTCTAATGATCCAGCAGTCATTGAAATTATGATCAACTACTTCACGTGCTACCAACGAATAGTGTACTGGACAACCATAATGTTGAAACCACATATTCTGTCTCAATTCTATGCTCAAATCTTAAAATAATGTTGGCAGTTTATTTTCCAAAATGTGTCGATACATTTGACCATTTAAGTTGCCTTCAATAATATGATGAGTTGGTTGCAAATTATTCCACACCACACGTTGGCAGTCCAAAGGCGCTGATGTTCTACTTGGCGAAGCCAGTGTGGGTTTTCAACTCTCCAGTAATGCATGTTGTGTCGATTAACCGTGCCGTTAATTTCTGCACGTTTCTTGAAAAAGTTACTTGATTTTGAAAATCACCGCCATGAAGATCTTGGTGTAAAGACACATAATACGATTAATACTTACGTCGGTTTAAAATTTTCCAAACACTGGTATGTGATAATCCGGATTCGCTAGCTATTTCTCTTGTACTTAAATGAAGATTATCAGCTACTGCAGCCACTACAGCAGTTTCATTATTTTTCTCAGTGACCGTTGCTCGACGAGTCCTTTTCTTCGGTCAAACACTTTCATCTCCAGTAAATTGAAGCACGTGACCGAACCCTATTTGGAAAACGCGAAGCGTAGAGATTGACCACATTATAAAGACTACAGTCAGCTTCTCCATAAACCAGGAACTTTTTAATTTTTTCTTATACAGTTAAATACTCGATTTAACGCAAACTAGATTTTTGCTTTCGGAATAATCTTCGAACTGAACCGATATTTTAAAAACAAAATACAATCATTTATTTGAAAGCAAATTTAGTCGCATGTTCCTGGGTTACGATAATAGTAGTTTCGTGACAAGTTATTTTTCAGTAATTAAAAATATAAGAAATATAATTTGTTTAAGAAAACGTGTTAATTTTAATGTAAACGTATTGCAGAGTCGTATGCATATGTTCTCAGTATAGGAGAAATCGAAAAAATGTAAAAACATATATTACAGCGGCATCTATCATGAATTGAAAAAACGTTTTAATGAAATATTACGTACTTTTAGCCATAAAATCCTAATCTGCCATAAAAAATAGGAGTTCCTATTTTGTTTCAAACTTGTCCCAGCCCCACCTACAAGAAGGGGAAGGAGGTACTACTTTTGGCACCAACGTATGTCCCTTCTGGAGTGAATAAATTTTGATCTTGGACATTTTGTTTGTAGAACATTTTGTTTGTAGAATGCTTATTTTCTCAGATATTTGAAAGTTCCAGCTTAAAAAAACACCCTATATATATATATATATATATATATATATATATATATATATATATATATATATATATATATATATATATATATATATATATATATATATATATATATATATATATATTTCCAGTAAAATGTGTGGAACAAAATTAATCATAAAAAATTAATCAAATAAAAAAGAATTTATGTAGAGCAAGGCGACCGACAGACTCAAAATAATTCTTATTGAAAGATTGCCCCTCTATTCATTCAACGATTTAAGTAGATAAATCTTTTATATTTAATAATAAGTTATTCTATTTATAGTTCTATTAATATTCCATTTGCATCTGTAAGAGAATAAAATTAATTACATTTGTTTATATACTGTTGCACTTTTTTAAAATTAAATGTATTTCAAAAGATTACTGCTTTAAATGTCATTTTATTCTGAAGTTGTTTTAGCTTATTACTATTTTTTAAATTTTTAGATAAAATTTGGAAGCAATCATGGAAAGCACTAAATTTTTCCATTAAAACTTCTTCACATCGTAAAATTATATCGTTATCTTTGTTTAATGCCACCTTTTTAATACACCTAAAATGACGAAATCTATTTAAAGTCGATGAGATTTTTAGAACTTAATACCATGCAATGGCAGTCAAACCAATGTCTAATAGTCTAGAAGTCACTTTTAATATTATCTTCTTTAGTAGATTGAGATATTCCAGAATAACACAACGCCATGTCATAGGCAAAGGCCACAATATTTCCAATCAAACCACAGCTGGATATTGAATTAATGTAGACGAGAAACAGCAAAGGACCTACCACTGAGCCTTGCAGTGAATTCACCATTAACTTTGACTTGTTGAGCTTACTCTGATTTGTTCAAGTTTTAGCAAAAGTATGCTATTGTTCACCGTGTCAAACGCTTTAGTAATGTGAATAAACATTCCTGCCGTTTTATCACGCATTTTTATTCTTTGATATAACTGATTAAAGTAAACCAATAGAACATCCTCAATACTCCTTTTCTTGCGGAAGCTATATTGATTATCAGTTAAAACTGAATTTTATCCAAATAATTAATCAGCCAAAATTTTACAATTTTTTCAAATACTTTGAAAAAAAAAAATGGGTAATAAAGATATGGGTCTATAATTAATCAAGAATCGTTTATCATATTTCTTATGCAAAGAAACTGCAACGGCGTCTTTAAGCTTTTCAGGGAAAATAGCAGTTTGAAAACATAAGTTAAAGCTATACTAGAACTTCAACAAAACAAACATAATTTTTTTTTATAACGAAAGTACTGTGACCATCAGAACCCAGTTAGTGTTTGTTTTTTTAATCTGTGATATGTCTCGTTACTTCAATATTTACTGGATAAAAGAAAAAAATTGAAGATGTACGGGAAATATGATAAATAAAATTTGTTCACTTGAACGCAATTTTTAACGGTTTCTTTTGCAATATTTAAAAAATAATAATTGAATTTCTGAGCAATATGCTTTTAGAATTATTAATGATGCCAGAAATTGTACTAATTTCTTTAATTATAGATGGTTTCCTATGTTAATTCAAAATTTTATCAACAATCCTCCATTGACCTTTGACTACGAAAATATATGAACGTTCGAGTCAGCAGATTTTCGTAAATATATTTGGCCACATTTACACCACAAATATCTATAATTGTAAGTGGTTTTTGAATTTTTCGCTTCTCGGTATGATGTAGATTGAAACGTTGTAAAATGGTGCATAATAAAGATGCGTTGTTCAAGATGATTTTGCGGCAATATGACATCCAAATCCTTAGTGGAAATTGATTTTGTTTTGTGCATTTGTGACAAAATATTGTTCTTAAGTTCAACGGAACTGAAATTACCAACCAAAAAATTTGATTAACTGGGTTAGGTTTTTTAATATTTGGTGTAATTGTGCTTAAATTTTTACTAATCTGGTTAATACGAATATCGTCAAAACCGCTGATTGTTAGACTTTTAATATGTTCAAGTTGGTTCGGCTTATCAATCTCAGCTTGAATTAAATTCAATTGGGTTGCATGACTCAATAATTGTTGAGGGCCAATTATTCGGATTTCGTCGTGAATTGAGAAAATTTTTAATTCTGCTCATGATTTCTTTCTTTTTAACAGTAAACTTTATTCTTTAACAGAATTAATGTTTAAATTGACTCCAAATAACTTTTAAAACTAATCAATTTAATTCTTTTTAAGGCTTAATGTTGGTTTTAATTTGAATTCCAAAATAATTCTTTTTTTGAGTTGAGTTAAATAAATCTAAAAATTAAATACTTGCTTAATGGTTAAAAGAATTAATCTAATTCCAAAATTCAGTATTCTATAAGTTTATTTGATTCATTTTTAAATTTTTTTGCTGTATATATATATATATATATATATATATATATATATATATATATATATATATATGTATATATATATATATATATATATATATATATATATATATATATATATATATATATATATATATATATTTATATATATATATATATATATCCATTTATTTGAAATATTAAAATTAGGTTTTCCACAAGGTTGCTTTTATTCCAAACATGCTAACTAACAAAATTAGCAAAATTTCAGCTTACTAGGACAATATTTAGAGGTCGCTATAATTGATTATTTTTAGGGTAAATGTTTAAATGATACACAATTTTTACAAAAGTTTTTTATTAACAAAATACAAAAAAATTCAAAATTATTTAATTTAATTAAAAGACTTATAAATTGAAAGTGTTGCTCGCTTGGGTACTTGGGTAACAAAGGACTTAATTGGGCTCTGATGATTGAAAGTTTTACCGTCGAGTCTTATTAATGCTTTAGCTTTTGGTGGTAATATGAGATTTTTAACCATTTTTCTTTTAGACTCAACTGTTACTCAAGAATCAAAAAAAGCTAGTCCAATGAGATATTCTGAAAAATACCAGAGATAACGACGAAATGCTTCCGATGCCGCTGTATGAATATTTTTAATAGGATAGCTGTCAATAATTTGAAGTGGATTGGCGTCATCTAATGGGGATTTCTCGGCTATTGGGGCTTCATTCCAATATCGGCCATATATTAGACGAACAAAAACACTTATATCAGTGACTTCATTTTTCTCTGCTGCAGTAAGGATGAACTGGTTTTGAAACAAGTATATTTTTAGACAATAAATTGCTTTTGGCATCCAGTTTGATGTACGGCGCTGGGTGCACGAAACTTAACCTCAATTTTTTCTGAACATCCTAGAAAAGTTTGGCACAGGGTCAATAGTTCGAGGTAATCGTCCCTAGGCTGTTGACTTTTTATAGCTTCGGCATAGCAATTTTGCATTTCTTGAAGAAGTTCTAATTATTGGTACTAAATAACGATCCATGTCCCATTATACATTTTGTTTTATCTATTTTTGACCACTGTTTCAGAAAGCGTTTAAATAATTGTACATGAGGCCCTCCGCATGGTCGAAAAACTTCTTTAAAAACATTAGAAAGCATTATTTCAAAAATATGATGACGGCAAGCAATCCATATGAGCTCCTTATCAAGGCCTTTTTCAATTAAAGTGCATGCACCTAAGCTTAACCCTGTGTTAGACGCTATATTTTATAAGAAATTAAGGGGATTTCCCTTTTTATATAGACTTTTATTCAGCGTTATACAACATTTGTTGCTTGCCAGAAATACATATGGAAAAATACTACAAAAACAAATCATATCATATTATAGCGACCTCTATATATAGTTCAAATGGGCCAATTTTTGATATATTCACTCCGTTTGGTCTACAGAACAAAATAATGCTTGTGGAGAGCAACAAAAAATATGAATATAAATATATATATATATATATTTATATATATATATATATATATATATATATATATATATATATATATATATATATATATATATATTTATATATATATACATTATTTATACCCATTGCATGATACAAATTCATCAAGTTTCCGATAAAAGCACACATAAATAAATAATACAACATTTTGTTTTTTTTATTGCAGCTCACAAAACAATAACCTAACGAGTTATTCATCAAAGATTTTATATTGTTGTGATATGGTTTCCCATATACATAAATATTACATATGTATGTATTTATGTATTATAAAAATAAAAACTCATAAAAAAAAACGATAAAACTCAACATGATTTCTATACAAAATGTAAATAATGCTGTTAATTCTATATCAATGGTAGAACACAAATGATAACAAGAAAATCCCCAAATGATCACCGATCATCTATCATAAAATTTTCAAAAACTTTTCAACGTAATTGTATGTGATTGTCAATTAAAATGAATGAGAATTTTTCTATTTTCTTCTAACTTGTTATCTAGCTGATTTTTTTTTTCTGTATTTTTTTTTATTCCACCCATGTATAATATACCCCTTTCTCAAAACTGATGTGACTTTTTATTGAAATGGTATTCTCTAATGGACAAAATATATACGAATTGAAAATCAATAAAATATTTGAAATTTGTTCAAGTACCAAAAATGTTTTTGTTTTTTGCAAATCTATACACATATTTTTTTGAAGTTACCCTTTCAGTTTCGACGAGGAGCTTTTCATACTACATTCACATACAAAAACCAATAATTCTATTCTAAACAATCTAAATTATTAATCTTCTTTTCATCAATATTATTGAAAGCTTTTTATCCCTTTTTTTTGTTTGTTTGTAAACTAAAACAAAAAATAAAAAATAAAATAAAATCTTCGATTTTCGTTTGTTTCGAATTTTCCATTTCCCATATTATATACATACTCGTATACATATTCTAATACAATATAAAATACAAATGTACAACTTTTTGCACATTTTTATAGATTCTATTTTTGTGATATAAATAAACATAAAGTTTAGATTTCTATTGAAAGCTCACAAATAAAAAAGAAAAGTTGTACATTATTTTCATTATCAGATGTAATAGATTTATACTGGTTTATGAAAATATTCTTGAATTTTTTATTTTTGTTTTAGAAAATGAATGTTTGGTGTAGGTGGTGGCACTCAACTAATCCTAAATATATTGATATGGTTTTTATACGGGCTTATAAGATTTTAGTGCGTGATAATTTATGAGGTGAAATTCGTATTTATATATAGGCTCAGAAGATTATTTTTATTGAAAGTATTTCAATTAAATGAAATCTTTTGATAATCGTGAGATAAAATTAAATTATGTCAGAATGTTTGATTGAATGAATAATTGTATCTTTATTCGTACGAGGCTTTAACGATCATTTGCTCTTGATGAGGATTATTCGAATTAAACATTTTTTATTTGTGCACTTTTTAATATTCGTACTCTTCCAAATCCAATTTTTTTTGGTGATATTAGGGGTTGATCAGGCCAGTATTGGTTGTCTTTGGCCTGCCAGTTTTCTATTCCACCACAGTTTATTGGATAACATTTCTTAAGTTGTTTTTCCTCTAGTCGCACAATCAGCCAAAACAAATCTCTTTTGTAGATGCTTATAATTTCTGACATTCGATTTTCATTAAAGGTCCTGCAACGTTGACTGGATAACCAATCCAAAACAATTTTTGAGCCAGACCTCATTGTGACTAAAGAAATAGGGATTGAAATAATTTTCGGGATCTGTTTTATTAGTCGCTCCTGTATGGAACCCGTCATACCATCTTAATTGCTGTAATATGAATTTTTATCTTTCAGTTGCCTGACATAAGTGGATACAAGAAAACAAAATTTGACAGGTTGGCTATAGCCACTTACGTAAACGTAGCTTACACATACGACATTCAACTGAGTTGAAGTCTAAAAACCAACAAAAAGATTGCCGAGATCATCTCCACCGCGTAAAACAGAGCCTTGAGACACTTCTCCTTTTTGTGATTGAGTTTTTGGGGTGGCTGACATAGTGCCATCAAAAGCGCCTTGCTGTTTTAGCGACTGCATGTCTCACGTTTGGTGAACATTTGGTGGTATCCATATTTTAAGGATAATGTGCTCATTTAGAAGTCTCTTACAAGGCATAGAAGTGCCAAAGAAGCAGCTTTTGATTCTCCAAATATTGCAAAAGTTAATTGGACTGCCTTATTTACCAAAAAAAAATCAAAATTGGTCCACGTTGCCTATGGTCATGTTCAAGGATCAGACCGATAAAAACTTCACTATCCACATACTTGTCATAACCATTGCAACCAGTGATTTAAAAATACTAATTAGAAAATTTCACCTTTACGAAGGTTGCAAAACCACTTCTGCATATTAAAAGAACAACAAACGCTTATTGATACAAAACAAATATTCATACTAATTGATATCGATATCCTCCATCATTTATACATATTTATTCAGCTGGAAAATTTTTAAAGATCATTTATATATTATTTATGAAGGCAAAAAAAGGAAAATCACACCCATGTGAATTTTCTCACAAATGTGACAGTAAGGATGATATGGATTATTTTTTTAAGAAATCGCCCACATATTTATAAAATTTCACTCAAATATTTACAGTACAGATGATTTAATTTAAAAGTACGCCTCGTCATTGATAGAACATATAATTTGTCTTTAAACAGGCGTACATTTAAATTAGAAAATATATAAAATCGTAAATTGAAATATACAAAGTGTTTGTGTAGGACTTTAAAGCGGATGGTTTATTTTCGACAAAAATTTGTATATTTTTATGGTTGTAGCTGATGTGTGATTGTAAATTTCTGTTAGTAAAGTTGTTTGTCAAAACCCCAAAAGCAGAAATTCAATTCACCTACGCCAATATGAGGTAAACAATTTCAATGCATAGGCATTTAATATTTTAGGCAGCTGAGCGATAAAATTTGATTTTATATTCGGTAACGTATTTTAAGGTCCCGAACCGATCCAAAAAAACCATTGCAGAATCAAACTGATAAAATTTATGATGCACTGTTTAGGATATATAACTGTTAAAATATGGGTATATCTTTGCACGAAATGAAACTTCCTGTTTGAAAAATTAAATCAAATAACGGTTTGAATGTGTATATGCTCCATAATAATTTGGCATGAAACATATATCACATTCATCCACACAAATTTTTTTACCAACTTATCCAATTCGTAGAAAATAAATAATTTTTTTTTTATGTTATATCCTTTATATAATACTCAGTATCCTTTAATCTAAAATGATACACGTATTCTTTTGTCAAAGTGAAAGAGTGTTTTTATTTTCTGGTAACTAACACTGGCCAATAAAGGATACACAAAAGACACAATATCTTAGCGATAAAACTAATTTTTAAGTGCATTTGCTGTATGATTTAGAGTATGATAAAGTGGGGACATTTTTTAACTAAATTGAGTTGGGTACATATTTCGAGGTTCTCTTGATTTATTATACCATAACTCTTAATATATCGATTTACTTTTGTGCATCCATCAACAGCTTTTCGGCCATATATAAAATATTTCCTAATCGGCTCAGTAAGGTATTGGTCTTTATTGAACAGCTCTATCATTCCACCTCCATCATTGGGTTTGGTGTGTTGCATTATTTACGGATTACTTAGAGATGAAATTTGCTTCCTTTCATTGGTTTCGATCGAAGAAACAGTTCGGTTTCGATCGAGCTCATGAGAATATATGAATTAAATTTGATACACAAAATAAAAAGTTCGACCTCTCATCAGGCTGCAGCGACTAAAGGCCAAACTACAATAATTTTATGGTTCATACCAGATTTTTATATTTAGTATGACCACGTTGTTCTAGTGAATTATAAGAAACAATGTAAATTTCGTTTATTACACATTCGATGCGTTCAATTGTTTAGTATGGAATAGTTAACATAACTCTTATGTTTTTTTTGTTTTGAGTTGAGAAAGAGAACCATTATAGACAATTTTAAAACTTTTATGTTTTCGGTTTTAATATTTAAGAGAAAATTTTGATTTTTTAAATCTTTTATGTTTAAATTTAGTATAATCAAATATATAATTTGTTTGTACTCAAAATCCAACTTTTAGAGTTTTCTTTATTAGTTGACAAAACAAAAAGGGATTATTTCAAGTGTGTTTTGGTTTTATTTTAGATCAGAACTTTTTATGTTTAAAATTAAGAAGTTTTAATCATTTTGAAGGTTAAAAATTAGTATTGAATAGTTTTATTCTATTAAACTATTGTGGTTTAAACAAATATTTTAAAATTAGTCTTAATTTTTTACCATGTATAAGCCAACCAAGTTTTCAAAATCTTTTTAAAAAAATGAACCAATATTTTTTATTTAAGCTTTATACAACCCGATGATTCTTTTATCGTTATTTAGGTTTGAAAGTTTTGACATTTTAATAAACATAATATAGAGTTTGATTAGTATCAGCCCAACTTAAAAAAAAAAAAAAATTCCAAACTGCAACGGTGCTATAGTTTTAATTTAATCACCAAAACGTTTCAAAATAGAAAAAAGTGTTTTATTTTGACATATAAGTGATCTCGTCACAGGCAATAAAACCGAAAATGAGTAAGAAGTACACGCTTCAAAATATTATATTTATACAGTATGACCATCAGAAGGTTGCAAATTTAAAAATATCGAAATTTTTTTGGTGAAAAAAGCAAGGTTGGAACTTTTGTATGGACTATCTTATTAGATGTGCCCCATTCAGTGGCCTTGTCACTGCAAGTCAGAAGTGAATTATTTATAATTTGACAAGAGCAAGTTTTTATAATTTGACGAGGGCAAATGGGAATGGCAGTCCTCTTTTGGCTGTTAAACTCAATAAAAGCATTAGATATCACATGATGCCAATGTCAAAATATCATTGATATTGATCAATTATAGGGTATGCAAAATTGAACATTGCGGTACAACAGCACTGATTTCATTCGAGTCGGATGAAATGCCATCTAATAATACCTTAATCGATCGTCCCATTAAATAACTCTCTATCCATCAAACTAGAGAACTGTATCAAATGCTTTCGAATTATTTAAAGATACGACACTTGACTCACCATATTTTTCCATAATTATTGTTCCCCAAAAATGAATTAAATAGGAAATAAGATCACCTGAACAACGATTCTTACGAAACTCACATTAAAAATCTGATAAAAGCGCATGCCTTTCAAGAGAGTTTATAATGTGAAAATTCACAATAGATTCTATTACTTTAGATAGGGTCATAGAAAAGCAATTTGGCGATAATTGGAAATAGAAGATGTATCACTTCTTTAGGAACTGGTTACATATCAGCTGTTTTCCAAATAGAGGAAAAAATTTGCAAAGCACTTAAGTTAGATAAAAATTAAAGTTTTTAAGACGATTGATAGTAATCCATCAGGCCCAGTTTCTCAGGGTTTTAAAAAAAAGAAACAACTCCAAAAAGAAAATAAATGTTGGGCATAGATAAAGAAACGCAGTAGTGCGTACTTGTATATTGATTTGGGAGCAATAAAGGAGAGTCAACGTTAGAAACCAAGTGAGACGCTAATAAATTTGCCTTTTAAATGGTGGTTATACAATAGTTACTATTATGATACATTAAGGGGTTAGATAATGTCTTACGGGCTAAAATTACTTTTTCCAAACAATTATACCGGATTATGATCACATTAGATTTGTTTTAAGATATTCTAAATTTGATAGATTTTCATTAGAAGGATTATTGAGAAAATTTAAATGAGTATATGTATTTCTCGGAGATAGCGGACTTAATTAAATCATTGAGTTTTGTGTGACCTATATCTTTTATAAGAGCTTTTGGAATGAATATCTTCATTCGTTTTAAAATCACTGAAGTTATATGTTTGGAAGCTAAATATCTGCATTATTAATAGTAAAACACGCTGCCAAATCAAAAGGGAAAAATAAATTGAGAGTTAGCCAATCTGCATCTTTGTAATGTCAGATTAGTCTAGGTGTACGTGTAACGAGCTTTGAAGCAGGTAGATCAATCAGAAATTTTGCTGAGACCAACCATGATGTCCAAATATGAGATAAATGACCTAACATGCCAGGTTACGGAGTACGTTTATCTACAAGCTGGACAAGACTATTGATCCCTACAAACATTTGCATTTCGATTTATTTCAATAAAACCAAACATTGTAAATCGAATAACAGTAATTTTCATCGATAAAAAGCTTTATAAAGAATTTTAATTTTTAGTTCAAAATCAACGCAGACGGTAAGGAAATTTCTATAGACCCCTATTTTAATATATTGTTACCCAAGCTCTTAACCGTATGAATGCAATTTTATTTAAAACTTTTTGTGCTTCATCCACCCAATTATTTTTATAAAATAGCTTAACTGCATTAAATCTGTTTTTGCGTCCTATGGTAATAATTGGTTAAAGAGTACATAATTTTTCTGATTTTTAATAAAGCTTATCTCTTATCAGAGCTTTACAAGAAGAAAACGCAGTGGTTAAAGCTGCGATGTTTGGGACAGGAGGTACCGGGTTCGAATCCCAACGGGGGAGAGTTGCCAAAGGGATTTTTCATCACCTGATTATGATCGGTGATGGCGAAGAACACAACTATGACCCCTTGCAGAATCCATGGGCCGAACCATCGTCCATATCAAAACAGGCTGACTGGAGCAATGCAATGTGCAAAAGGATTTAAAATCGAACCTGTATTCGTGCGTCCTCGATTTGGCTGGTGACGGTGTAAGGTAGCACGTTAAAAATTAACCGCGAAAGAGTTGGGAAAGCTTCGGCCCCAGAAAAATAACCTTGCAA